>VZTZ01031728.1:2367-126592 GCA_013400955.1 Drymodes brunneopygia
AACACTCCCCCAATAAAAAAAAAAAAAAAAAAAAGCTAAGGAAAGGAGGAGGAAGGGGGTGGCATTTGCCATTAACAGTGTTAGCCTTCCAGAGAAACCACTACAAGTGTTGGAGGTCTGCTTCCCAGGAAGTGGCTGAACATCACTCGTTGATGGGAAGTAGAGAATAAACATTTTTTTCTCTTTGCTTATGCATGCACAAAGTTTCATTTCTGCTTTAGTATACTGCCTTATTGTTTTCCATCTTATTATCTCTCTCCCATCCAGCTGGGAAAGGGAGTGATAGAGTGGTGGGCACATGGCATCTATCCAAGGTCAACCCACCACTGTCCTTTTCAGTGCCTAGGGGGTGAGACAAAGGCAGTTCTATCTATCTATCAGTCTATCTATCTATCTATCTATCCATCTATCTATCTATCTATCAACTTTATTGCATGCTATAGTAATAGCAGTTACGGAGTTGCAAACTCTTTTGTGGAACACAAGGTTTGTCAGTTGCATTCCTTATTTCTTTGTTTTGCTGAGTTTGGGAACATGTTAACACAAATGATGGTCTGTGCTTGGACCTTACATGGCAGCCTTGTTATGGGGGGGAAGCTATCTTCTGTGGATGGTGAAGGAATACATCTCCCTCTCCCTGCCCAAGACTGATGTGAAAGGGTTTATAATGCAGGCTCCCATGGCCATTGCTCATCCTTATTTAAGCTGCTTAATGCTGTTAATAATATTAAAGAATACTACTGGGACACTGTGGGATTTGTGGAATCTGGTGTCATCCTGGTGTAAGAGAAAACAAGCTTTAAGTATGGAGATATTGAAATGTGCATCCAGCTCCTGGGTGGCAGGGTGTGTGGGCAGGTTCCTAGGGTGGTTATTACCTCCAGTTACCTGTGGCTTTACACCTGAACAGGTGGCCAACCCTGGCAAACTGACCCATGAATGATGGAAGGGTGCCTTGCCCACCCCAGTGAAAGCCAGCAGCTTCTTGCCCTGTGCTGAGGCCTGACCTATGCCTGCTGAGCCACTGTTCAGTACTCACAGAGGACTGCAGTTGAGGCAGGAACCCAAACTACATTTGAGGACACTACGGCTGAGACAGGGACTCAAACCACGGCAACTACAGTACTTGCACCAATAGTGAAAACAAAAAAATGGATAAGGCAGCTACAGGTTCATATTGTTGATAATAAAGGGAGGAAGAGGAAGGAGAAGAAGAAGGAGAATGAGGACAATCAGGAGAGGAAAGGCCAGATGAAGAAGTTCATGCTTTAGAAAAGAACTTTGTAGGAGTGAAGGAGTGAAACAAATCAAACAGGAACCTGAAGTTACCTGTTCCTTGACCTCATCAGAACTTTGAGACTTGAGAAAAGATTACAGCCTCCAGCCAGGTGAGTGGATTTTTGCCTGGCTGCTTCAGTGCTGGATAATGGTGCTGACAGTCAGCAATTAGAAGGTCATGAAGCCGCAGTAGCTGAAATCCCTTGCTAGAGATGGGGAAATTGAAAGAAGAATTGGAAAAGAAGGAGCAATTTGTCATTTCTGGAGAGGGCCTCTCTAAAGCGCAAGGGCATGATGTCCATTTAAGGAAGATATTGTCAATTCTCCAGGAAAGTGGATCACTGCAGATGATGATATCTAGTACTTGAGAGAATTAGAATCCCTGGATGTCATCTACAGTAAACTAAAAAGTGATAATGTCCTGAAAGATTCAGAGGATGCCCCTTGCACAATGGCCATGTGGAGGAAAGCGGCTCAAAGTTCCCAAGAAGCACCATCATATAACGAGTTATCAGAAAACAAAAGAGGCCATGCTCTAGTTACTGTTGGATCTTGCTGTGTGGTAAGAAACCATCAGAGGTGGAAAGCTGCTGTGTGGGGTCCTACACAACAACTGCTCAAGGAAAAGGGCAGTCAAGCCTATTTGCAGAGGTGAAAACCATCCAACTAGCCCTAGAGATCGCTGAATGAGAAAAGTGGCATGTATTTTATCTCTACACCAACTCCTGGACGATGGCTAATGCCCTGTAGTGGTGGCTGCAGCAATGGAAGAAGACCAACTTGCAGCACAGGGGCAAACCCATCTGGGATGCTGCACTGGGGCAGGACATTGCTGCATGAATAGAAAACATGACTCTGAATCTAAGTCATGTAAATGCACACGTGCCCAGAAGTTGTGCCATTGAAGAATGCCAGAACATTCTGGGATGTAGTTCATACTTTTCTGGGGACATGAACCAGCCAAATCAGCTCATATGTGTGTTCCTGGGAGCACTTCGGCAGTTTATTGGTATAAGGGGTCAGCAAGAAGAGCAGTGAGACTAAAATGCGGGGGTATTAACTGTAGATGGGCATTTGGACACACAAGTAGTGATTTCAGGGTTAAAAAATGTAGACATGGACAGTATAAAATGGCTTAGGATTCAATATTCCAGTGAACGCAGTATGTGGATAAACCACTGAGAGACAATTATTTTTCTTGTATAGTTGCAGGTACAGAATGAGTAAAAAGCCCATGAGTCTCCTAGGAGGGTCTGTGAAATTAAAAAAACTCTCACTGAGGACTGTTTATGCATCCAAATTATTCCACTGTCATATAAAAAACTGCTCAACAGTGTGATTAAAGGCTTTCTGTCCGGTTGCAAGAGGGCACAGTTTTCAACAGAATATTGACTTCACTGGAGCTAATTTCATAGGCTACCACCAGGGAAAAATGTTCAGATTTCAGTCTTTGTTAGTGAAGGTTTTGATCCTTTGTCCAAGAAGGAATGTGTCACAGACTAATGAACAAATAAACTTCTATATTTTGAGGAAATGAAGATTCTTTTAAAAATTGAAACAAACAGCAGTAGTAAAAGTTTCAAGCAAAAATTAATGGTGAGTTGACAAAGCAGGAGATAAACAGTCACTGTTGTACGTTAAATTTTTGCATATAATTATAACTAGCATGTTTATTGTATATTTTGAGAATATAATTACTGAGCCAAAATACATATAATTAGTAAACATGGATTTAAAAAGTCCAAATTCAATTTGTAATCAAATATGCATGGATTTGCATACACTTTGTAGACACTACTGGCATTTTCCTGTTCTGTCATAGTCACATTTAATAACAATTAATATTTAAAGATTGATGGCATGCATTATGTCTACAATATTTCTTATGAAAATTTGGGGATAAAAATGTTTCCTGAAGTCAGGTAGGCCCAGTACAAATTGGTACTGGAAGTATGTGCTAATGGCTGCCTATATCTTAGACTATGTCTAAGCTTTAAGGAGCTTCCTTATTGGTACATGACTCTGGTTCACTTTAATCTTTCTAATGTGGCTGCAAATAGGTTGCCAAAATCAATGTATTACATTTGTTTATCAGATCCCCTCTCCTTTTTATTTCATGAAGATAAGCTATGGCAATAAATGAGAGGCTTGCCTGGCAGGAGTTTCCTTATGCTGAACACAGACATGTTGGTCAGAAATCATGTCCCCACAGCCTCAGCCAAGACACATGTGATGATTATTTTTCAGAGCATTTGTTCTTTGCCAGATGTAGGGAGTAAGTGGCTCTTGTGAAATGGGCAGTGCTTACTGTCCCCCATTGAGGTCTAAGTCAAACAGATGTAGCATGTAAAACCTCCTTTCTCATTACTGTACTTCAGAGATATTTTTGTGGAAGACCCAGTGTAGAGGACCAGACCTAAGCACATTTTGTCTCAAACTTTCTGAGCATTGCTACAGGCAAGGTGTGATCAGAGGAGAGGATCCTGCAGAGGTGGGGCTGGTCTGTTCTTAGCCAACTTCCCGCTCCACCTTGAGACTCATTCTCAGCTTCCACCTGCCAACTCATTTCCTGGAGAAGGGCTGGCTGTGCATGTGCTAACAAAACAGTGTGAAAAATCTACTTTATGTAAGAGGTGTGTACCAGGTTAACTATAAAAGTCGTGTATTGGGCTCCCTCACTCTCTCTGGAGGTGTGCTGTGGCTTGTGATCCAGCACGTTTTCAGGAGCTTGTTAGGGGAGTTGAGAACTTATTGAAGTGTACCTTACAAAATTGAGAGCTACCACTCTTGTGGAAGTACACTGTAAGAATTTAAGGGCTTGTTAGCCAACAGCTTGTGAGTCAGAGTTATGGTGATTGTACAACAAAAGCCTGAGAGTTCCATGACATGTGTCTTTGTTCAGCCTGGAGGGGAATTTATAACAAACAACACATCCTCTACCAGTGGGTTGTGACACCCAGACACCATGCTATTCCTTAATCTTAACACACCATCTCTGAAGTCATGTCAGTGTGTGGTAACTTGCATGATCAGTATGATAAAAAGCTGTAAGCACCTAATGTATTTTTCCAGATAATTCATCCAAACGAGCATTTCTTTCCAATATTTTTTCAGAGCATCAGATATCTGTTACAGTGACAGACTTGGCATATTTTATGTCTTCATACTAAGTTCTTTGCCAGTGCATCCAACTGTCAGCAGCACTTTGAGTTGTCAAGAGAGTTATTGAAGGAGGAAAAGCTTTCTTACCTGACTGAGCTGCTGCCAGCATCAAGGTCTTGTGCTGTCACTGCACCTATAATGGTCCCCACGGGTGTATCCTCATAGACTTCCATCGTGTACATGGGCTTGCTGAACACTGGAGGTTCATCCATGTCCAACACATTTATCTTCACAGTGGCAGTATCTTTGAATGGACCCACTGAGTGAAATCGATGGTCAAGATGGAGATTGGAAGCCTCCACCTTAAAGGTGTACGCCTTCTTCGTTTCAAAGTCTAATGGCTGTAGGAAGAACAAAAGCAAAACATTAGATCTGACTCAAAATTAGACATTGCAAAATCACTTTGGTTAGATTAATCTGACAAAACTTAAGACACATTTAGTGTATAACTTATCTCCTGAGCTAATCAATCATTTAAGTTTGTTTTGCAGTTCATCTTATGCTAGGGTGGTTTTTGAAATAGGCCAGATGAATCATAGTCAGGAAATTACTGCTTCTCCACATCAAAAAAATCAGGATGACTGGCATGGATGTAAACAGTTACACTGTAGATGTCTGAAGTTAAATGAGTGAGATTCATCTCTTGTAAATGAGCTGAGTGCAGGTTAGTCAGAGATTTGCATTCGCAACTCCCATGCACCAGCAATCAGCTGTCTCTAGCTGATCCAGCTCCTTAAATAGAAAATTTTCTTTTTTTTTTAGCAGGAAGCTTTCAGAAGACCATGACAGTGATGAAGATGAGCCCAAATGAAAACTCTGATATATACCAATGAGTCAAACCAAACTTCAGGTATGACTTGGAATGTGAATTCTAACTTGATCTGAACCACGCTTTTTCTGTAGAATGCCAATCTTAGCAGTGAACTCCTATACATGCCATATGTTTTAGCTGCATGCACTTTGCAAAATGCAGACTTTGTCTCTGTCTTGTGATCCTAGGTGCAATTCATAAGGTCCTGAAGATCACACAGCAACTTTTGTGTACTTATCTGGGGTTTTGATAGAATATATCCCGCAATCAGGTTGTTTTGATGCAGATTTCTGTCAATGCATATTAATTTAGTGCCTTCACTTCTAGATAAGTAATAATCTCAAAACCCTTAATGCAGTCTTATTTAGTTGAAAAGATGCAGAAGCTTTATTTTCATTTTAAGGGTTTATCTGCATTTGCTTTCATGTTGTTTTTAACGTTTCTAACAAAGCCTTTTTCTGATGTCTGGGTAACACTGGCACCTAGTGGTTTCTGCCTATAATTGTTAGGCTGGAAATTTTCTAACGGGAAAGAATATGCTGTCTGGAAAAAATAGCAGGTTTACATGTGTATGAACAAGAATATTTCATGTCTGTTATTTTTTCCCCAGTGTTTTCAGTCAGTTGTCACAGCCAGGATAGATTTAAATTCTTCCGTTTTCTGTCCCTATCACAGCAGGACATAATTTTCCAGATGACTGACTGGTGTAAATTGAAGTAGCTCCATTAAAATCAATTGAGTTACCTTGACTTGCATTAGCTGAACAGCTACCATAATGATTATAAATCCTTATGATTTATAATAAAATCCTTCATAATTTTAGTAGACTAGATACTCAGTCTTTTTTTGAGATGGGGACTTAAAATTAGCCATGTAAATCTAAATGCCATAGAAATAATCAGACTAGAAAGCAATTCACTACCAAACACAACCATCCTCCTACAGACAAAATTAACAGAAAAGACAGTATGTACTGTGCCTTTGTGTCTGGACTGACAGAAAGAAGAAACTCAGCCTGAGAAGAAACAGACAAAATTAAGTCTGGTAGATCTCATGAACCAGTGGTGAAACCTTAAGATGTTGCCTTCACTAAAAATAGACACGTTGCTGCCACACTGTGTTTTCATTTTCTATACTACTTGTGTACACTGCTATGCATTGCCAAAACAATTTTACCCAAAAGAAAAAATAACAACTCTTCTCCAAATATTTATATAAATTGTTAACACATTTTCAAAAAACATAATAAAAAGGGGAAATCTGAAGTTTAAGCATTTAGTCTGGAGAAGAAGTAGTCAGGGGTTGAGCTAGAGATAAATGATTAAGACAGAAAAAGGAAGAAATCTAAGCTCCCACATAGGTAGTAATTCTGGGTAATACCTTGTATGTATCTTTCATATTACCAAAATTGTATTAAAACTTTTCAGATTGGCTTCTGTAATACATCAGTATATTTTCAAAGAGATGCATTAATGGAAAGAGCCATAATTCATGCAGTCTTTGCAGGCTGTCTTTCACCAAATTACTCTTCAAGGCAGTTGGATCAAATCATGGTGCATGGCCAGTGCCCAGTCACAACCTTTCATGATGCAAGGGGAACAGAAAACAATAAGATTTCAAACAGTTCTGTCTATTGGTTTGTTCAGACTCGCATATTTCACTGCACAGGTACCCAGGAAGCATAGAGTGGCTGCATTATTTCTCTACCCCTCCGAATTATGGGGAAATACTAAAGTATATTTTTAAAAAGACAGTGTGATCCCAAGAATGGATAGCGTTTTTCCACTGTAACCTCAGAGCGACTCATCCTCTCTTTCTGCCCTTCTATGGGTCTGATGATAAATATAGTTAGAGGTTAAGCAATATGCAGCCAGTGCAAAGCACAGATGACAGTCAAAATAAGAAGAGACCTGCTGAAAGTGACGAGCCATCCTGAGAGAAAGAAATCAGTGACAGACTCCCACAAAATAGCAGAAATTAGCTTTTAGCTTAAGTGAGGCTAAAGCACCACTGAGATGTATGGAGAGATGGAAAATGTTGCAAGTGGTAAACCTAGGACTTAATTTCAAATAGAAAAAGATTTTGTACAACATATATCATGTAACAAGAGTATGGTTTTATTGTCTTGTGTGTATAGAGGTTGCATGCTACAATCTCCCAACACTTCTGTTTTTCCCAGATTCAAACAGTTGAGTCATATAGATAACACTGACAGTTTCAAATTTAGGCATTTGTCTGAATTGTCCAGAGTCTGCCTGAAAACAGTAGAATTAAATGTCTGTATAGCTCTCAGGCAAAGCCTTTTGGATTTTTTGGTTTTTGTTCTAAAACATGTTAAAAAACCATTTTATCATATTTGTAATTTTTAGTAGATATCACTAAAATCTCTCATGGAAATGAATGGTCCATACAATATTTAATCTGTATTAAAACAAAAAGAAACCCAACAAACAAACAAACAAACAAACAAAAAAAACCCACCACTGTGTTTTGCTATTATGTAAATAATGTCTGAGGGTGCTCAGTCCCATTTTCATTTCTGATCTGGAGTGCTGCTAAAGGATACAAGCACTGTAGAATGTTTGAATCGTACAAAAAACCCCAAATCAGCCCTGTAAGGCTCTTGAAATGTCTTTCAATTAATCAGATTTTAATCGAATGACTTCATAGACTTTTTTAAACTAACTAATAGAAATGTTTATTCCTTCTATAAAAGTAATTAATGCAGAAGGTAAGTTAGAATAAGGCTTTTATTTTGCAGCTTTTTTCTGTGCAGTAAACATTTTTGCTAATATTAGGGTGATGCCTTATTAATTGTGAACTATTCAACAACTGGAATATTTCTAACAGATATTCTAAGTACCAGTCACAGAACAGATGTATTTGGCCCCCTCAACTTGTCCTCATCTGCTTTTTCCTATGTTGAGGTTACAAACTTCTCCATATAGTTGCCTAGTAAAGTGCTATCAGCATATATACACCTGTGCACAGCAAAGCCATTCTACAAATTCCCAAATCAAATAGCACATACTGACAAATCACTTTACCTTGCAACCCTGTAAGTACTGTGAATGGACTTACTTAGTATGACTAGGAGAGCACAAAATCAGCTCTGTATCAGAAATAAACGTATTTTGAAATATTACTGTTGTCCACACTCAAAGCAGAAGTTAAGAAATGCTGCTATATAGGTGCATCTATATCTAAAATTTTATATTAGATAGTGGGAAAGAGAAAGAGAGAATTAAAGAACTGAAAGAAAAAAATGGTCTGAAAGATATAATGAGTTCTGATGATAAGCACAACAAGGGTGGAAAAACAACTGTCCTGTCAGTTTGGTCTGCTTCACAAAGACGCAGGACTGGAAACTCCAGAAATTTCTGGTTTTCATCCACACATAAGAAATACAAGAGTATTGTTTCTGATAGAGGCTTTAACCTAGAATTTGAAGCTATATTTTGGGATGAGATTTTAAGTCCCAGGACATATGGATAGTTATGGATAGTAGGACTGGTTTGTCAGGAAGTGCATATTAACTTAGGTTTGACTTCATACTAGCATTGTGCAATTGCAGAATAAGTCTGGGTCACATGTGCTGGTCTCAAAAGCCAGCAACACTTTCCCCTTCATTATGGATTGAGCATCTCTGCATTTTTTGAAATATTGGCATACGACAATTTGCTGTGCATTGACAAAGTTTCTGTGTGAGCAGTTATGTTTTGGTAATTGGACTTCTGCACTGGATTCTAAATGGCATAAGGAAATAAGTGGTATTACAGAGCAGGTTCAGTAAAGTAAGCTCTAGATCAACCAGGAGCATTCATCAGTTAGAGCTGAGAATGCACAGTAAAAAAGGAGATTTGTTGTGAGCATTTCAAGATTTGATGGGAAGTGGGCAAAATATATTCTGTATGTGAAGAAGGTGAGAAGCTGACCAGTGTCAGGGGTTTAGTCGTCTGCTGCTCTCAAACATCTCACTCATTTCTGAAGGTGCCTTTCCCTCTTCCAGGGAAAGCCAAACCAAACAACTCTACCCACAAACTATAAAGACTGAATGTTTCTTCTTCCTTACTTTTCCTGTTCTTTGTGATTGTATCTGAACGCAACTCACCATTTTCTGCCTGTGCTGAAGGACTTAATATCGCCTGCTCTTCCTCCTCAAAATGCACAACCACTATTCCCACTCCCACAAACTTATGAGTTATGATTACAGGCAGAGAGTGCCTGTGCTCACACTTGCAGAGGAAATTCCCTGCCTTTGGAGAAGGAATGGGTGGGGTGGGCTGTGATGGACAGTCGGCACAGTTTTGGTAGTAAAACAAGGAGTAGCTTTAGCACAGCTCTCACTGAAGGACATCGGGAGTCTGCCTTATGCTCACTCTTGTGTGGTACAGGTGTTCTCAGACTGCTCTTGCATTACAGCAATGTCCCAGAGCTACATATGTGGGCTGTCCCACAGGCAAGACAACTGAGCTTAGCCAGCAGTCAAAGCACTACTTGCGGACTGCACTTAAAGGCTTCTACAAAGTGGCTCCTGAGGTTAAAAGGAAGCACACTCCTAATACTTCCCTGCAGCTACTCGTTCTATTCATTGCCCTCCATAGTTTCTGCCATTTTATCATCACTGAAGTTACTGTTTATCATTGTGCAATGCTGTGACATGCTGGGATTTCATGGCCACAGCTTTGTCATCTGATCAGTTATTTTCAGTAGTGGTGCACAACTTACAAAAAACAAGATGTGTTTTTCTCCTGAGCTTCCACGGAACCATGTGGAGAAATTCATCCCATATAGTGGAGCAGTGTAGGGTCATATCAGGTGCAGCCTAGAAACAGTTGTTTTCCAAGGTTTCAATGAAACACTGCACACACTAGTAAAGTGATGTCTTCAAGCAGAACAAGTTCAGCACTTGAACCCTACTCAGTTTCGAGATTAGCACATGCTGAGACAATTAAAAAGCTTCTGCACAAAATGGGCTTATTGTATAAGCTCATCCTTGGTTTAAGAAATTTAGTGATAACTTTACAGTGAAGGTTGGAGCCTTCTATTTTCCTTTACCATTGTGCCTGGTCATTAAAGATTTCAAAATCATTGCCTTGCCTGGGACTGACACATCTGAGGCCACTATGCTCTGGCATGAAGGAGATGGCCTCTTCTGCCACCATGTTTCTTATAGCTTACCCCCACTGTGGTTTGCTGGAGATTCAGGTACAATGGAAGATATTATCTAAATATCACATGCGAAAAACCACTGTATTAAACAGCACTAGACAAGGAAAGGAATTATAATTCTATTTCTAACATAGTAATATTTCTTATAGAGAACTGTTTATAGCACCATCCTTAAGCAAGGTTTCCCCCTCTTTTTTAGGGATTCTATTTTCATTTATTCCCTATTTTGGGAGAAAAAGTATTACAGTACTAACCACACAGTGGTGCTAGATGGCATTTGGATGATTTATTTAGCAGAACATAAGAAAAGCTATTTCATTTTTATTATATGTAATTAGCACAAAAGCAGTAGTAATCAGACATATACAGGATCATAGCACAAAAATAAATGAGCAACCAAAACAGATGATTTAAGATCTGCAACTTGTCCAGCTGTAGCTGTTCTTACCCATTTAGCATCCCAGAAGCAGAGAATGGCCTTCGGCATCCATCAACACACTTAGTGTGCTAAAAGGAACAGTTTAGACTGTGCAATTTTTTTCTCATCAAAAATATTTTCCACCAGAAATAAAGGTAGTCCAAGAAAGCTTCATTTTTATCTATTTTGATATAGAAATCTCTTGGTGTTTTTCTGCCTAACAACTGGGTAAAAAAAGCTTCTATGCAGTGATGGACAGTTTCTGGCTGCAAGAAATTTTTCAGGGAAAATAAAAGCAAATTTTATAAATGGTTTTGAAATGGCTCAGCACTGAATTACTGCAGCACTTGCAGCACCAGAATGTACTATAATAGAGAAGAAAGTGCAAACCTGTTTTTAAAGCACATAGTACTTTTTATTAGTGGTTTTCACTGTTTATAATTCTTAATTGAATGTGTTGATCCTGTTTATTTACCTGCTTTAATTTTAAAAAAGACTTTAATACATACTTAAATATTTGCATAATACTAGAAGGTCCAATCAGTGTTTTGAACATCTTGCAGTGTAAAATTGCTTCTCTGCAGGCAAATGACTAGTGCTGTTGTAGGCTCATACTGTACAAGTAGCATGCATTTTAATAGGTGTCTATAGAATTCTGAGAGTCCAGCACTTCTGTAATCTGAAAACTGCAACCCATGAAAACACATTTATATTACTACAAGTATAAACATATAAAAAGACAACCAAGTGAACAGTATCTCTAAGAATCCATATTGCTTTTGTTTAACATGGGATCTAGCAAAGAACCCAAGGTGATGGATTGGGATTACAGTTTTTCCCCCGTGTTCAGTGACAGAGATCTATAATTTATATTAGGCAACACTGATCAAAGTTTTGCTGTTCTAAAAGTTCCCTAGTTCAGATTATTCCCTATCTTGCTGCTGGAAAGACTAAATACAATGACTAACTCTAAAGTAATTGGATATAGAAGTGGTTGTGTCAATTTTATTTTTTCTTTTACCTCTCTAATTTTCTTTCTGCATGCGCTAATGACATCCTTAAATATTTCCTGAGTTGCCTGCCCATTTTCCAAAGATGATATGCCCTCTTTTTTCTCCTTAGCTCCTTCAAAAGCTCCCTGCTCAGACAGGCCGGGTGTTTTCCCTGCTAGCTCATCGTTTGACACATAGGGGTAGCCTACACCTGCACCCTCAAAATTTCTTTCTTGAAGTATGTCTATCCTTCCTCGATCCCTTTGTTTTTAAGGGCTGTTTCCCAAGGTACTCTCTGATCAATATTCTTAATAGGCTGAAGTTTGCCTTCCAGAAGTCCAGTGTAGAAGTTTTGTTGATGCCCCTCCTTTTTTCACTGAACCTTGAAAACTCTGTTATTTATCATCACTGTGCCCCAGATGGCCTCTGACCACCACATCTCCCACCAGCCCTTCTCTGTCTGTAAACAGAAGGGCTAGTGGAGCCCCACTCCTGGCTGGAGATCTTGAAACACCCTCCAGCTGCTTATAGAATAATATATCCACTTCTTCATCCTGCTTGGGTGGTCTATAACAGTCTCCCACCAGGATGTCTGCCTTGCTGGCCTTCCCCTTGATCCTTACCCATAGGTGCCCAAACTTATCACCATTGACCTCAAACTCTATTGTGTTAAGAGGCTCCCAAAGCTGCAGAGCCACCCCATCACCTCTTCTTCCTCACCTGTCCCTTCGAAAAGCCTGTGGCCATCCATTGCAGCACTCCAGTCATGCCACTCATCCCACCACATTTCTGTGATGGCAACTATGGCACAGCTTTCCTCCTGTACCATGGCTTCCAGCTCCTCTTGTTTGTTGCCCATGCCATGTGCATCAATGTACATGCACATGAACTGGGCTGCTGATTTCAGCCCCACTCTGGCTTACCGCCCTTAGGCTCATCTCTGGAGGGCCTGGTTTCATCCCTTTCCCCCTTCAAACCTAGTTTAAAGGCCTCTCATTCAGCCCTGCCAACTCATGGGCTAGGATCCTTTTGCCCTTGTTAGATAGATGGAGCCCATTTGACTCTAGCAGGCCTGATGCAGTAAAAGTTGCCTCATGATCAAAAAACTCAAAATTGCACTGATGGCACCAGCCTTTAAACCACTTATTGATAATGTGGTTTTTCCTGCCTGCGCTCCTATCCCATCAACCAGTTGACCCAGAGCCCTGAAGTCCTTTTTAATTACCTTGTCACCCTTCTTATCAACATGATGATCAAATATTAATTTTTAATGCTTCCCACTCACTGCAGTTTCTGACTGGCAGTGCATATGGAGGGGTATGCAGCTGCTCAGCCTGACAGCTCCAGATGGACCTGGTTTTGAGTCATCTGCATAGAGGGATAAAGGTGACCAGAAGGGTTTCTAAAAATGAAGCAAAGTCTACAAATTCCCATTAGGAGGAAATAGTACACTCACACTTTTACTCAGAAAAGAAGGGGGGTGTGAAGAGGTCAAAAAGTTCATGTCTCATTGACAAATTACTTCCTGTGAGTACAGTGGCTTCCATTTTATGTCGTTAAAAGTAGCAGAAGAGTCAATGACTTGACATCATCTTGTCCTTTAATGCATCCATAGATAATTTACTGTTTCCCAGGTCAGGAGGTTGAAGCCAGAACTTCCATTATTAGAATGAATATAATGCAAATATAGATCTATGGTCAGAGCTGAGGGAAGTTAAGCACCTACATTCTAAATTTTCTTAGAATTAAAGCTTCAGTTTTCCTAAAGCTTATCTTAATATACATGTCGAGAACTCTTTCCTTCCCAGACCCTTGTGAATTGTTCAACTAATAGTTATTTTTTTTTTTACAGAATTTACACCTACAAGCCTGAGATGCTATAAAACATAACTGTGGCTTCCAAAATAACCTGTGGTTCAGATTTTTTTTCTACGGAACAAGTTGATCATTGGTATATATGCAAATGCCTGGGCTCAGAAAATAATAACTGATTAAAATGTGACACTGCCTGTTTTGGATTTCTTCTACTGAGTGCTTTAATCACTAAATTCTAAATGAAATGAGCCCTCTGCATCTTTGAAATTCATAAATTCAGTAATCTTGAACTAGTTCTTGTGCACTAAAGCAACATCAATGGCTGAGATGTAGTGCGTTTCCCTGAGTATTCGATAACCAGCTACTTGGGACACTACCATGAGACTGGAAGTAGGACATGGATATTTGGGACCATTTGGGACTCTTCTACCCTGAATAAAAACTATGCTCCCCATGTTACTTTACAACAGATTCATTATTAAAATAGCAAGCACAAAGTCAATATTTTCAAAATAAAATGCTTATAAGTCAAAATTTATTATATTATATCTAACATAAAATACAGCTCTTTCATTCCATGTCCTGAACTAAAATTTTTATTGTATGGTTTTAGGTAGAAAACATCCCATAAAAGAGAAATTGTACTTCCTAGACAGAGATAAGAAATACTTCTTCATCATGACATTATTTATGAAATGTCATACCTGGTTGTATGTGAAATGAAAGACTAAACTACAATGCCTTTTAAAACGAAGATCACAACCATGGATTCAAATAGAGATATAAACTATTTATGTAGCACTACTGTGTGCTATCTATGATGTAAAATTGCAAAACATCTCATTCTCTTATCTAGTTTCCTGCTTGAGCCATAGGCACATCCACCCATCGGTGCCACATACCTTTTTCAGTTTGATGACTCCTTCCTGGGTGTACTCATCTGTTGTGATGTCAAACAAGTTTCCTCCATCTCCTGGAACAATGTTGTACTCAATTTCTGCATTTTTCCCAAAATCAGGATCCACAGCTCTGATCCGTCCAATAGCAGAACCAACGTGGGAGGTCTCAGGTACTTTTAAATGAAAGATACCTGTGACGAAGTGGTAGACAGTCATTCTTGGGATTTCTTGGTATTTAAAACAAGTATTGATGATTAAAATCATGGACCCTGTGCAAAATAAAAATACCTATATAATCTAATTAAAATTAGGAGATGAAAACAACAAAGGTTTTGAAAAATATATTCATGTTTTACCCATTGATTTCCCCTAGATTCTAGATTTTTTCTATTGCAACTTAAAAGGCCTTCACATCTATATCTCTTGAGATCTATCTATCTATATATCTTAAATTTTTCACGTGATTGACTCAAATTAAATTGTACTTACAGACTGTATATATTTATAAGTACTTTCCTCCTTCTTCTTTTTTTTTAATATATTTATGACTTTCACAGTGGTTGAAGGGAAAAATTCACTGGAAAAAAGTTTCTACCCATTTCTTTAAATTTCAGTATTTTAACTATATATACAACTCCTTATGGAAGGAAGATGCAGACTATTGTTCATACATGAGCCACCAGAGGGTGCTCTTACTAAAATTTGAGGGCTAAATTTTTAACTTGGAACATTTTTACGTTCAGGTTATTCACTATAAGTCATAATAAAAAAAAAAAAAGAAAATAAAAACAAACCACCAAAAAAACTGCACACTTTTAAAATAAGTATTGCTACTGACATGTAAGGAGAAAATAGTTTCATTCAGGGGAACAACTATGTTGGAAAATGCTAGACATTATAGTTAATAGAGCTAGACGAAAAAGTGCTAAGTACTTTGAGGCAGCCTTGATTTTAGCAACAGCAGTAACAGCAGGCCTGGGCTTGTAACATGGTGCCCTGATTTATTTCACTGCTTCTGGAGTGCCCGTATTCCTGTTTAGCTGCACCTCTCAGGGCAGTTGTTACTTTGCTCAGCTGCCTGTGAACACGACCATGACCGGTATTTGCAGTGGGCAGGCAGCGCTCGCCTTTCTTCACACAGCAGTCTTTGCTGTCAAAACTGACAGCAACTTTTGGAGCTGGTTTTGAGCCCAGGATGTTTGATTCATTTCATCCTGTCTCTCAAAAATGCTAACCCCATCACTTTGTTTTCCTGGGTCCATTTTGGTTTTTTGGGTCAATGTTCCATAGCTCTCACAGAGCAGCTCCTTCAGAAAACATCTGCAATGGCCTGCTTGGTTCTGCTACATGTGACACGTAGGAGGAAATTTGCACCTCTTTTTCAACAGCATAGCAGGACAGGCAACTGTGTCTATTAGGAGGCACATTAGGAGGATATCTCAGAGATTTCCATCTGCCAGTGGTTCAGCCACACATCACAAAATGAGGCTCTGAGAAGCTGTATATTATGTAACAGCAGGATAGATGACTTTCAGCCACTGAATTAAGCAGCAGATGCTGTTCCCTGTTGTTATCTCCTTACAATGCATGCTGTGTCAGCTTTTTCAGCTTTACAATATTTTCAGGTGAGGAAAAAAATGACATTAGCACTGCTAGATTAGGAGCAAGCTTACTCTTTTGTGAGCTAGTCATTTGGGCTGCGGTACCTATATAATTGTCTGTTTGATTGCCTCTGAAATAATCTCTTCTGTTTGCTTTCCTCTTGTGCCCGTCAGAATGCAAAGTATACCAGAAGGCAAAATTTGCCATTTTTGTTAGAGAAAATCCCTGTAAGTAAAGTCAGCTTGTGCCAATATTCACTTCTGGACATCACCGTGTTTAGGTATGCATTACCATTGACTGAGCTACTAAAGACTGAGCAATTATCTTTCCAAGGGAACATACTAAAGGAAGCTGTACTTCTTAGTGTTGTTCTAACAGCAAGAAAGGACTATTATGACACAAAACGGTGCCATGAAAAGATAGTCTCAGCTATTTTTTAGCTATCCTTTACTGACTCTGAGTAAAAAATAAAATTTTAGCATGGTAATCACAATACAATCACAAATCCTCCTATTATTTAATGTCACTTGCAAATGTGTTTTACTGGGTCTCTGCTATGCAAGTTATGCAGAAAAGAGACCAAAAAGGCCTTTGCCTACACTTGAATCTTTTATTAAGTTTCCATAATATAACTCTAGCCCTGATGTCCAGGTCTTTTACTGGCACTTATATTGGTTAAGAGAAATCATTGCTGCAGTACTTTCTCTTTACATCCACAATTTTAGTGAACATGAAATGTAAGAGCATATGATCATAGATTTTTCCATCTTTGACAAATTGATCTATTTTTAGTGATCTGAAGATCACTCAGATTCATTAAAACAAACACTTCCCTACGAAATATTGTACCTGGCTGAAAAGCATATGGGACTTAGATGAGAGAAAGACTACATTACTCATTTCTGATTTTAGGCTTTTATAAGTTGTTTTCAATGACTTGGCATTTCATCATTTCCAGAAATTCAACAGCAATAAAGATGGGGTCATCCAGATTCATTTGAAACTCTGAAGTGATCTTCAACCCTGCAAGAGTCAGTTTTCTTGAAGATGTAGTATGTAATTACAGTGCCATTGTCCTGTAATCTGTATCTTCACAGCATATGGAAGCTGTTAACGGTTCTACTGTGACAATATACTTTCAGAATAAAATAAATGAAAACAAATAGTGTATATTGCTGCCAGCTCACAGAAAAACTTCAAGAGAATATAATATATAGTATGAAACCCTCATTCCTTTCCTCCCCTCCCTCAAATAGTAGAATCCTAGAATCACAGAACATGCTGAGCTGGAAGTGACCCATCAGAAGCACTGATT
Source organism: Drymodes brunneopygia (assembly GCA_013400955.1). Taxonomy (NCBI): domain Eukaryota; kingdom Metazoa; phylum Chordata; class Aves; order Passeriformes; family Petroicidae; genus Drymodes; species Drymodes brunneopygia. Next base: position 19,832 of record VZTZ01031728.1, read on the forward strand.
GCAACTCCTGACCCTGCACAGGACACCCTGAGAACCACACCATGGGCCTGGGAGCATTGTCCAAACGCTTCTTGAACTCAGACAGGCTCAGTCTTTGTACAGAGGACATTTGAAATTATCAATATATGCTATACACCAAAAGAGATAGAAAGATAGTTTTGTAGATTTTTATTTTTCTGTTTCCAGCAGATATTATTTTCTTGCTGTAGACTTGCTGTGACAGTTTAGCATTATTCATTTTTTACTGTCCATTTTGTCTGTATACACTACTACCTCCATTTGATAGAGGTATATTGAAACAGGCCTGAGTAATAGCCTTTTACTCCCAAAGGTCCTGAAAACCTTGTTCTCTTCAGCTTCCTGGAATGATGGAACAAGCAGCTCAGAAAAACTTACGCAGCAGCTGGTTACGCTGCTCCAACTCTTCTGTCAAATTTTGTTGATATGGTTTCTCTGCCAACAAAAATATTTCTTCCACTTGCATAAATCTCTTTTGAATATGTTTTCTAAGTTTGCTCCTGTCTTTTGGGATGTACCAAAGGGGAAAGCCCTCACTTTCTTCAAACTGCAGTACAAAACTGGACTCTGCAACTAGCTCCCCTTTTGCTGATTTTAGTCACATATATTGCATGCAATTCGGGATGTTTTCATGTCTAGGAAAGCTGGTAGCAGTAAATATTGCTTGGTCAGGACTTTTCGTTTTCAGCGGCATCAGTGATGATGATAAAAATAAATGAGTGATGATGCTGCCGAAGCTTTTAAGCTGAAATAACTGACAGAGCTAAATACCCAAAAACATTCAGGAAAATGAGGCAGAGGTGAGCTAACAATTTATACATGCTGCCTCTGAGTTTCTAAAACAAAGATGGTTCCAAAGTGCACAGCGGGAAGAAATCAGAGCTGAGTAAGTGACAGGTAATCAGTCATATTGACTGAAATACAGCACACATTTACAGATCCTCTGACGTGATTAGATTAGTTTTAGTTTTTAAGGCACAAAAGCTGTTCTGGGATTTGATTTTTACTTACAAAGAGGTTAGATGCTTTTTTGGGTGTGTTTTTTTTACTTACAAAGAGGTTTTTTTATTGTTGTTTCTCCACACTTGCAGTTTGCACCACCATTGACCAAAAAGCTTTTCAGGTCTAACAGGAATAGCACATGAAAACCATCATTACTTATCAGCAAAACAATCATTAAGAAATAACCCAGGTTAGCATCAAAGGACTTAAGCTAAACACTTAATGGCCTTCAATCAAAGAGCTGTAAATGCTATTTGAACATTTCTTCTAATTTGTCATCATACTTGTCATGTGCAAGATTACCCTCTCCTGAGTTTTCTTTGTCTGTACTTTTTTCAGTTTTCTGCCAGTTGCCAAAGTATTGCAGTACCGTGGATCATGATAGCATGATTCTTAAAGGCAAAAACATTGAAATAAAAGAATTTATCTCTCTTTCATCTAATTCTTTAATGTTTCCTCAGGAAATAAAAAACAACCAAACAAACAACAAAACCCAAACCCATAGTGTATTGTAATATTTTTATCTTAAATTACCAAGGCATTTTAATTTTTAACCTGACCCAAGTTGTAAAGGCACTGGTTCCTGTCTGTTTAGGAAGAATCTCAAGACAACAGTTCATATTTTCTCACTGGTATTTTAACTACAGTGTAATAGGCAAAGGAAAGGATAATGTAAATATATAACCATTTACTCAACATATTAAACCTGCTACATCAATTACAGCTAATCAGCCTAATAAATAGCAGCATCTGATGCATATGCTGTTAAACTAGGGAGATGTGATTTAGCACAGCAGTGGAATTTATTCATGCCTTTCCTAGATGTGGCTCTGTGCCCTGCAGAGAGGCTGGGATATTGTGTGTGGGGAAAAAAAAAAGCAGACTTTATCACCATGTGCCTGACATAGGTCAAGCATAACCCGGGATGGACTTGCAAAACTTCAGTTACGGAAAGGCTCCTACCAGTCTCCAACCTGCTGCTCTAAGTAAGGGTTTATGCCTTCACTAGATATGACATAACCATGCTTAAAAATTTCTAGCTCTCTTCTGTGGATTCCCAAGTCCACATCTAGAAAAATATATCTCCCAGTACTGAAGAGATCATGGATGACCAAGGGTTGCCAGTTCTTTAAGGGAAAGTAAGCAGAAACAAAACCCATTTTGAGTTTGATCGTACCCTAGTTTAGGATAATCCACGTGATGGAGCTTCCCTAGAGCTGGCAGTTCCTGAGCCAAAACTCTATCACCCCCTGAGGTGAGCTAGTGGACTATATTTTTGAGGCCATCCTCCTTCCACCTTCCTAAAGGAAAAATGATGTTCATCATATTGGTACAATTTTTGTATACTGAAATATTCAGTATAATAATTGGATGCTTTATTTCTTTTTTTCCTACTGATAAAGTGTTGCTGTCATATTTCAGTTTTCTTAAAATAAACCTCCCCATTGCATGTCAGAGAATAATTCCACAGACATTAATATCCCCCTTGTTGGAGCAAGGGTTTAAGAAATGGGAAATACCAGTTCATTTTCTAAGGTCAAGATATTCAAGCCCACAGATTTTGCCTCCCAAGTGTACTGGTTGTTGCATAGACGATACTTGTTGCAACAGAGAGTGCTCTTTTTAGCAACATAATGTAGAAATAATTATAGAAGCAGTCTGGAGCCACGCAGACTCAGATGTGTGTCCTAGTACTGAGGCAAGGATATGAATCTTCTTCGAAGATCTTAAATCATCTTTGTATGGTAGCATAGTTTTATCAAGAGGGGAGGAAAATGGTCAGTCCTAGAAATTCCTCAAGTTTATAAAGAAGTTTCTTCTAGACAATATGGAGTTTCCATATTCCAACAGGCTGAGGACAACTAATCAAGTTCATGAGTAACAGCTTTGATCTTGATGTTGTCGTTCTATATGAAAGATCCCACCTTTATCACTTCCTCTTTTTGTGAAAAATCTGACTTTGCCAATGCATTCATGTGTTAGTGTAGCTTTCTGTAACTCTGAGGGTGTATGTTGAAAACCAATTCCACACAATCAGTTTCATTATGTATCATACCCAATGAAGAATTGTTCTGCTAATATTCAGTCTCCTAATTAGAAATTACTACCAAACAAAGTAATACAATGAGATAAATAATTTTTGGGGGGTATAGTCGATAAGCTCAAATCCATTGTTTTTTATGTAAATTACATAGTGGTTATAAAGAATTATCAAGGTGCAGCATGCCTTATAGATAGAAAAAGTTTTCAGGAGATGTCATTCCTTTTTCAGAATCCCAGGCAGCATGTAATTGGCATTTATCAGGTAGGTCAGTTGGTAATATTCCGGTGATCATACCATCACCATGAAGTAAATCAATACACTTATTCCCTCTATAAAATTTAAATTGAAAGATACATGTGAAACATTAACATGATAAAAAGTGTATTTTCAAGGATGGGACATGGAGTTTGTAATGCTCTGCTTAACATCCCTGCGTCTTAAATATCTTGCCAGAGCCTTTTCATATTTTCTTTATCACTCTGGCACAAAATATAATAACACAACTTTTACTGCAATTCATTCACTCTTAAGAACATGATCAAACCATTTACTTCAGGATCTAAGCCAGGTGCTCTAAATCATCTGTATTGGAAGAATAATTTTTCTCTCCATCGACTAAGGAAATTAGGTTCCTATCTTAAGTCACACCTCAGTTGGGTCCTTAAAATCACCTAAACAAAGCATGCTCAACATACTCAAAAAACTCCTTGTGAAGACTTGATTTTTACATACTCATTGGGTACATTTCATGCAAATTTTTTTCCTTAAACTCCATATTACTTTTCTTCACCATGCAGGCACAGGCTGAGGCCAAAAATTATTACTTTTAAAGATAAAATTGTGAAATAATCAAGTACAATTTCATAATAGCTTACTAAACTTTGTTTTAAGTTTTGGTTTACTCTATGCAGTTTCCTGAAATACTTGTGATTTAGTGTGTAATATAAATAAGAAAATAATGATACAATAGGATATCAATTACATATTTTGCATTTGTATTTTCTTATACTGTATAGCAAGTATGTTCAGCTTATCACAAGTGAAGTTTATGTTTTACAACTTAAGTGTTTAAAGTGAGCTTTGTCTATAAATGCTGCTCATTTTGCAATGAAATGCAAGAGTAGTGAGTGCTTAATTCCAGATCCTTTTCATGTGAGCACTTGCCATCATATTTAAAAATTCAACAGATTTTTCATAGAAGCCACTGAGAATAAAATCATTGTCATGAATTTAAGATGAAACTTAAACGATATACTCTAGAATATTTCTGTTATTTCCTTTTTATTTCTATAGCTTTCTCTATGCAAAAATACTAAAGACATATTTTGGACTACAGAAGATCAGAACAGACTGCTTGGTATCTTCAGCTCAGCTCCTATTGCTGTCATTAGGAGCATGTGGATTGTTGCAAGCACTTGGACATCCCATTTTGTGCTTTTACAAGGAGTGGAGCACTGCTGAAAATCTGAATACAACTGCAGTTCTTAGATATTTTTGAAAATCATGATTCTAAGCTATTGTGATTATAATTAGATAATTACATGTGGTCTGTTTCTCTTTATGTTGCCCTGCAGTCTTTAAATTTTCAGAAAGTAAGCTCACCATGGTTAGAAGCAGAAAGGACTCAGATGGAAGACCAAGTAAGACCAAGGATGGGAAAAATGCCAGATGCCAGAACTGATAGTGACACAGAAAGTGACACTGTTGTCAGTGAGTCACTTCGGAGCCAGTTCTCAAAGTATCGCAAGGCAACCCCATGCTGTTAAATCTGTAGCCTTAGCTGCTTTTCAATATTAGAGTAGGCGGAGATGCATGGGGCTTTTAAGACATACCAAGGTTACCGTGGGTAATTTCATGCATCCAATCTAAATACTCTCCATGTTTTGAATGAATAATTTCTTTGTCACTTCCCACTCCCCACTACATTGTGGTGGAATAAGTGACATGAATCCTGCCAAAGGTTGTTGAATTTCTATTGAACTGTATTTATTTGCACCTTCTCTACATAAGGTAGCAGAGGTAAAATGCCATTATTAATGATAATAATCTACTAAGATGATAATTATAGTGTTTAAAAACAATTTACCTAATCTTTCTGTTAATGATCAATTACCACTTAGAGATGATACAGGACAGAAATAAATTAACAACCAAATGTTATGACAGATAGATAATAGTTAACATCCAACCAATATTGTGCTCATTTGTATTTCTTGAACCATTGTTTACAGTGCAATCAGAGCATTGCATTTTAGCCAGTGAGAAATTACCTGTATTTTTCATTGGCTGTGGAGTAGTGTAAAGAAATAGCTATATTTGGGCTTATGCTCTGTTTTGCAGCTAAGGGTTCAGTCTCTCTCAGTTTAGATCTTTAAACAGGTTTTTTGTTTCATTCAATCAGTTCACCAAACAGTCCTCAGATAACCTTTGCTACTCAGGTATCCTTGAGAGAGTTAAAAAACAATATAAGTGCAGCAGACAAAGAATTTACTAAATATTTAGTGTTTTGAGAATCTGTGGTAATTGAATATCTCCCCCTACAGTTTATTTCTCAGTTTTCTTCCAATTAGTATGCTTTGATTGGGAATTTAGTTATTCAGTCTGAATAAAATGATTCACTCTTCAAGATGCTTTATGATTAAGAACATGCAACAGTGACAGCTATAAAAAAGACAAGAAGTTTCCAGGGAGTTAAATCAGTTCTTACTAAAAGTGTGTGAAGAATTCTGATATGGAAAGGAATAAGAAAAAAGTAAGAGAAAGTTGGCATAAGTGTAAATAGAAATTTTTATAGAGGTTACATTTTGTTTTAACTCCTTTATTTTGCACAGACAAAAATGATGATTGAAGGTTACTTAAATGTGGGGTACTGTCACCCAAAGAGGGCTGCATGGCCTGGATTGCAAAGCATAGGCTTAAATAAGCTACAAACGTACAAAGACATTTCATGTACCAGCCGTACTCTGTGGCCCAGAAGCCAGCCAATATAAATGGCCTAATTCCATGTTATTAAGTTCTTTTACCCACACCAAAATAGGTCAATTTCATGGAAAGTGACTGCAGAAAATAGTTCCTGATCTGTACTAATTTTTCCAAATGCCCTGGATTTCTCTAAGAAAGCTTTACTCGGTGTTGGTCAAAACTGTGCCCTGGACTGTTCTAAGACTAACAGTACAGACAACATAAATCTTCAGGGACTTTCCCACATACTCTCATGTCCTTCTTTTGCTTTGAAAAGTGAAATGCAATAAGCCATTGTATATTTTCTTTAAGCCTATGTAGAAATGTCCATTATTTCACTGATTAAATGCTGGTGCAGAGAATAGAAAAATACAGAGGCTTCTTTATGACTACCTATCAAATATGTAACTCAAGTGAGTGAAATAGAAACATCAGGCAAGGATCACTGAGCTGTGTGACAGAGTAGTGACCAAGACAAGTAAGATGAGAATGTAAAGAGCTTATTTGGGATGGTAAAGACTCCTGATTTCAGTATAGCAAAATATGGAGAAACACAGAGCTGGAAGTGACTCAGAAAATTATAAATTCATTTAGCAGTGCTACCACTGGGAAAGAAAAAAAAACAAAAACAAAAAACAAAAAAACAACCACTTGTGGAGTTGAAGGAGGAGATGGCCACCCTCTAGTTATATGACGAAAATGGGATCAAGGATAAATTTGTGCCTCTCTTAGGAGAGGGGAGACAAGAGTGCATGTTGAAAATAAGGATATAAAGGATGAGGAAGAAAGAGAGGCCAAAGGAGGGTGAGACAGGTGAGAAAGAAATGCAAGTAGTACAGAGGTGTGAGACTTGTAAGGAATCTGGAATAAAGAGGAGCCACCCTTGGTTCTCCTCTGATTCCTGTAAGAGCCCTGTGAAATGCCAGTCAGCTGGTATTTATTATTGTATTTACTTGACTATAGTTTTACTGGTGTTAAAGTGAGTCAAAGGTATTGCAATCCAAAATGGGTGCTATTTACATGACGGGCTTTCAATAGAATGAGCCCATTTCTGGAGTCTTCACATTCCTATCTTCCATTGCTGTTTGAAACGATTGGTTGAAGTATATGTTTAAATCAAAAATGAAGTTTTAATTTACTCAAAACTCACAGATTTGTGACCTGCAAGGATTCAGACTTGCATAAGATTTTCTGACATTAAACAGTATAAGCTCAGTTTACAAAACCAAGCTGGTGTTTTTTTCCTTTTATGTCTTATGGCATAGATGTTAGAAAATTAAAGATGGAGAAAATCAGGATTTGACCTTACCTTCTTTTCTGACTCAAAGCAAGCTCTGGCTCAGTCTCACAACTAATCTCTGCCTGCAGGCTAGTCTGCAATGAATCCGTCCACCTGTCCTGTGCAGGTATCTCCCAATTGGTATAAAATAAGTAATTAGTTGCTGGAACTGAATTAGGGCATCTTGTCTGCTAGGCAAATTCTTTAATCAATGAAAGATGGACTCATTTTCATTCTGAGAGCCAACGAAGATGCAAATGCTGTATATAAAGCACAACTTTTAACAGAAATACTGAGAGAAGCCATACTCCCGTATCTAAATTACAGTGAGTAGAATAACTTCCCAGAAACTTGTGCAGACTTGTTAAAACGCTTAATTAGGCAGACCTGAACCTTAATCCTGAGTAAGTTTTCCAGCAAATTGTCCAAGTAAGGAGTGAATAAATCTTCACCACTTATTTTTAAATAAAACCTCTGCTTTCATGATTTAATTTTTTATATTAGTGACCAGAATAATCACACAATCTTTTTCTGTAGATTTCTAATGCACTGCTGGGTGGGATTCGTGTTGCATTCTTCTGAAATCTTTAAAAGTAGATACCATTGTCTCTAATAAGCCACTCATCCAAAGCAATGGATTAAAAGATTTTTCTTTCTGTTGCATGTGGACCAGAAGACCTTTTGCTTGCAGTCTGCTTCTGAACTAATTTTACAATATAATCTGAGATAGACTTGTTCAAAGCCACTTGAGTGGAATCAGCCACATTTAGTTTACTGAATTAAAAAATGACTAGTTCTAATGTAGTAAAACTTAGGATAATTAATGCCTGTGCGATTTCTGTGATGCACTAGGCTTCCAATAATATATAAATAAATAACTATTACAAGAATTTTCAATCTAAAAAGTATGTGTGCATAAACATATATAGGAAGGCTATTCCAGTTTCAGCACTTGGTTGTTCTTTCTTTTTAAATATTTCTACAGATTGTAGTACTTGACAGAACGCCTATTAAAATAAGCTGCAAACCAAGAAATAATCACTGAAAATAGAAGCAATCTAAAGGGTAATAATATGCAAAGCCTATTCTGAATACATAATAAATATATAATATAATATAATTAATATAATATCCAGTTAATAGATCATTCAAGTGCCATGCCAAAGTTATATAAGTAAGAGAATCAAGGGCTAGCTTATGTTTACAAAGATCTTTTTTATTTACACTGAAATTCCTGAAATCGCGTAAAAGAAAATTTTTTTCTTTCTTTCTGAATTGTCTATTTTCTGAACCTTTCTCTCTAAGATTATTGCTTCCTCTGCTGTCTCCAACAGAGGATTTAATATATTCTGTGGAGTGCACTGTACTGGCCACTGGTGAAATCCAAACCCAATTACTTGCAAACTCCTACAGTATGGACTGATGTGCAAGGTCGTAGGAATGATCCTTCAGCCTTTCTTTATTTAAGGTGTCACTACCAGAAAGATGAATAATTGTGTTTCTGTTTCCAAGCATGTTAGCATTTCTAGAAATTTGCCATGCTCTTTTATGCAAACTGCCTTGATGGATGTCACTGAAATGCTCTTGGAAAGACCAATGACAGCAAAAGAAAAAACAGCCCCTGTGATGTCTAAGCATTGCTCTACAGCTGTCTGAAGATTTTAAATGTGGTTGCAAAGCAGCCCTGAGATAATGGGTTCTGACCAGCAGAAATGCATTTTTTTAAAGCTAAGACATGCACAAGTAGACAAAATTTAAGTATTGGGCTCAAACCTTAATTAATTTCTCTTCTATTAGAAAAAGCTCTTAATCATTCTCTCATAAAATTGACTTATGTTAGCTGGAAATGATGTGATAAAATATGGCTTTCTCAAAATAGTTATTTTGAGTTAAAAAGCAAATTCAGGGAGTGTCACCTTAAAAAATAAACACCTTAGAAATAAACCAAACTTATTGCTGACTTCATAAGACAATTGAAATGGTCTTTTATTTCCTAATATCAGAATAAAAACTGTAAAAATTTTAAAATTCAATTGTATTTCTTCTATGTCAGGGCCTTATTCTCTAAAAGCATATTTATGTCATATTAAAATAGAAAGACATACTTTAGTCCTTTGACTAAAATGATTCACGTGTGCTTTTATTGCTCAGCATATACGGGTTTATTTCTCTAAATTGCTTTCACACTCACTCTGTCAGCAGTGAACAAAAGAAAGAGACTGAGAAACTGAAGCCTAATGAACTTATGAAATATAAATCCACCACTTCACTTAATTGGTTTGATTCCATAAAGTATAATTTATACCAACTAATTATACAGTTTTTGTCATTTAAATGTTGAAGTAAATATAACCCATCTATTTTTTCTTGAAGCTTATTTTAAGAACTGGAAACAAGCCACTGCTGTCCTGGCAGCTTGCTCAGACTGGTCCACTGCTTGATGAGTTAAGGGTTAGCCCATTAGCTTTTAGGAGTGATGTGCTGAAGTATCTTTTTACTTAGCCAGCTATCACGTATGTAAGTAGCTGAGAGAGAGAGGCCATCAGTTTCCTTCTGGACCAGGATGCACGCCTACACATATGCAGCTTTTGTCCACTCCTCTCTATTCAAAGGCAATGCTGTATTATACCAAATTTTTGTTCAATTGTTTGAACATTGTTGTTATGACAGAAAAAGTACTTAACTTTTCAGTCTTTACCTTACTTTTTTCCTCTTGTTTTGGTAAAAATCAAACTTTGGTACAAAATATTTATTTTAATATTTACAAAAATTTCTGTCTTTAACAATGAAATGTGCAGCAGTGCAGAAAGTTGCTGTACTAATGAATAGCCAGGGAAGACAGAAAACACTTCTGGAAATAAATTTTTATTAAGAAAACCATTCAGATTAATTTTTTCCTACCAGTTTTAAGGAAAATATGCATTTACTGAAGTGTCAGTTTTCTGAAATGTGGGCCAATAGATACCTGCAGGTCAAGCAACTCTGACAGAAATACATGTTTAGAGGTTTCCTCTGTTACACTACTCATTACTAGGAGACATGCAAGGTGGGACTTCCCCACTGAATACGTTCAAAAGTGCAGGTTCTAAATAAAAAATTCCATGTTCAGCAGGATAGTCAGTGTTTTTTCATCACTGAATGCTGATAACCCATCTAAACCTGCCTGTCTCCTTAAAGGACCCTCAATGAGATGAAGGTGTTTCGTGATACCTTTTTTTGCAAGTTTGTAATGTATTATTTATCAGTGTAGCTCCTTCCAAATATTAATAATGTATGTTCTCCTTCTTCTGCTGTGAAATCTTTTTTTTTCCGCTTTACTAAGTTGAGAAAATAAATTTAAACTTTATCCTGTGAAATTTAATATTGTCTTATTTGATTAGGTAATCTATAGAATGGCTTCTTTGGCATAAGCCCTTTGCAAAACTGTGGTTCTGATCATGTGATGCAAAACCATTAACCCTGCAGCAGTTTGTGTTGAAAGACCTTTAGTCCTTTTTTTCAGTCTGCACTTCCTGGCTTTGTTGACCAGCGACGAGCAACGGGATACTGGAGGTCTCAATCCCAGAAATCCTTAGGAGTCCTGACCTTTTGCCAGGCTGAACGTGGTACCTATGCAGACCTGATTTTAAAGACTTATTTTTTCATATTAACTAAAATTCTGCACAAGTATCCTTTGAGCTATGGTAGTCAAGCAAATGGCAAACTCCATTTCCTGGCAGATAATTACTCTGAATCATTGTAATGCTTTCAAGGAAAAATAACCTGAAAAATACAGTTGCTGTGTTCAGAATATAATTCATACTCTACTTTGTCTCCCTTAGTTATTTTTGTTGAGCTGTAATTAGCTTTGTGTCTCTGTGAATTTCAGGCACACTACACATCATCTCACATACTGCTTAACCAAACAGAGCTGCCTGAGTAAATCCCCATTGATCAAGGGTGTTGCCTGCAACACATGCAAAAAAAAAAGGTTTGGCCAATACACTGGAGTCCCCACACTGACAATTTTAGCCTGTTAGCCATGTTAAGTGTTTGTTATTTTCAATATCAACACAAAACTCCAATCTTATTCTCTTCTGTTTTGTTGAGAATCACTGCTGTAATTTGTCTTTTGTGACATTTGATATAATAGAAAGAAAACGTTTTCAACCTTACTAGCATGCAAAGTACAGGACAAGCCTGGTCTCTTGTGTGTGATTTTTTTTGCTCCTTCATAGCAACAATTGGGCAAAGATGTCATAACTGCAATTCATGCATTAAATGAGGCCTCGAGGCTATCTTCTTCAGAGAGGATGATATAGTCCATGATTTCTCTGTGTCATGAAAACCCTCTGACATTATGTGAAACTTGTGCATTTTTGCACCACCACAGTAGATGAAGGCATACAATAAAATACAAAATTCTAAGGCCCCTAACAACAAAAGAAGTAAAATATTCAGCTGAAAACCAGAATGGGAATGAGCACAGGGTACATGAAGCTTGCCAATGTACTGAGTTTTCGGTCTCCAGACAGTTACATTATTTCTTATTGTAGCCATGGTACCCTTCCAACAGCAGGGGTTCGAGCTGAAAGGAAGGAGCAGACTGCAATTGTGGGCAATTTAACAAGCACTGAGGATGAAGACAGTAGGAATGATGGTACAAAGAGGCACTCTGGGATGATTTCCTTATTGATCAGGTTTGGAGCATCCTACAAGTGCTTTGACAACATGTCATGAAACGACAGGAGATACCACGTGAGGTCTGACAAAATAAAGATGTCTTAGGATTGAAATTTAGGCTAGCAAATGAAACATGACGATAAGGACATTCATAGTGGCATAGTCTGAACAAAGATACCATGTACAATCAGGAGAAAAAGATTGAAAGGCAGAGCTTTAAATGCCTGGCTGAGAAAAAGTGGTGAGGAGAAGTGAGTCACAATATTGGAATGTTGGGGCACTTGTTAAAGAATAGGAAAATTGCAAAATTCATTTTGGCCATGAGAAAAATAGGCTTCTGAAAGTTTAAAAACTTTTCTATGTCCATTGTGATACCTGGTGAAAGGTTCAGGTGAATTTTCAGGGGTGGACACACACAATTAAAAAAAAAAATAAAAAGGTATTCAGTTCAGACAAAGGGTGTGGTGATGAGAATTCTGCATTCTTCACTGGAGAATGCTACAAAAGGAGATGATAGCTCAGTAGGAAATGCAGAAGTGGTAGTTCATACAGAATCAAACTAGGGACCAGTAAAGAGGTAAAAGAAAGCCATAATATAACGCCAAGGGTTAAAATGGCAATTAGTATAGGTAACATTAATCCCTAATGCTGAACAAGAATGTCAGCAGTATACTTGTGTTCAATATCTGTGGGAAAGAAGAAAATCAGTCAGGCAACACAGCATCAAGGAACAAAATACAGGAAAGTCACAGCAGTCACTATCAGTGGAGGAATAATGATGGTTGTTAAAGGAATCTCTGTCAACTAAGACTTGAAAAAGAGAACAGTATTAACATTAGCTAGTCAGGAAAAGTTCCTTAGCTATTCTAAATTTTACAGCAACTATAATTAGTTTAAATGCATATTGTGCAGGAGCAATAAAAGCCAGAATTACAAGATGGTTGTATTCAGTCAAATAAATAATAATAAGAAGAAGGTGGAAATAAATAAAACTGAGGCAAATTACTATAGAAATTCTGAATGGGATAGCTGAGACTGTTAAATCGCTATGGGTAGTGTGGATGCTATCTAGGGATATCATTTAGAAGACCCACAGCAAATGCATATATTCATTAAAAGGCAAATCTGTAAGGGCAAACAACATAGCTAATAAAAGCAAGAACACATCTTTCAAAAAAATGAAGTTGTGTCTCAGAGAGGACAATAAAAAGAACCATAAAATCTGCTTTATCTATAAAACCACAATAAAGAAGACAAAAAATGAGTTTGAATAAATCTCTGTAAACAAGCTGATACTAATTGTCTTTTAAGACATCTGGAGGCAAAAGCCTGAGAGAAAGTGTGAAAAGACAGCCCAAAACTGAGGTACAGAAGTGCTCAGAGAAGATAAGATCACAAATGTAAAACTTAATACATTTTTTCTTTATTGTTAGTGTAGAAAAACTGGGAATTTTTTTTCTATCCTAGAACTTTATAGGGGACTCAAGAGAAGGTTAAATTAGCTATAGAAGTAGTTGTGGAACAAACAGACACAACAGTAACAAATCATTTGGATTAGCTGTTACATGCCTAAGAGTCTGAAGAATGAAATAAGGGAACTATTATGATGTGCAATATTTTAGCTTGAAACCACTGTGCCACAAGAAGGCTTGGGGTATGATATAATACTGATTTTTTTTCACAGAAGTTCTCCAGGGAGTCTAGGGGAGCTAAGGATGGATATGACTGAAATGTAGAGGCAAAACAGTAGGAGCAGATTTACTCAACTCTGAGAGAATTTTCCATACTGAAAAAAGAGAAATCAACACAGCTTCTCTAAATAAAACTGATATATTGCAGTGCTTTCTGAATTGTTTGAAGAGGTTAACATGCAGGCAATAATGTAAGGATGGATTCGAAACAAATGAGGGGAAGCTGTTTGATGTATGATATATGATTCATCTGTGTACCTCTGACAGAGGATGTGGACTCTGAAATTTTACGTAAGTTTCAGAGCAATGGGGCAACTTGCTGCAGGAAAAATAAACTGAGGGTTGTTAAACACAAAGACATCATTAGAACTAAATATAGATAGAAAGTAAGGTAGTTTTAAGAAGTATTGCTTGGCCTGTTTCATGGATACCATCTAGACATGAGTGTAAGAGACAGAAGGAAGGACAAAATGGATCCTTCTCGTAACATGATCCTTCTTACATGCCTGCAAAAACACAATACATTTTTAGACTAAGTAAAAGAAGAAGAAGAATTTTTATATGAAAGAAAACTTCACAGTTGCAAATGTGGTTTTGTACCTAAAGAGCATTCATAATACATATAGTGGGATTTAAACTCATGGGCAAGGAAGATATGCAAAGTAAAAAGCTGCTGTGATCTTACTGCACATTCATGAAAAATATTCTGATATGAATTTGCCTTACTAACGAATTTTAGCAGCTAATTATTTTGGCATAGTTATCAAGATTTATGCTTGATTAGTGTCTGCATTTTGAAGGTATGGAATACACAAAACTTCAGTAAATTTATGGAGACAAGTAAGTGACAATCCTCCTAATCATACACAGACTATGAAACTCTTTAAATTAGCATACTTTTGAAGAGCTTCATTTAAACTAACTGATGTGAAACATAATAAATTGTCAGTGGATGATCACTGTTTTGAGGCTGTAAGTGTTTTCAGGGACAGATATAATCTTCTGGGTCCAGACACGTCAAAATCTTTTCCTGAATATCATAACGATAATGCTTAGCATGGGCTAGCTCTGCCTCTGGTACCTGGAAGTCTCAGATTATAACCTTTTGTAATTTGAAGGGTTCATGCAGTATCCCTTAACAAAATAGTATTTCCCAAGTAATTTTTATAGTTTAAATGAAATGAACTCTTAGGTTCAGGCTCGTCTTGTGGACTGATAATATATTTCCTCTTAAACATTCAGCTCATACTTTCAAATTGACCTTTATATTATTTAAAAAAATAGGACATCTGATTTTTTTCATCATATATTGTTATTTTTCTAGGATCCCAGTTTCTTATCTACAGGACTTTTCCAAATTAATACTTTTAGTCATGCTTATTTGAAAATCAGTGCTTTGGAATACTACATACTCTTAGGAAATCTGGGTGGGTTGTCGTTGACATCCGTGAGAGTAATGTTTACAGTGGTAGTACCAGCTAGTCCTCCCAGCTGTCCTCCCATGTCCTTGGCTTGGATTAGAACTTGATATTGTTCTTTCACTTCTCTGTCCATATTTGGCAAAGCTGTTCTTATTACACCTATGAGAAGAAATGGGAAAGAGAAGGAGCAAATAAACAAAGGGCTGTGATTGTCTACCCTTACAATTTAATACTGGATCTCTTGAACCAGGAATAAAATTCTTCTGAATGGGTTGATGAGAGGAAGTCACACAGAAATACGCAAATCACTCAGGCTTTTCAAAAGTGTGTTTGTCAGCTATTCAACCACTCAAAATAACTGTTTTGTCTTTTCAATCAGGGCGTGAATGGGTGAAAGAGAATGATGCATTTTCACCAGGGATATGGATGCTGTGACCAAAGTTTTACCACATCAGGGATGAGGAACACTGCCCTGGGGGTAGTAAGGCAATGCAGGAAGAAGAAGCATTGCATTGCAGAGCCTGCCTTTTCATTTGTTTCCAACCATTCACTTGTCAAAAAAATCAAGTTACTGTAGGCCAAGACAGTGTTCCTCTGTACAAAAGGAGGTCTTAGACTCTTCCTTTGCTCAAGAAAGTTTTTTTGATATAACACAAAGATGAAGTGAAAATTCGAGGAATTTCCTTAAAAATGTTATTTAAATATCACAGTAAGACATTACCCCAATGACTTTTAGTCAGACTTTGGACAGCTGATATCTAAGCAGATATGCCATAATCTCCCTCTTGCTATGCTAAGAATATATAGAATAAAAGGAAGACTTGGAGAGAGAAAGAGGGGGAGAGAAAGGGAGAGGTACTATTAAACACACAAATTAGCTGATGAGGTTGTATAAAGATAAAAGGTTTGGGGTACTAAAGGCTTTTTCTTGAAATCTAATAAGTAGGAGCGAATATTCGTCAACATTCTACAAAAGTGAATAGCATTGCAAAATGCTATTTATTCAACAGTTATCAGAAAATGTCTAGGTGCACACTGGTGCAGACAACACGCAAAATTGAAAAATAAACCAACTGGAAGTATAATTTTCATTTTTATTATTGGTTTAGAAAGTATTATTTTCTAGTATTAAACAATGTGATGTTTAAAGAAGATTTTTTACCTGGTGCTAAAATGGGTCTGGAATGTCAAGAAGCAGACTTTAAGGACCATTCTTATCTTTATAGCAACTAACCACTGCTGTCTTAACAAGCCAGAATAGGAACCATTAGCTTACAATACTTTTTCAGAGTCTAGAAATAACTTTGACCTAAATCTGCTATTTCTGAAACCTATTAAAATTCCCATTGAATTGAACTCTGTTGCAGTTTCCTTTCTCACTACCTGTAACTTGGTGATAATGACAACATTAACAGGAATCGCCATTTTCCTGCTTCAGGATGGCATATACTGTCATGCAGCTTGCTCCAAATCAAAATCTTGAATTATAAAACTGAAAAAATTTTGTACATATTCATGTGAGATTCAGAAAAAGAATATTTTTGCAAACAGGATGAACTTTACTATGCTTAATTTGACATTGTGGAGACTATATGTTCCACAGTATTTTACAATATCCTTGGTACGTTCATTCCGAGGAGAAAAGACCCATGAGGATGAAAGACCTCCTGTGTTATACTAACAAAATGAAATAACATACAATCATAGAATTAGAATATGCAGAGTTGGAAGCTACCCATCAGGATCATCAAGTGCAACTCCTGGCTCTGCACAGGACACCCCAAGAGTCACACCCTGTGCCTGAGAGTGTTTGTCCAAATGCTTCTTGAACTCTGTCAGGCTGGAGCTGTGACCACTTTCCTGGGGAGCCTGTTCCAGTGCCCAAGCACTCTCTGAGTGAAAAACCTTCCTCTGATATCCAACCTAAACCTCCCCTGACTCAGCTTCATGACATTTCCTCAAGTCCTGTCACCAAGTCATGAGACAGAACAGTACTTGCTCCTCCTCTTCCCCTCATGAGGATGTTGAAGCCGATGATGAGGTTTCCCATCAGTGTCCTCTTCTCCAGGCTGAACAGACCAAGTGATCTCAGCTGCTCCTCAGATGGTTTCCTCTCAAGGCCCTTCACCATCTTCATGTCCTTTCTTTGGATGCTCTCTAAGAGCTCAATGTCTTTTTTATATTGTGGCACCCAAAACTGCCCCCAACACTCAAGGTGAGGCCACCCCAGTGCAGAACAGAGCAGGACAATCCCCTCCCTTGCCTGGCTGGTGATGCTGTGCCTGATGCCCCCCAGGACACAGTTGGCCCTTCTGGCTGCCAGGGCACTGCTCACTCATATTCAACTTGCCATTGACCAGGACCCCAAGGTTCCTTTCCACAGCACTGCTTTCCAACCCTCATTCCCCAGTCTGTACACATCCAGGGTTGCCCCATTCCAACTGTAGAATCCAGTACTTGTCCTTGTTAAGCTTCATATGCTCAGTGAGTGCCCAGCTCTATTTTGTCAAAAATCTGCAGGGCCTCCCTATCCTCAAGGGAGTCGACAACCCCGCCCAATTTAGTGTCATCAGCAAACTTAGTGTTCCTCACAGTCCTGCATCCAAGTCATTCATGAAGATGTTGAAGAACACTGTGTTGAGGATGGATCCCTGCCGAACCCCACTATTGACAGGTAACCAGTCTGATGTCACCCCATTCATTAGAACCCTTTGTGCCTGACCTGTGAACCAGTTACTCATCTATCACATGATATGGTGTTTATTCAACTGTGTGCTGGACATTTTGTCCAGAAGGGTCCTGTGAGAGATGGTATCAAAAACTTTGCTGAAGTTCAAAAACATTACAGAAAAAGATGAGAGAAAAAAACTGAGCATGAGCACACAGCGGATTGTGAAAAGGAAATGCAGTTTATCTGGTTGATATAGGTGTTCTAAGTACAACTAAGTGGCTTTCTCAGAAATGTTCCAGGGGCTTTTCAGAAAATGAAGAATGGGCTATCACTCCAGTAGTAAAGTTTCAAATCATCCACTGTTTATTCCTGTCTGGAAGTGCAAGATCATTCTCTGTCTTTTTCTGGAAAAAAACGTTTATCTTCAGAAAAATAAAAACAAAATGAAAATAATTTTTATGTCTAACAATTCATGGGCAACTTTCCTTTTTCTGCTTACTTTATTTCAAAGACTTAGACAAAATACCAAGAAATATTATTTCTTTCAAAATCAGGACATATGGACAGGACAAATGTGAATTAGAGTTATCTTACCAGCATAATAGAAGAATAAAGTACAGGTAAGAATCCATGGGAAGGACCTAAAAATGTTGGTATTTCAACTTCTGCATCACAAAGAATATCTAAATTTAAGTCAAAGGGTTATTAAAATCTAGAGGCCTTATGTGCATGTAATGGTGTTCTGAGTTTTTGTAAATCGTTTTACCTTAAGGTTTTACAATATTGTTCAACTGCAGAACCAAATAACTTTGATTTTCTTTTTTTGTCTTTTCAGATGTCATCAATATCAAATGGGCAGAAAGATACGGTCTCCATGAGATCGCTGAAAACTGAAAATAGTGTGTATAGGACTTGGGTTGGAAGATTTGCTTTCCAAAGTTATTGACCCATAATACAGCAGGAGATCACTCACTTTTGTGGAAGAGAAAACACAGGTCCCCAGAAAAACCACCTGAATAAATATTAACATCCATACTCCTGCTGATACCAATTTGAATTTCAATAATATAGCTGAAGTCAGAGGATGGACTAGAATACCGAGTCTAACAAGACCTGGTGACATCTAGCCATAAATAAGAATATTGATCTCATAAACATATCAGAAAATTGGGTGGAAAGGATATTTTAATGGTGGAAATAGACATTTTCATAAGAAAAGAAAATATACAGAGGAAAGTTGAGCAGTTATGTAAGAGAAGTTCTCATGTTAAAAGCCACCTCACTTTAAAATCAGAAGAGCAATTTTATAGCATTTAAAAGTACTCCCCACGTGTAAGATTTGAGGCCTTAGAATGTGCCAGTCAGACAGTTGCTCTCCAGAAGATACTGTACTGCATTTAATGTCCCTGAAATAGCAATAAAAGCTAACTCTCCCACTTCCACACGGTTTGCTTATCTCCACCAAGAAGATGGAAAAAGATTAGGAGGTCAATAAAGACAAGGAGTAAAAGGGGCAGCTATGACATTCAGACCCATAGAGGTTAAAAACTATTTACATGTACTAGTTTCATATCAGTGTAAATGTATAACACTTATTAGGAGTGATTTGAGAAAGGAGTATGTGTAAAATCTTGTGTTTGACAAACACAATCTTTATTTCACACATAAACTTATGATCAATGGTTTCACTGTTACTACTTTGCAACGGGATCTTGAGGTAGTAACAGAAATTTCCACCAATATATTCACATCTGAGCAGTAGAAGCTAAAGAAACAAATGTTTGGAACTGTTTGGAAAGGAACAGAGAACAGAAGTGCTATTAAACAGCTGTATACATCCATATCAGCTGCCTTCCTGAATACTGTGTGTACCTTCTCACCTTGAGGAGGAGAAGGATGATGATTGTTATGGAATGGTTTCTGTTTAAAGAAGTTTGCAATCTAGAAAAGAGTCAATTCAGAGAGAATATAATTAGAAATTTAGTGTTCACTGTCTTATGCAATGTGTAAGGTATGACACAAGTTAAGAGATGCCCCTCTTTCAAAAAAACAGAAACAGGAGCTGGTTTTCAACAAAATAAACTTATGCTGTGGAATTTCTAGTCAGTGGGTATGCAGCTACTGTACTCCTGGACAAGTTAAATCTACTGGGAAGTGGAAAAGTTGTGGAGGAGAAATACTTTCAGATTTTTAGTTACTTTGACACTGCTAGTCACCCAGAAAGTTTGCAAGGACAAGTTCTTTGAAAACTAGAAGAGCATTTCATGGGTGCATCACTAAACACTTACTCTTTATCCCTCACTAGAGCCAAGCAGGCCATCCCTTTTGGACATGATAGAGGGCAGAAACTTAGTACGGATGTTCTTAAGTTCTTTAAATAACTACAATATTGCATCTCAAAATTGTTTCTGGAATGCAAGAGATGGCAAAACAAGCCAACAACACAAAAAATGCTTATTCATCTGCTGGCAGTTCTGAGTTTGTCATTGTACTAAAATGGCTTTCTTCCCCTTTCCTGTCAAAAACACTCAGGGCAGATTTCTGGCAGTAAAACTCTGCAATGAAAAATTACTGTATAAACTCCTCAGTTATAAAATAAAGGATTGGAAAGACCAGATCTGTAGTACTGCCCCAGACTTCTGGATTTTAGAACAAATCATTAAACACCATCCTGTGCAGTGTTATTCACGTACTGTTTGCCTCTAGAGTCATTGTTAGACCCATGAGTAATTCTCATAATGTGAGCTCTCTAACATAAAACACATTACAGCATATTATTGCTGCTTGTAGAAGCATGAATCTATATGCTTTTTTTCTGGTATAGGATTTTAAACTACACTGAGGTACTGTTTCACCAATCCTCCTTGCAGTTGTGTCCATTCTTTTAGCATATAAGTAATTTATTTAAGGTAATAGCCAGGTTTGTATGATGTTCCAGGGATAGTAGGGTGCAGGCCACCACCTATGGGTGACTCACTACTGCATAACAGATGAGAACATAAGACACAGCCTTGTTCAAAGTGCCATGGGAAAAATATTTCTTTTTCCAAGTACTACTAATACCTTTTTTTTCTTGTGAAACTTGTACTAAAACTCCTGTTTAGTAAAGAAACTCCAATTCAGTGAAGTTTTTTCTTGCCACTGAATTCATACCCATTCTTTACGAACCTGAAAGGAAAAATTAAGTATAAAGGCAACTACTTTTTTTCCCCAGACACCCAAAGAAGTCCCATTTCACTTTGAAAAGTAAAATTGCTCGCTGCAAATTGCAGCTCCTGCCAAATGGAGCATGGAACAAAGGAATGTGTCCATTGGAGATGGTGTGCTAACAGCCTTACAGGGCTCCACCATCAGGGCTAAAAGGCCCTGAATCTGACATTGAAGTACAGCTACAATGGAAGGCAAAACTATTCGCTGAAAGGAGCATATGGATGGCTTTCCCTGTAGCACACTCCGGATGCCTCAATATGTGTCATTCAACATGTAGGTTATTGCTTCCTTAACTCAATTACTAAGTACAGAATCAAGAATGACATTTAGAAATATAGGACAAGATACCCAATTAACATGGCTACCAACCTCCCAAATACTTCAGTCTCCTTAAACACATTATGTTTTTCTGCTCACACATCCAGTAACCCCAGACAAAGATAATATGTCCCAGGAAAAGAGGAGGGAAGGAGATGATTAGCTGTTCCACAGTCTCAAACTAGCTCAATATAACAAAACAATAATTGCTAGAGAATTTCTGACTGTATGTTTAGCAAGTAAAAATGCTGAGAAAACCCAAGTTACAAAACAACCATCAGAAAAAAAAATTGGATGCATGTAGAAGATAGAACTTTATCTATAGGGAAATGGTAAAGCATTGAAAAAATAATTATTCAATGTAGATATTTTAGATATTCCAGGACTGATTGGAGGAGCATGTTTCTTTTGTTTCTACAACACATTGTAATTCATAAAAAAAACTAGTCAATACTCAATACTCGTGGAAAATTTCTTTCCTGGATTTTGTCCATATCAACCAGGTCCATATTTATTTGTTGATACTGTCTACATGAATCAGAAAAACAAAACTTAAATATTCCACTGTTACTGATAAACTATTTACCTGTCTTGGGATCAATGGAGAAATATGGTTGCCCCTGAAGAATGCTGTAAACCACTCTAGCACTGTTTCCATAAGTGGGATCATCAGCATCTGTCGCCTTTACTTGAAGAACATATGCTCCTGCAAAGAAACACAGGTAATCACATTTTTGGCATAAAGCAGTGATCAGTGACATATCTGACACATTAGTCCAGTAGCTAGTGAATTCTATTGCAATTCTTGTTCCACTGGAAAAAAGGTGAGAATAAAACTTAATTCTTCATCTCCATACTAGCAACCATCTAGGTAATAGCTGAGGCATAAAGGGGAAGAAAGGGAAAGGTATCCATCATCAGAAGATACTTATAAATAGTTTATGATGCATGCATTATTTGCAAAAGCTTTTTATATAACACATACAGGATGGAGGTTTGGGAAAACTTAATATTGAATTTTGAAAAAGGATTATACCCCACAACTTTGTGGAAAAGTAGACAACCATGAAAGTAAAATATGGGAGTTGCCTTTAAAACAAGTGTTTGGTCAATCAACTTCTGAATCTTCAGTAAGATCAAGTGAACCAAGCCCTAAGTACATTAAAGAACTGCTCTGTAGTCTTCTAAAGTTGGAATTAATATTACCATTGTAGAATGAAATTAGGTGCTTGGTTCAGGTACTTGTCTTCAAAATCCAGAGTTGAGTACCCTTGCCCTTCCAATATAGCTCAGTAAGAAATAGAAGTACTGTGGAGGAAGTACTCATTGTCACTCTGTTTTCAGCCATAACTATAGACCAGATCTAGTGCAGCTTTCTTTACATTACAACTTAAAACAGACCAATGGATCAAAAGAAATGCACATGAAAGCAGAAAATTCACTGCAAATTGCAACAGTCTGCAGAAATGCCTTGTTCCTCCTGCTGGCTGCTAATCTATTTACTTGCATTTCCTCACTGCCTCATAATTAAAATAGTTTTCAAACTATAATCTTCAGCAAAACAAACTGCCACATTGTTCGGCTTTCCCATCAGCTTTGAAGAATTTTTCCTATGGTATTCTGTGCAATTCAATGTTGAAATTTGCATTGCTGATTTGGAGTGAAGGTTGCCTACACGAGAAACAGCACAGTGATGTGCATTATCTCCACCATTTCTGTTTTAAGAAATGTGTATTTGGAGGTCATTTGACATTTTTTCAAGAACATCAATGGAATATTGCAAGAGCTTTAAGACTGCTACTTTTCTGAATGAAAATCAGTGAGTCTTAAAGAATGTTCACAATTGGAAATGAACCTTAATGGACTTGTTGAAGTTTAGTTCTGGGACTGCCTCACTGAGAGATGTTCCACATGAAAGTCCTATGACTTAAGCAGGAAAGTAACAGCAAAGACTAACTGTTTGGAGGATAATTTTTTCAGTGCCTGGCCCATGCAATCTCTTCATGTGAGGACTGACACAGTGGTGCTGAAATATTTGGTACTGGCAGTGTAAAAACACACACTGCATCATGGCAGCATCAGACTTTTGTTACGGTTCATTGAGCAATAGAGAATGAAAAGGTATTCCAAGAGATATTCTATCTCCTGAAGAAAACACAGAAATATAGGTGTTATTTGATTAGCAATCAATTTTTACAGTTAATGGTCTGATCATGTTCTTAAGCTGAGGGCAAGTTTCCTTAAAATCAACTTCTAAAAGAAAGAAAATATTAGTAAATAATAAGTGAATGAATGAAAATAACACCACAGCTGAATCCATAACTCCTCACTCAAAAATGTGATGATGCAACGTGAAGGAGGCAGACATTGGCCATCAAACTGCCTGAAATCAAGCACTGAGGTGCTTGATTATCCCTGCACATACTGATTATTACTGTAGATATTCCTAGGTATATGCTCCAGGTAGTCCAATCTTATTACACAAAAGGTGGAAGAAATGTTGATTTAGAAACTAAGTTTTATTGAGACATACAAAATCCTATTTTTGCCTGATAAATAGCAGGCACTGAATATGAAAAATAATCTGTTTCACATTGACAGCATTTTCAACTGTATTAACTCATCTGTCAGATCTTTTTCAACTATCAGTTGATATGTAAAGCTAATATTTTTATGAGAGGTCTGGCATGTTGAGTTGTTTTCTGGTTTTTTAATATGTCTCCTGTCATTTATTTATTTAAATGCATACTTAATGTTCTAAATGGGTTTTCTGAAACTGGTTTCTCATCCTTTCAGTATTATCAAGCATCGCTTTTTGTACCTAACAAGCTTTCTATTTTATTGCAAAGCACGAAACCAATGTATTTTTAAAAGCAGACTCTAAAATCTAATTACTTTTTTCCAGAAAATAACGCAGGGCACTACAGCTGTAAATCTTTAATGCACAAAGGTAGTGATGAAGGATCACATTAACTATAGTTCATGACATTTTAATTAAAATATATACTTACATTACTACATGGAGTAATGAAATGAACAAAAAAAGATACAGTATTTCTTTTTTTTTTACTATCTTATATAATAGTCAACATTTAAGTATATTTTTAATTTTTTATATGTAAACAACACATATATGATGTAAGGCATTATAAAATACAGAAAAAAATGAACAATGTGCTTTAGTTATTCATGTTTTAGAAAGAGAAAAAATAAAGTTAAATCATTCACACAGCTCAAGAAACGGTATGGAATTTTAAAGGTTATGTTTTCTTTGAAAAAATACAAGTTGTGTTGAGGACTAACATACTGTAAATCACAGCAAGTATACTCACCTGAATTTTACTCTGGCTTAAACTAAAGGAGATTCATCAACAAGTGCAAATAGAATAGAGCCTAAGATCTGTAACTTGTTGGTGAAACCAACAGAAATAGCACTAACAAAACCTTGTTGTTTCTATCAGAATAACTGTAAGGAACCGTAGGATGTCTGAGTTTATACCATAACAGAAATGTTTATGAAATATTGATTTGACTTCCAGAATGATTACCATTTTTTTTCCCAACAGTCTCTCATTGGTAAAAATGTTGCTTTACTAAAATAAAAAGAATCTTTGAAAGAAGAGCAATATTGATGAAATCTCTCCACATCCAAGTAGTAATAGAAAGAAATTTCAAAATATTCTAATACCAATTTTGAGATTTTCAAATTGCTTATGCATGACAAGTCAAAATTTGTTAAAAAATTTACTTTAAAGTTTAGACCCTCCCAAATTTGAAACAGAATATTTAATTCACTGATTTTGTTTCCTGATTTTTTTTCTTGTAAAAGACTAAAATATTGACCCTTTGTATTATTTCAACCTGGAAACAAATTTTACCTTCACCAAAGTGTATGTGGGGTGGGGTATCTTGCTTTCTGTGGAGTTAATACTGGCTTTCAAAGTAATCAAGCAGGAAATCTGAGTTTTTTATGTTTAGTTTGTTGACCTGAAGAGCATGACAAAGAATACACAAAACTTGACTGGGACTAGATAGAAATGGTTATTTCATTGTAAAGGATTCTCTGTTATGAGAATAACAGAGCAGACTTATTTAGACATGATTCCTGAAAAAAATAATGTACAGTCAATAGAATTTAAAAGACAAACTAGAAAGGAGATAGTGATATGTCATGTCTTTTCTTGTCAAGAACAGCTTACACTATGCCTGCAAATCCCATTAAATTTGGCTACAAATGCCAAAATTCAGTTAAGTGGTAGCAGTGCATTGTTTTACACCAAAAGTGAAGGTGGCCTGCTTTGGGGCTTTGAAGAGGCAAGAGAAGTCTGGATGGGAGCCGTAAGTTTTAAAGATTAATTGAGAATGGAAGGGATGCTGAAATGATAGCAGGACTTCAAGTGTTCCATGGGCTCTGGCTGAAGCCTCTCTCCACTCCACAGAGCTCAGAGGTTCAGTCAGAGCAGGTGACTCAGGCCCTTATCCTGCCAAATTTTTAATTTCTCCAATAACAAAGATACCACTTCTTTGGATTATCCTGTCAAGCAGATTCCTACATCAACTCTTCTCTTTTGAAACTCAGGGCTCTGATTGTGCCATTTTTCTTGTTCACCTTTTCCCTGTCTTTTGTTAGTAGGAAATGAGTATTGTGACATTGTATGTGAATTTTCATGGAATTACTTTTAGTAATGGACTACCGAGGTAGTTTCATCAACTTCATGGTGAGTAAAGACATGATTTCCTTGTAGAGTCAGAACTGTCATCAACTTGCTGCATAACCTCTCCCCTTCCATATGTCTGATTTAATACTTTTGAAATAAATTAGATGATTGTGAAAATCTTTTTTTTATGGGCAGGGGGGAGGAAGAGCACAGCTGCTGGCATAGAAACTAACTACTTTGTACAATATTCTATCTAAACAATTCCAAAAATAACACCATGGCAACCCAAACAGCATCCATCATCTTATCAGAATTCAAGTAAAAATCTAATCAACACTTTTCATAGTTGTGGGTTTGGGATTTTTTTTAATAAAAAAAAAAAAAAAGAAAAAAGTGGATTTATGGCTCACTGCAGTACTACATTGCAATTCAGATCAGGAGATTCTGTGTCTCAATAAATATTCCCCTGACCTGCCACTAGTAGTTTCAGCAAAACTCCAGTACTCAAAAGACATGTGCATTTGTAAAGAGAGATGCTGACATTGCCCTTTTGGGGCTTATCTTTTATAGAAAAATTACCAATAATAAGTTTTGAATACATACTCTAGACGCTGACTCCCACAAAAGTAATGTGAGAAAGACATATTTTACTTGGAAAAGTCAGTTTCCAGTTTATGTATTCATGGCTGTGCAGCCCTGATAATAATACAAGCTTGCTGGCTCCATCAATATCTTGAGCACTAGACACAAACAGGGAAGCACACTTTATTCCTGTTTTGCATTCCAGACATCACCCTGAACATACATATTTCTCTCAGCTGTCAGAAAGCAGCCATGGCCACAAAAGCAATACTGCCACTCCCTTTTGTAATTGACGAAGAATAGCAGCTTTTTGCTAATAGTTTTGCTGTGCTGGTAGCTAAAAGCAGCTGTTGCAAATCTCAGCATTTAGTGCATAATCAAGCATATTTGTAGTATGCCTAGAATAACATTTGACTTACATTTGCAACAATCCAGGGAGTGTGGAAGCTGACATTTTTTTTTTCCTACTGGTCATCCCTGTCTCTCTCATGCATGATGAGGGTAAACAGGGGAAACTTACTGATGTGGGGGTTTTAGCTAATTATTTAGCTTAGAAAACAGCAAAGCAATTATTTTCTTTTCCTTTTTTTTTTTTTTTTTTTTTCTGGTACCGTCATCTGTTGGGGTCAGCCAGAGTTAAGCAACTGAATCTGGCTAAGCTAATAATGCCTGCTATTCACTGAATATTCATTTAATTTATTTATTTTTATTAATTTAGGCTATTCATTTATTTATAAAGACATTCAGCTGCTTACACAGTCTCAAGGCTGTGATAATGTTTACAGAGGTTACACTTCTGAAGAAAATTAGGAGCTTGAAATAGCAGCTAATACTCTATACCCAATATGCACATAAAGGAGTGGCCTGGTAAAATAACTGCTGGAAATGATGCATAAGGAGAATGGCAGAGGAACCAATTAGCAAATACTAAGCTTAATATCTATTTGTTTGACAAATACACCTCTGGAAAGTGATTTTTCCTTTCTGTTTTCAAGATTGTTTTTCTCTTACCAATATGACAGAAGTTCCTCTCATATATCTGAAATTTAGCAAATAGAAAAATTTAGCTTTGACTTCTGCTTTTATCATCTTGACAACTTGATTAGTTTTCAGGCTATGGCTCAACAGGGACTTAAGTCTCCCAGTATACCTTCATGGCTAGAATAGGTGAGATAAAAATAACCAGTACATTCTCTAATCATGATAGCTGTTCTGGCAAATCTCCCACTGTAGATGTTTATGTGCTGATAAAACATCCTTTTGCTGTCTTAGTTTATGTTTTGCAGGGAGGTGATTTAAGTTGTATTAGAAAAACATTTATGATACCAAATGCTATGTCTGAAACAGACAACTTTTCCAAAAACACTGTAGGAAATCAGATGTGTCCTGGGAAAGACCTTCTTTAATGGAATTGCAAAATAATAAATTTTAGCCCTACTAAATGTGCTGAAATCTTAAAGGCTTGAGGAAAAATGAGTCAACCCTAAATAACAAAGAGTTGCTATTCATTTATTAATCTGCAAAACTGTTTCAGTGAGATCAAAATATTTTTCAGATGCAAATGTTCAAAGACTAAGTATTAAGTAAAATTTGAGCAAGGAAAGTGATACATTGAAACTGATTCCAAGCTGATGCAACCTAATGGTTGTCATGATATTTACCTGTTAGGCTTTGTTAATATCAGCTGCATGCCCTTCCAACAACATAGATTCTTCTCATGTCAGATGAAAGAGTACTAGGAAAAGAATTTTTAAACATCCACTTTTCTCATAGAAGAGCTCCTGGAGATTCTTAATATGTGACAAAGAACTTGAAATTGTGGCACTCCACCTGACTCTCCCCTGGCCCCAAAATAAAAGAAAGTATGCCAAAAAATGGTGGCCATCACAAAGAACTCAGGAGAAAGCAAGTCACAGTGTTACTTCCACTGTTTTATGGTTTGAAGTTTTCATGTGCTGGAGTTTCAGACATCAATTCTTGAAATGTCAAATGATTTATTCAGAGTGTAGTAATAAGAAAACTCAAGCTTTGCAGAGGGTACAAGAAAAAAATTACTATGAAATAAATGTCATTCATAGTGATTGTCAGCTAAAGAGATCTGGTTTTGAATCTCAGTATATGTTCTAATGCTATAGGGAGGCTGGGCTGTTTCACTATTTTTTGCCAGATATTGGACCTGTTTTGAAATAATTTAATTCTATGTTCACCCCGGTATCTTTAGCTAAGCAAAGTTAATTTCTACACTTGAATAAGGTGAAAAAAATCTTTTAAATTTTGAATGAAATAAAGAAGTTTATCAAGGCCTTTTTCCCAGTTTTATTTACATTCATGCACTTAGGCCCAAGAATTGGTAACTGAATTACATACTTACGTGGTAACATTTCAAGGAAAAGAGATTTGGAGATGTTGATGACTGAGCACTTCTAAAGTTTGCATTGCCTATATCACATCTATTCATGCTTACTTAAAATGTTGTAGTTAAATCTCTCAAGAAGGATGCATAGCAGTCTTCATGAATATTTTTTTCTTTTTTTTTTTTCATGTTTACCTCTTTTTTTCCTATTCAAAATCTACAAAAATCCCAAGCGCAAACTTGGATAGGGCAGAGTCATGAAAACATGCAAAAAGAACTTCAGGGCACATAAGTGACTTCTACACAATCCAGTATGCAATGGGATTCTCTGTGAAAGTTGCTGACTTTAATTATTTAATCACAATATTGCTTTGAAGACTTTCCTGCTACTTGAAGATCAAAGTACTGAAGAATCCACAGAATTTTACTCTATACATTTGAATTAAAATTTAAAATGTAATCTGACCCATTCAATAACTTAATTCATAATGTCAATACTATTCTACACAGCTCTCTGCAACAATATCCAACTACATTAACCTTCTGTGGTAAGAGGAGACAGTAACTCCACCTACCCACTACAGGCATATGACTACAGGGGCTTCAGGACACAGATCGTGGATATCCTCAGGCTTGACAAGAGGTTCTCCTCAAGCAAACTCATTTACAAGAATAAGAGAAATGGCAAAAGAGGGATTGTTACTTTAGGTGGCATCAGGCACATCCTCCATCGCAAATGGTATTTCAGAAAATAAATGGGGAAGAAATCCAACATCTCAAAACACTCAGGATAACATGCTCTTGTGTAAGTCCTGGTCTGATTCCTACCCATGACCGATTTACACACAAAAATATACTATTTCCAAATATCCCTTACATTTCACCACAGTAACTAGACAAATTATTCCTATAACAAAGCTAATGAACTATTTTCCCTTTCTACAAGAACAATACAAGGAACTGAAGGGAATCAGAGATTTGTGATGGATGAATAGAGACAGCTTGCACAGGGCTTACTGTAGTGACTCTTTCTCCTTATCTGAGCTTTGTGCTCCCTCTCAGAAATCCCATTCATGTTGTAGGAATGACCCAGTGACCTATAAGGGTACAAACTGAGGTCAGCTTCAGATTTCCTTAATAATTCACAGCAGTTGGTGGACTTTGAACATGCTGAATTATCCTTGCAGCAGAGACTCTTGAGAGAGTGGGAACAAACAACTGACAACAGAAAACCATGCAGGCATTAAGGTTATGAATGGACAGACTTTAACAGAGCCCTCATGTTTAATGTTAAGCACATGATTAATTCCACTTTGTTCTTTTACTAAAGGGATTGTAGCACCACTATCTTTGGAAGTTCTGAAGGAGAGATGAGACATCCATTAGGAATGACATATATGTGGTGATCCTAATGGACATGCATTAAGTGAATCTGAGACTCCCGACCCCAGCTTTGTGATGAAATGTACTGCATAAGGAGACTTCCCTCCCTTCAGAGAACTACTGTGTCCTTGCTCTTATGGCTATGATAGAAGTGCTTCAATTTGGTTCAGGAGTGAACTATTGAAGTAGATCTTTCCCTTGCCTCCAGTACACTCTTTCAGTGTGCAAACTGGATTATTTTGGGTTAAAGCTAAGCTGGAAGACAGGTGTGCACTTGATGCAATGCTACTGTTAATAGGTAGTTGATAAGAGCTTATTTGAAACCATGAGGGTAGAGATACTCTGGATACCAAGAGTTCTCATTCTCATCACGCACTGTTTCATCACACAGCTCTGTTTCTATTGCATCATGCAATTGCCTAGTATGACATCACATTATTTTCAGAGTCTTTAGATACTACAGCATTACATAAGTATCATTATTATTTTACATCAGGAACAGTTGCAACTTAATTAGCAAAAATCTATAAATTTTTAACTGAAGATGGAAAATGCTATAGTAGTACAACTACACATATTTGGCCAATTTCATGGCACTGAAAAGAGAATATTTTAGTGATTAGGAGAGAGAAGAAATTCAGACCCCAAAGTCATATTAAACATATGGAAGTTTTAAATATACACACTTAAAATTAGCTGTGAGCATGACTCTCCTGTCTCAAGTATCTTATGTTAGTGTGACAACTCCCTCCTTGTCATGTGCTTGCATTAGTTTTCGACTTCTTTTTTCATGAAATCATATTAAAACCTACTAGTGTACCAGTCTGAATTTTTGTTGATCTGAACATTAAATCCAATTTTGTATTTACTTCATAAATGTAATTATATTGGACCAATATTATGCTTTGATAATACGGTCTTAGTAAACAAAACCTCAAGCATCCTTCTCAGGAGGTAAATTTCTGGACTTTGCACTTACAGAGTAGAGACTTACATCCAGTTTTGTTAGGAAAAGTCCAATGAGCCAAAGAAAATGTCAGTGTTTCACCAGAGGAATGCACTTCCCAGGCATAACTGGGAGGATGTTCTTTGCCAAAAGGTCACAGAAATATGCTTTTCATTTTTTTTCCCGCTTTACTAAGCACAACTCAATTTCAAGGTACTGCATGCAGTTTTTCTCAGCATGACGAAAGACCGAAGCAGAAGATGGTAACAGAGGGACCTGGTCCTGTTCTTAATTCAAGACCAGACTGTTGCTCAACAAAGGATTTTACTATTTCTTAGGCTCTCCATGATAAAATGAAAACAGAAACCTTCACACTCACAGTGCTAGATACTGTTCTAAGACAGTTTAAACGTGTTCTGTAGTGTGATGGTAATAGAGATATCTTCTGTTACATCATTGGTCATGACATAATAATATACATAATTTCAAGATGTAGCATTAGGCAGAACACCACACCATCCCCAAGTAAGACATAAAGCAGCATAACCTATTTTTCAAACACCTTAAATTCATATTTTTGAAAGAATTACAGACTACAGTGAAGAAGCAGTCAAATAACAATCTCAAAAGCTGACAGAATTCCAAAATATTGCTTATTTTGAACGATATTTTATGATAGAGGACATTTTATGGTAGAAGACAGCATCTTGCAACCTGTGGCTGGCAAATACCTAGTATTCTTTTTGTCTGGTTGATCTGTTAAAAAATGAAAGACAGCGTGGCTTTTGGAACAAACAAAAAACCTGAAGCCAAAATGTGATTTTAAGTTAACCTAAAGCATACCAATACATGAAAAACATTTCTGTTTTGAGCGTGGTAAACAGGAAAGATCAAGAAAGCTTTTGTTTCAAGGGTTGCATTAGGAATGGAAGACACTCAGGTATGCTGTGGGAATTCTCAGTTCAGATGCTTTTTTTGCCTGAGGAAGTTCAAATTTGTACTGCCTATCTTTCCTGAAAATTTCATACATGTGACTGCTTATATGCTTTAATATTCCATTTAATCATTCACAAGGTTATATGCCTGTTTTCTAAGACAGCTTCCTGACTCATGCAATGTCACTCTTCTTTCATTTTGTTTCTTCTCAGTTTCTTCTGTATGAGAACTCCATGATCAGTGGAAGTCTTTGTTTTCAGAAACATGAAATAAACATGAAAGTGAGCCTGAAAGACATACATTTATCTGTGATATGTGGAATAAGACCACTGCTCATAGGGAAACAAAAAGAAGTTGAGTCTTCTACTTAAATTGGACTACTGCATTAAAAATTGTCCTTAACACATTTTCATGTATGTATAATTGGCTAACTGGCAAACAAATTCAAGACATCATGAACTGAGGTTTGAAGTGAGTGAATTCTTCACCAACACAAAATTGACTTCAGTAGCATTCTTCTCTTTTGTGACTCAGTTTTAACCTCTTAAGAGAGATTCAAGGCAGCGCTGTGGCAAGAAATATGATGGAGAACATGGGAAAGAAGGAGGTTTGAAGCATGGGAAAAAACACCCTTCTCCTCTGTTTGGAGAAGACTATAACTCTAAGATTGCTCTATTTTAAAAAGAATATTGTTTTCATCAGTGTGTCCTCATTGTGGGTACTGAAGTTTTACTGTTTAACTTCAGGCACTTGAGACCTCAATCTCAATGCTCTAAAAGTTAATGCACTTGCCCATCCCAAAATACAGGCAGTGTTCATTTATCAATTAAATTTTCATTCATCTGTTATCTAAAAATAAGCCTGAACCCTCATGGGATAGTCTGTGTTATACTGACTGCGTGGGTTGTGGCTGTAAAGATTCTAACTGGAATGACGCCAGGTCAGATGAAGAGCCAGCCAGTGGTCCTGGGGTTATTCCAGGTGATATTAAAGGCTATATTCATGTCTGTGCCACTCTTCTCTGTGTGCCAGAGGCAAGCCTAGACCTCTGCTCTCGACAGTTCTTGTTTAGCCATGGCTGAAAAAAGAAACTGTTCTCATAGCTAGTCAAAAAGTGTATCTTCTGGCAAAGTGTAAGTATTATCCTTTATCTTTTAGCCAATTAAGAGTATTTCTGCTTTTGTTATGCTTCAGTTTCCATTTAAAAGTCCAGTTTGGGAAGGCTGAGATCCTGTTCATTCTAAAATTAACAATAAAGTTGTCATTATCTTGGATAGCAAAGGACCATACATTAAGATACTCTTGTTGTTTTGAAATTTGAAATCTATCTAGCTCTATCACTCTAGATAAAATAGATGTTTCCCATCAAGTTGATAACTGTAAAAAAAATGTATAAAAGTTAAAATTTTCACACTTGATTTTGTGAGCTATCAATTGGATTTGAGCAGCCTTTCTGTTGGAAAGATTGACTTGAAACACTGCTTGAATGGTTCTTCAAGCATTTCTTTCTTCAAATCACTAACTGACAATGCATACTGTATCCACAATATGTGACTGAACTCCATGGAAACCCTTAAAATACAAAACCTCATGTCAGCTATCTCAGATACATAAAAGAAATTCAAAATGTTTTGGTGCCTTCTGCAAAGACACATTTAACATCTTCAAAAAAGGTCTGTTTCGATTCCAAATAATTTAAGATCCTATGTGTGTTTTCTTATTACATTTCTCTAACTTACTAGATCACTTTGAAGATTTTAGCACTTACAAAAAACATGGTAGTCAAGGTTCTTTTACCTAATTCACTTGAAA
Organism: Drymodes brunneopygia; assembly: GCA_013400955.1. NCBI lineage: Eukaryota > Metazoa > Chordata > Aves > Passeriformes > Petroicidae > Drymodes > Drymodes brunneopygia. Next base: position 53,779 of record VZTZ01031728.1, read on the forward strand.
CTGGCTCAGAAAATTGTCAAAAGCTTTTAGAAAAGTGCTTCAACCTGTGTGTCACAGATGCTACAGGAAACAAAAACCCCCAGTCTTTAATAAATTATCATTTATTTCCCAAATCTAACCATTTTTGACATAATTTTCTTCCCCAAGAGCCATAATCACATTTGTCAACTTAACTGATCCCTGAAATGAGATCCAAATTATTCAACAGGGATAAAATTAGTCACAAGCCTCAGGCATAAGGCAGCAGTTGTTTTTAGCATTCATTTTTGGTTTATTAACTACTAGAGATCTACAGCAAATGAGATCATAGGACGATACTGCAGTCCAGTTGAATAGGCTCTTATTCCTGCAGCAGAATAACTTTTTGTTTGTTTGTTTGTTTGTTTGTTTGCTTGTTTGTGGGGTTTTTGTGATTTTATTGGGTTTTGGTTGGCTTTTTTTGTTTAATTGATTGGTTTAGTTTGGTTAGCTGGGATGTTTTTGTTTTGTTTAGTTTGGTTGGTTTATCAGTTTTGTTCTTTAATTTCTCTACAACTCTGGAACCCTTTAGATGAAGTGGAACACGTGTATCTACAAAGGCACATTGAGGTGCTCAAATTTCCAGCACCTGAAAGCAGTAAGTTCTCAGTTTTCCTCCCAAATTTTTTAAGGCTTCTAGTCATAGGACATTTTGCCATCTAGTAGCAAAATCAATCCAAAACAATAAAAATGCCCAGTCAACCACTGAGCAGCTAGAAGTAATCTCTCTTTCGAGAACAGTGATACTTTACCTTGACTGACTGCAGCTCTTCTCCTTTGTTGCCCTGCTTTTTGCAGTGTTCCATGTTTTCACTTCTGTAGTAGAAGTTCCCATGCATTTTCTATAAACATAGTCCTTGTTTTCTTAACTGGCCAAGATTGTTTTGAACTTTTAGACTGTTTTTCATTCCTTTCCCCTAAGGCAGAGAAAGATGATAGACTATGTCTTTATCCTATGAAATTATAGAGGTGTCAAACTCTTTGACCAATCCATGATTGTCTTAAGAAAGATATAAAAAGGAGAGAATAAAGAACAGCAGGCCCTTCTTCTGATCCTGACTAGGTGGTCCTGACTGCTGCTCAGAAGTCTGCATGTTTCTTTCGTGTCCAGCAGTGCAACACTCCTTGGCTGTGGAGAAGACTCATACATTTTGCAATTTCCAGCCATATTCCTATTCCCATTCCCGTAGCTTCCATCTAGTGAGCCACACAGAGGAAATTCATCCAGTCTAATATGCAGTTTCCCATAGTTACTTACCACATTTTCTTACTCTCCCTGTTTCTCTGACATGTACCCTACCATGCCTGTTATGCAACTGTCTCCCTTGTGCCCCTGTTTCTTTCTCCTCTGAGTCTTCCACTCTCAAACCTTGCCCAGGCCTAGCTTCATAAAACGTTCCTGAAGCAGCTTCTGCTTTCCCTAGATTTCTCTCTACAGAAAAAAAAGAAATTTAAAAAGCCCTTTTATAGTGTCTCCTTCCCACAAAGCAATTCTTCTGGATGCAGCACATTCAGTCAGTCATTTTTCATTCTTCAACCTTAACCAGCCTACTTCTCTTGTTTTCATATTCTTTTCCATTTTATTTTATAAAATAAAATACTATTCAAAATAACTATTTTTGACACATTTCAATCTTTTCAATCAATTATGGGATGAATAAATGTGAGACTGTATTTTCTGGAAATGTATTGCAAAAGAAATGATTCACACTGCAGCACAACAAGGTTTTTCCTGGTCCCATTCCACCTAGTGAGTGCCAACAATGGGCTTCATGTCAAGATAGTGACAAAAATATTCCAACTAACAATATGGACACCCTAATGAGAAATTTAATGAGAAATCTAAGCAGTGTCAGGCCACATATGATTTTCTGGTTTTTAATTTATTAATTTTCCTTACTCTGAAGGCCTCTATGATTTTTCTTTTTAATCACCAAAAGTTTAATAAAAAGGAAATTAATAGTAATTCATGTAAATGGGGACTAGTTGAGGAGAAATGTATAGGAAGACAGTGGAGAAAACAGTCTCATTCATTTCTTTGTTATTGCAGCTAAATATAATGCAGAATACAGTCTGATTTTCTTAAAATTCAGTAGGCATGAGAAGGCCACACTGAATGAAGGAATATGCTCTTTGCTAATTTTGTAAAAATGTCTAAATAATTTCCTTTGTCACTTTCAATATGTTTCTATTACATGCTTGGGACTACTGAGGCTCCCAATGGTAACTGAGTTTTGCTGCTAAAAATTACTGTCCTTAAGTAATTCTAAGAATTTTTCACCAAAAACTCCTGAGCACACATCAGACACTGGTTGTGGCCACACAAAGACTTTGCTACATTATACTTATTATTTTAAATCGCCTTGAATATTATTTCTTTATTTAGGATAATCACAAATTTTTTGAAAAGTCATCTGCAATATTTTCCTCTGCACTATAAATGAAGATTGTATGTTTCTGAAATATTCTTCTCACCGATGACCATGGAGGAGCAAGGGATCCTATAGACTGCAAGCTCTTTGGCAGAAATGTGATCTGGGAGTGCATCCAGTTCATCCAGTTACCTGATAAGTTGCAGGTAGTGCAATGTAGCAGGGCAAATATGATAGGCAGAAGGTGCCAGAATATGCTGTTGTCAAAGATTCCCATGGATAAAGGTCACCTATGTTACCTGCATGGCAACAACTGACTGGATAAGTGAGACTTCCAGTGCTACTGGTAACCAACAGAATGCATTTACCAATGACTGGCATTTCAGTTGAAAAGCAAGAATTGCTACTGCAGAAGTCCTCAAATCAACTGAGTTGCAATGTAATGAAAGAGTAAATGAGGGCATTTGTATCCCCTCAAAAACTCTCCAAATCTGTATACTATTTTAATTTCTTATGCTCCATTACCATGTTTAGAAAACTTTATTTCACAGAATTATAGAATAGGTTCTTTAATAGTTGCTCATAGCTATGAACAGATAGTTCAAGTAAACACTTAATAAACTGTTTTTAACTAATTTTCTTTGTTCTCCTAATTATTCACATGGCATTTACTGTTCAAAAAGTAATGGTAATTTTCCAAAATGAACAATGGTGAAAATTATGTTGTTAGTAACTGTCACCTTTCTTCACATCTTATTTAATTTTTAGCACTTCTTGCAAAATATTCAGTTTTATGGTAGAGGAACAGCCTCTCAATTATGACTTTACTTTCCAGGAAAAATTTTCCAAATGATAGATCCACCAGATGGTGCCATTCACCTAGCCAGAGGAGTAATTTGGTCCATGAAAGCTTTCAATTTCTTATTCATAGATAATCGTTAATAATCAATATATCTTTGTTCACCATTTTATTGATGCCCTATGCATTTATGAATGTTATGCTAATCTTTATTTAAAGACCTAAACTTGTCAGAACATCTGTTTCTCAAGGAAGGGTAGGTGGGCAGAGGATGACCCAACATGTTATTGAGTGGCAGAGTTTTCAGTTTTGGTTTTGGGTTAGTTTTTCTTCTGAGAAGAATAAATACAAAGCTGGGAGGAATGGCCTATCCCAGAGTGCTCTCCAGCCCTTCAGAAAGACCTTGACAAGCTGAAGAGATGGGCAGAGAAGAACCTTCTAAAATTCAACAAAGGCACCTGGGAAGGAATAAGCCTATGGACCAGGACAGGCTGGGGGCTGGAAAGAAGCTCTGCAGAGAGGGACCTGGGGATCCTGGTGGACAATAAGCTGTCCATGAGCCAGCAGTGTGTATTTGGGCCAAGAAGGCCAATGGTATTCTGAGGTGCATCATGAAGATTGTTGCCAGCTTGTCAAGGGAGGTGACCCTGCACCTCTGCTCAGCCCTGGTGAGGCCACATCTGGAGTGCTGTGTGCACTTCTGGGCTCCTCAGTGCAAGAGAGACAGGGAGCTCCTGGAGCAGGTCCAGAGGAGGGTGACAAAAATGATTCAGAGACCGGGGCACCCCTCTTAAGAGGAAAGGCTGAGGGAGTTGAACCTGTTTAGTTTGGAGAAAGAAGACGGAGAGGGGATCTAATTAATATGTATAAGTATCTGAGGAGGGTGTCTACAGGATGGACCCAGGCTCCATAGGACAAGAGAAAACAGGCAGAAACAGCGGCACAGGAAATTTCACCTGAACATGAGGTGACCATGCACTGGAACAGGTTTTCCAGAGAGGTTGTGGAGTCTCTCTCAGTGGAGATATTCAAGAACCATCTGGACACAATCCTGTGCCATGTGCTATAGGATGGCCCTACTTGAGCAGAGAGGTGACACACTGTGGTCCCTTCCAACCTTACCCACTCTGTGATTCTGCAGCTGATGAAAAATTTGCATGTGATCACAGAAAATAAACAGGTTAAAAGAAAAGCAAAACCTTTTACCTGAGTCCCCTAATTTTTCCCTCAGTAGGACGCAACTCATGTTTGTCTTCCAAAACAGATCAGAATGTTGGCTAATATATTTAAATCTTTTAAAAATTTTGATCTCTAGATTTTGCACAAACTGGAGCTGAGTCTATCCATTAAATAAATGCACAAGTTTTTCTGATTTACTTTAAATGGCCACATCAAATTAGTAATACTTCTTCTCAGAGAAGAAATATTTTTACATCTATTGTTTTATTATCAATCCTAGGTCTTAAACAGCAAATACAAGTCCAAATTCTCATTTTAGAAAGAACCTTACCCTCTTTCTATCTTCATACCATATCTTAAATGATACTCAGCTTTACCTGATCCTTTGTTTGAATACAACAGGACCTTTGCATAGGGTCCTAGGTCCTTACCTGGTCTAACCTTAATGAAAATACATTATTTCTTTCATCAGTCTTAATGTAGCATTTGTCAGAGAGGGAGTCTTTGTCTGCCTCCATTCCCCAGAAGTGACTCCCACAACTCATTCCACAGGCTGCCTGTCCTTACTGTTCTCAGCACAGAAGTGACAGTAGATCAAACATATCTGGAACTGTCAGCAAGAAAGTTTGAGGTGCCTGAGAAACAAGGCACTTATCTAGATGTAAACACTGCACTTACTGATAAAGCACAGGCTAAAAACAGATTAAACACAGACTAAATGGTTTGGTGCTAATTCTGTACACTTTCCTTCATGACTATGTGCCAACACAGGGCTGAAAGCCACACAGGCATAACAATGCTCATCCATCCACCTGAGATACAGGACATGTCAGTCCCTGCACAGACGTGTGCTAATGAGCACAGGCAGCCCTGGGAGCAAAGCTGCCTCTCACAGTGCATGCCCAGGGATTTTGTATCAATGCATACAAACTCTGCGTAAATCCAACCCAAATGTTTCTCTATTTAATGCAATAAATTTTTACATTGAGACAAAAAAAAAAAAGAGCATCTATAATGTCCAGTTTCAGTTTCATTGCAACTCTGGAAAGCCCTGGAAGCAGAGTCCTCTGAGGAATCACATTGTCTCCTTGCTCAAAATGACTTTGTTATTTAAACTTGGAGTCTCTCAAACTTTACTCAGGACAATGCTAATGGATTTTGACAGGACTCTTACCTTTATAAGCATGTTCTCCGCCCAATGTATTCACGGAACACCTCAGCTTTTACTTTCTTTACACTGGTTCTCCATTTATTTCTTTTTCTAAGTATTTTTCCTTAAACTAAATGCAGGTAAAGTTGTCTCCACACTTTGACATCCTAATTTTGCATATATAGACTCTTACAAGTTGTATTTGTGGCCTGAATATAACATATAAATTTGCTTGTGTGTGTGTATATATACATATGTATGTATGCATTTGTAACTGGCCTGAGAGAGTTAAAACTTTTCACATTTATAATTAGCAGGATTCCATACTCTATCAAGCCCCCCTTTCTTGGGGTTTGGGTTTGCTTGGTTTTTTTAAACTAATGGTGGTAATAACAGGCTTGCATATAAAAAACTATACAGTGTCAAGACTTTTAATGGTGAATCACACAATTGCTAGAAATCATTCTAACAGTAATAGTTTCTTAGCATTTTTAGGATAATTATTCCCTAGTCAGAAAAAGGAAGAATGATAATAACTTCAAATTTTATTTCTAAAAAACATATTAAATGAGAAAGGTAAGTCATTCTAGTTTCTAGGTATCTGGGGATCCAGCCAAATCTGCTGAACCTGACTAATTTTTTTAAGCCCAGTGCTGTTTTCTACAAGAGATTCCATTAGTACACTTCTAGAACAACTCATCTCCTGAAATCGAACTAAAATGACAGGAGCCCCAATGGTGTTAAAAAATTGATACAGGTGTTATGGCACTAATCCAAAATCTGACCGAATCTGACTTCTACCTCCAGCATGCTTGTTCTTATTGACTGTGGTTCTTTTCCATATCTCAGAGTTATGAATGAATTCAAAGATTTTTTTTTTAATTGCCTTCACTGAAATTAGTTGCTGCCCCTAGACTGTGTTGCAAAAGCTGACATGCTTTCATTATTCCTCTTTTTCACTGGGGGAATGCATACAACTAAAGAATAGTGGCAGTGCAAGAAAGGTTAAGCAGAAGCACCCTTGCAGTAAGTCCTTTGTCAACACAAGAAATGAAAGGTGTCAGATAGCTTGACTTAAGACATTAACTTCAGTGTGATGTTCTGAGCTAGACTCTGTAACTTTGGAACACACTTTGTTTCATGTACACTGGTGCCCTTGTGTCAATATAAGCAAGTCTTCATCCAGAGTTCCTTAAATACACAAAAATTCAGTGGATTAAGCCAAAATAAAGCTATTAAAGTTAACTATTTCTGTCCTTTTTAGACTCCATGACTGTTATTGGTTTTGACTAATGAATTATGTTTATAGCAACTGTTGCACAAATTACCAAGGAATTTTTCTGACAGCAAACCACACAGACTAAGGACTCCATATACCCTTTACTGATGAAGAGGGGCAGGACTCACTTAAACAGATAAATCTTTCTGTATCATTGCAAGTAAATATCTGAAATTATATCTTTATTTAAACTCTTTTCTCTCCAGTATTTGTACACTTTATGTTCTTACCTCAGTTTAACAATATGTGACCATTAGAAAGACACCATCCTAATGGTATCTCATTTCTCATCCCTTTCATTTCCTGATTATAATGCACTAAAAGATGCATTTGTATTCCTATAATTACAAGGAAAATTGAAACCAGTACAATAATTTATCCTTTTTTCTTCCCTCATCCCCTGGTAATAAGAAATTTGTGCCCTTCTGTATAAGAAACTATGTAATAGATAATATTATCATTTTTCTTTAAGCTATGTCACAATAGGACAGATTTCTTTATAGAATGATAGAATGGTTTGATTTGGAAGAGACCTTAAAGATCATCTAATTCTGACACTCCTATTGTGGGCAGGGACACCTTTCACTTGACCAGGTTGCTCAAAGTCCCATCAAACCCTGAACACTTCCAGGGTTGGGGCATCCACAACTCCTCTGGGCAACCTGGGCCAGTGCCTCACCACCCTCACAGTAAAGAATTTCTTCTGAATTCCTTAATATCCAATCTAAATCTACACAATCTACAAATCTAATCTACTTTCAGTCTGAAGCCATTACCCCTTGTCCTATGACTTCATGCCCTTGTGAAAAGTCCCTCTCCAGCTTTCTTGAAGGTTCTTTTTAGGTACTGGAAAGTGCTCTATGGCCTCCCAGAGCCTTCTTTGGGCTGAATAACCCCAACTGTCTCAGCCTGTGTTTAAAGAGAGGTGCTCAAGCCCTCTGATCATCTTCATGGCCCTCCCCTGGACTTGCTCCAGCAGGTCAAAGTCCTTCCTGTGCTGGGGACCCCAGAACTCTAGGTGGGGTCTCACCAGAGCGGAGCAGAGGGGCAGAATCACCTCCCTTGCCCTGCTGGCCACACTGCTTTGGATGTAGCCCAGGATGTGGTTGGCCTTCTGGGCTGGAAGTGCTCATTGCTGGATCATGTGCAAGCTCATAGAAGGAAAGAACTGAAAATGGCAGGTGTGTTATCATAAGTAGCATTTAAGTCATACAGTATGTGGAAAAACACTTCTGATCAGAACTGAGCCTTAGCTAGAAAACAGAAGCATGTAAATGATGAGTTTTCAAATCCTTGGTCCCTCACATATGAAACACAGGAATTCAACACACTTTATTAAACCACATAGGGCCTTTAACCATGATTTTGCAAGACAAAAATTATAAATACCACTGCTCAGAAGCAGCAGCACTACAGAGATCAGCTCTTGCTCCGACAGATTTTGCAAAGTACACTCCCATCTTTCTGAATGCAGTATACTTTGTTCATATTTGCACAAAGCTAATTTAATTCAATGATAATATAACAAGCAACTTAAAGATGTTTCTTACTTTTGATAAAATTTTGGTTTTTTCTACAGAAGCAATACCTCTTCTCCAAACATGAAGTCAGAAGTTCTACTCTACATAATTTGTTGTAGTTTTCCTGAACGCATGGTTTGGTAAAGCCAAAGTTCATGCAGTTATCTCCACAACTGACTGCTGGCACATTTGCTATATTTTGCTTAGTGTAAAGCAAAGAAAACTAGCAATTTACCTTTGGCAAGCTACTGGTATATTGCCATATGGCATATGAGAAAGACTTACCAAATCACACTTTCATGTAAGTATATTTAATGGCAAACTTCCACCCTTTTTTACACTAAGAAAAGCCTCTATAAGAGATGTCAAGACTGCAGAAAGGCTGGGAAGACCTTTGTCCCTTCTTTTCAGTGTGTATCTACCTAGCTGCAATTCCCCATTACTCCCATTCGCTTACCAGGGATAAAGCTCTGGTGCTGCTGACAGGTGGATATCAGCACCTTATTGCAGAGCCACTCTGGGACAGAAAAGCAGGCAACTGGTCAGGGCCACAGAGCAAGAGGAGTGCTACAGCCACAGCTGTAACCTGCTGAACCCTCTGCCCACTCCAAAAGGTTCTGTCCTCAGCTCTTTCTCTGTGGGCTTTTTCAGATGACACCTGCACTGGCCTCCCAAACAACACAGGAATTCAACTTACAGTCATCTGGCTACCTGTCAAACCGCTAACTAAATAAAGATGTCTTTTCAGATGTCTTTCCAGAATCCAGGCAGGTCGTGTCTCTTTTTCCAGGCCTCTGCAGTCACTTAAAATTATAAGAATCACGCTACTTAAATATTTCACTAAAAATAATTATATTATGAATATGCTCTAAGGTTTAATTGAAAAAGAGCAAAGCAATTATAGGAGTATGAGTTTAATTTTACATTAAATTTAACTATGTACTCCTGCACTTGACTTTATTCTTACTTTCTCTTTAATCTGCGCATATCTGATTTTTACCAAATTAAAAGTAAATATGAAAGGACAACCTACAAAACATGATATATGCTGTGCCCTTTCCTCCCCTTACTTCACATGTTTAGGAAAGATTTTATTTTTGTCCTTCAGAAAGCTTGCTTTCAATAGCTTGGATTTTTGGGTCATCACATTAAAAACCATACGGCACTTCAGTTTCCTTTAATTATTACACATTTGATTTTAAAAAATTCTTTAGGCAAAATTCTATTCTCAGTTACACACATGCAGCTCCACTGAAGTCACTAATTACCGTTTAATCAGATATATAACTTACTCTCAGGGAAAGCAGATAAGAATGAAAGGAAAGGCAGGAAGAGAAAGGACTCAGAGCACAAAATAATAGGCTGACTAGCAAAGATAATTTAATAACACAGACATAACTAAGGCTTATTGTGAATATTCTCTTCTTCCTCTGATTTTGTGAGTTAACAGTCATTTAAGATCAATGACTATGTATGTTTCATCAGTTTCATTTAAAAGACAAAGGGAACCTTATGTTTAGTTATAATTACATTTATAAAGACCATGCTGGCTTTTAAGTTTTTGCTATTTTTGGAAGGTACTAAATACTCACAGAGCAGAGAGAAAGAAGGTCAGCTAAAACACAGAAAAGAGTATAATCACACCAACACTAGAAATAACAGTAGAAGCAGTGATGCAGAGAGATTACATACATTGCACCACAACCTCCTCTACCTCTGAACTAAGCTATCTAAAATTACCTAGTCAGGTGTTCTTATTTAATGTCTTACTGCATTGAGATGGACAAGAACTTGGTTAGGTTGAAAGAGAAAAAAAGTCACAATGCCAACATAAACTATGCCAGGAAGAGAGCACACTGTTTTAGTTAAATCAGTTTTAATGCCCATACTAGTTTCTAAAGATGGTGTTATACCACAGCCAAGTAACCACTGCACCACACTGCTGTCACTTCCCAGCAAGATTAACAGCAGGTGCAACGTGAATGGTGTGAGCTGCAGAGCTGTGTGTCTGCTCTTGTGCCCTGTAATCAGGAGATGCAGCATCCTTAGCTGCTCACTGACCTGTGCTGCCATACCTGCATTTGTCTTCTTCTCTAGGTCAGATTTTGTGCAGCCAAGTTGCCAGAACATTGGCTGTGAACTCTCTGCACCTGAACCCAGTGCAATGTTCTCCAGCCTGGCTTGAGCAGCCTGCAGTAAATGTTCAAGCCAAGACAGATGTTTTGCCCCTAAAACAGATAAGGACTTAATATGCCATTATTTTTGCTTGCTCAAATGTGGGGATGGTACTTTTGAGACACAGCAACATTTTCAATTAACATAATTATTTTTGCAGCAATTGCCTGATTATGGCCTTTAACACACATTTCAAAAAATGCTATCAGAAGCACAATTGCATTGGCTGCCCAGAATATATTGAACCACTGCCAGTTATCTGTGTTTATTAATTTCACTAAACTGTATTTTCAGCGGTTAGCATCACTGACCTGGCTTCAGTGGATGTGAAGATTAAAAGCTTTTTACTGTATATATTGTAACTGTGTATAATGATATATTTTCATCAGTCATGGGTGCATTTCAAGCATTTCAGAGTTCTAATTTCAATTGGGTAAAGGCTTGTGAGTCTAAAAGTTATTTCTTTTTTCTAGATCTGTTGAGTCTGTAAAATTGAATTTGAAAGCCTGTGAGGGAAGACTCTTTCAAGCAGGCTTCTAAGAGTCTGCATTTGGCCAGGAAAACCTGCAAAACACTTCTCCTTATGATTTCTCAGAAATTCTAACAACCCTCTCAATTAGAAAATTAGTTAAAGATACATTTAAAAAAATTATATAGTGGAAAATAAAGATATATTGCAGAGCATCTTTGAAGTATCCAAATTAGATTGCTTCTAGAAATGATTTAGAAGAATGTTTATTTTTCACTGAATTGGTTTGTCCTTGCCTAAATTTAAAGTATAACTAAGTACAATGCAGTTAGTGAGAATATCACTTCTAAAATGGCAGTATGTATACTCTAAGATGGTCTCAATAATTCCATAATAATCAGAACAACAAATGAAGACACTTTTCCTTGTTTCTCTTACAAAATTTAATTGTTAGAGATTATGTTATTAGTTTGGGTTTTGATTCCTTCCTTCCTTCCTTCCTTCCTCTCCCTCTCTCTCTCCACCTCTCTCTTATCTTTAGAGGATGAGATATAAATAGCCATAGACCTCTGTTTTTTTCTAGACTTTCAGCTCCTGTAGCATGACTAAGATTTTGTGGAAAACCTAAATATTCATCAATTTAAAACCAGTGTAAATCTTTCTCATACAAGACATTCAAAGATAACAGGATATTCAAAGATAATGGAGTCTGAAATACTTCCTTCCAAGAAATGCCAGACCAGAAAGTGGTGTGCAAGAACATGGATTGTGAAAATCTAACACCCTGCAAATATCCCCAAAATAATGCTGTAAACATTTTAATTGTGTTTCTAGACAGGGAGGTTTGTAAAGCACTGTTCAAAACCTCCTCAAGAAAAGCATTCTGATTCACAAAGGCAGCCTTCCAATCTTCAAACTTATCTTCAGTTCTGTGCTGGTTTTGGCTGGGATAGATTTAATTTTCTTCGCAGTGGGTTGTATGAGGCTGTATTTTGGACTTGTGCTAAACACAGGGTTGATAATATAGAGAAGTTTTTTGTTGTTGTCCGAAATGGACTGCTGTGGTTTAACCCCAGCCAGCCACCAAATCCTACATAGCCACTTGCTCGCTCTCCCACCAGTAGAACTGGGGAGAGAATCAGAAGGACAAAAGGTAGAAAACTCATGGGTTGAGTTAAAGGCAGTTTAATAGGGAAAGCAAAAGCCATGCATGCAAGCAAAGAGAAACAAGGAATTAATTCACTGCTTCCCAAGGACAGGCAGATGTTCAGTCATCTTCAGGAGAGCAGGGCACCATGACACAGAATGATGACTTGGGAAGACAAACACCATCACTCCAAATGTTCCCCCACTTCCTCGTTCTTCCCTGAAATTTATATACTGGGCATGATTTCTTATGGTGTGGAATATCTCTTTGGTCACTTTGGGTCACCTGTCCCAGCTGTGTCTCTTCCCAACCTCCCAAGCACCCCCAACTCCCTCACCAGTGTGGCAGTGTGAAAAGCAGAAAAAGACTTGGCTCTGTGTAAGCCCAGCTCAGCAATAACACAACAAAAATTACTCAGAAAGTATTATCAACCCTATGATCAGCACAAATCCAAAACAACCCCATACCAGCCTCTGTGAAGAAAATTAACTCTACCCCAGCCAAAACAAGTACATGTTTCCAAGTTATATATTTTACAAACCTTTACATCATTGTCATGGGTTGACCCCAGCTAGGTGCCAGGCACTGACTCGGTCACTCTATTACTCCCTCTCCCATTGGGAGAGGGGAGAGAATAATATGGAAAAAGACTACCAGGGTAAGATAAGGCAGTTTTATTACAGAGTGAAAATAGAGCAAACAAGCAGAGATCTGCGTGCACAAGAGCTGAAAGGAAAAACAATCAGTCTCTACTTCCCATCAGCAGCGATATCCGGACACTTTCTGGGAAGCAGGGATTCAGCACATGTAATGGTTCTTCTGGGAGGCAAACATGGACAAATCCTGAATGCCTCTCCTTCCTCCTCTTTTCCTTCCCTTTTATATCTGAGCTGACATCATAAGGTATGGAATATCCCTTTGGCTGACTGGGGTCAGCTGTCCTGCTTGTGTCCCCTCCCAGGATCTTGCCCATCCCCATCCCCTTCTGTGGGGGGAGGAATGTCAGAGGGACAGCACTGCTTGGCAGTAGCCAAAACAGTGCTCTGTTATCAACACCAGCTACCAATGCAAAGCACAGCACTGTAAGGGCTGTGACCTTTACCCCAGTCAGACCCATTGCAATCATAAAGTATTGACTGGTGCACAGCTATTTTGTGATAATTGTTTTTAAATAAATTAAATCATTGTATTTAAAAAATGGAACAGAAGGATGATATCTGAGGATTGACTTTTTAAAATCTCTTGAAACATAAATGATTACAGGACACTTTACTGCAAATCCACTTGAGCTTTTATTATTTTTTTCTTTTTTAATTGTTCTGTATATAATCACATTTAGAAAGGTGGAGGAATAATATGTGAACTTTTTAATTAAAATTGTCATTGCCCCAAATGCTGTGAAAAACATGTCAAAATTTATGGCAAATGGAGCATGAAACACAGCACTGGGAACATGATGGTCAAATTGCTGGGTAAGTAAATATTCTGCCTCAAAACCTTTCCAATGTCAGATGTGGCTAAACACTTAAAAGTATGATTCTACTGTGAAAAGAAGCTGTCACAAAATAACTGTTTTGTACTTCAGAGATCTGCCTCTTATGTTTACACATATGTCTGAAAACATCAGACTCTATTCCAGCTAGCTGCATTCATTTCATCTGCAAGCCTGGCTACACAGACATGATTAAGTGTGCTTACCTATTTCTCTGGCAGTAGGAACGTAATTGTTAATTAATTTCCAAGAATAAAATCTTAATTGCTGATAAAGATTGTGTATCAAAGCACAAGTGAGCAGTTTTGTTCGTGACAGCATTTGGGTAACATCAGTTCAATCTGGGCTTCAGACTACTTCAAACACTGTGAATGTTTAGTACCTTAGATTACAGTGTCTGACTTTGCTTCATATGTTAGAAATGGTGAGCAAACATTTCAAATGCTCACTGTGAAGAAAAATGGAGAGAAAAAAAACATTAGGAAGACAAACTATGGGAAGCCAAGAGAAAACTTTCTTCCATACCCACCCCAAGCTGGCAAGACATCTGCCCGGTGCCCACCATCTGGGTGTGTCTAATTAGGGACTACCTGGAACAGGCTCTCAGAGAGCTATTACAGAAACAGCTCCACAGCAGATGCAGCTCCAGTCCCTAAGGGCTGAAAGATAAAGCTGCAAGAAAAAGGGGACCACTGAACAGTGGGAATATTGTATCACCTTGTGCAGTAGTTTTGTAGAGTGAAATGCTGCCAGAAGAAATAAGTATTGCCTGCACTTGGAATTTACATGGAATCCAACAGGGAGTGATGATTGCACAGAGCAGCAAATATAAAGACATTGGAGCAGCACACTGAACGTAGTAAATACATGCCATCCCATACTGATACTTCTGATGCACCACAGTTTAGACTGATATGATATGGATTTTTTCCTTCTCTCTTTTTTCCCCCTTTTCCTTGAAGCAAATTTTTTTCCCCATTTTTAAACTTTCTTTTCAGGTTTTAATATCACCTCAATTTCAAATCATATGCAGTTGAAATATGACATAGATCTTCTCTGTTTATTTTCCCACAGTCTAGCCAAAAAAATCTCCTTAAAGATAATTTTCATGGGTTAAAAAAATTGCAGTATAGCATCAGGAGAAAAAAGGTTATGTTCCCCATTTTCTAGCTTTTTTTTTCTGCAAAAGTATCACACTCTCCTAGCGTAGTACTTAGTGCTTTCTTCAGACTGAAACACTAACTCAGATCTTTAGATACCTCAAGATAACTCTAGAGAACTGAAGCAACTTCCCTTGTACCAGAGATGCATTTATGTAAAACTGCTCTTTGCCAGAGAGCTCAATTCTTTTTTTTTGCCTTTTGATACTGACACTGATCCTAAAACTTCACTGTGTAGAGTTTGCAACAGGGAAGAAAGACCTGGGTTCTGGTGGAGCCTGACTTGGTACAGACATGTATATGACATGAGTTGGCTCGTGGCTTAGGGCACAGTGCCAGTACAGAGCTCTCTTGTCACCTTCTGCACTGCCCTCAGAAGAGCTATCATCAGCGCTGCTGTCTTGTTAAAATAAGGCCATGCTTTTAAAAACACAAACCATAAAAGGTATAATATATCATAAAGATTATACCTTCTCCATAAGCTATTTCAGTTATGTTGCTTACAAAATACCTGTCCTTTCCTGGGTCTTTCAGGCTAACTTGTGTGTCTCAGTCCTTACTCCAGATCACCTCCACTTTGCACAGCAGCAGGAACTGCAGCTTCAGGGAGCTGCCTGACTGTGAGACCTTCCACAGCCTAGCTCTCAAACACTCCTGCTCTTTAGCCTCCACCTGTCTTGTGCCTGGAGCCACATGTGAATAGACACCTCCAGATACTTACCTTTGGGGCTGACACCACATGTGGACAGTTGAATAAGGTCCTCTGTAAATGGGCAGTTCCCATTTCCTTTGTCAGATAATCACTCACTTGATCTTACTTATATCTTTTGCATTCTGTGATTATAATTTTTTCAGAGGTGATCTGAATACTGCAAAAAAATCGATATGGGACTGCAAACATTAATGATGTTTTCACCTACAACAATGGCAATGTAAATTATATTCTTAGTCACAAAAATATATTCCGCCTTCTATTCTAATTTCTATTAGAATTTAATGCGGCTTCTCAGCATTATCACTTGTCTTTTAAAGGCTCAGTGGGGTTTTCAAGCATAGAAAGATGATTTATCAAGTTCTTCCTGGCAGCTTCATAAAACTGCGCATTAGTGAAAGCCACTGTGGTAAATTTGAAGACAATTGGAGATCAGTAGCCTCAGCTTTGACTGTGCAGTGCACCCATCCAATGTCATCAGGGTGATCAGAGCTCAACAGTCTAATGACAAGCACAAGAATGGATTAAGCCAGCTGGGATCGGAGGTGGAGAGATGAAATAGTGAGTGACCTGAGCCTGACCTAGTTCTGCTTATTCTTTTGAAATACTCAAGGTGCATGGAATAAAGGATGTAGTGTCAAACCTCTTCTAGAGGAAAAGAAACCCTATGCTGATGAGAGAGGGTAAAAATACTGGGAGATGTCTATGCAAAACCCTCAAAAATCCGGCAACATTTAATATTTATGAAAATTTCAATGATGTTGAAACATCTGAAATTACATTCCTCTTGCATACTGACATGGTGGGAGTTGTTAAAATCATCTTGATGTGCACAAGAGTATCATGAAGTTCCTAGGCTGATCTTGGATCCATTTGTTAATGCCCAACAGAATCCACACAGAAGTTTGCAATAGCTGTGTTGCAAAAGATAACTGATCTTTAGTAAAAACTTTATTTATAAACATTTCATATGTTAAGAAGTCTTTCCAAGGCTTTTCAATGATTGTTTTTTCTCCCTTGGGAACATAATCCTAAACACTGTTTTAATTTTGGGTGTAGAAAAATAACCGAAAAGCTGAGGTGCATCTTAATCAATATGTCTATATTTGTCTGTATCATCAATATGTCTATATTTGTGCCAAACACTTTTACCACCATTTTCTCTGAAATAATAGTAAGAAAGTTTAATTTTTTTGGGTTTTGAAGTTTCAATCTTTGATTACCAAACAAGTAATTTTTTAGGTGGTCCTAATCTTTCAGGTGAGTGAACTAAGAAAAAGCAGTTACCTGTACAGACTCCTTGTATGTCAAAACTCTTTATTTCCATGCCACAAAAAGAAATATTAAAAGAAAGGTAAATAGTTTTTCCATACACCTCTGACTCCCCAAGAAGCTTAGGCCCTGACAATTCTCCAGGGCAACAGCATATGTTCTTCAAAACATAAGCACAGATTTGTGAAACAAGAAAATACTGCTTCAGTGTGGTTCCTCTGACAAAAAATGGACAAGAAAGGAAGAAGAAATTTCTGCTCACAAGTTAAAGATCTGCTTAGTGAAAGGGATCAGTGGCAAAAGCAAATATACTGTACATTACCAAGGTGTGACATGCCATCTCCTATTGTACAAATGTAAAAGAAAGGCACAGTGAGCATCTTCTTTAAAAAAAAGAGCCCAAAAAGTGTATGGAAAAAAGGCATCTTTAAATGTCATCAGTCTTTCCTATGGCCTCTGATCAAAAAAAAAGAAAAAATAACAGCACTGAGTGTTGTATGTCACCACTGCACTAAACTACAGGTGAGAAAATAAGCCTTAAGATAAAACTCTCAGCAAATGCCCGACATTCTTATATTGTTTTCTTGTTATCTTAAATTCTTCTAGCAGAATTTCCCTCAGTGTTCTTCATTTAGTGAGCGTGTAATCAGTGTGGATCATCTGCTAGTCTACGTACAGAATGGACACATTGCACAAAAATAGATTAAAATTAAAAGCCACATGCTTTAAATCTATTTTAAAGAAGTATTTCAATATCTTGAAATTGAGTTTAAGATTAAATGATACACTGTTTTGCAGATTTGAGGAATAAGATCGGTAGGAATACTTGGGAATTTACTGAAAAGTAGAACTAATTTACAAATACAATGGAAAAACATTCAGAACTGATGTGAACATCTGTAAAAATAAAAGATCGTGGGAATTCATCAGCCTAGTGAAAGATAAGATTTTCATAACTTTTTAAATTGTATTTTCAGAATATACTATTATATGCCATACTCCCCTTGATTTTAAAAGAGCTAGTCTCACAAATTCTCTGTATTGCACGAATCCTATTCTTTCTAAAAATAAGGTGAGATAGGGGATTTTTTTTTCCACCCATAGGTAAAAAACAAAAAAAAAAAGTATTTTCTAATATGTCTCATGTGGAACTGGAAAAACAAAACATGAAATAGCAAACAAAATAAATAAACAGAATTAATATGGGCCTGGGAGTTCTGGCTAGGCTCCATTTCTCATATTGCAGTACTACTTCATTGTCAGAAGGGAGCTTCTAAATGGAGATGGGAGATCAGGGGAAAAAACACTGAGGAGAAGAATGAGATTCTGAGTTGCTCAGATGCATAAATCTATCTAAGAACTTGAGTTATCTTTTTCTGCATGTGGGAATGAAGTTCCAGGTGTACGACTCTGAGATTGTTTTACCTCAAAACTGAAATTCTGTCTGATTTTCTTTTCAATGAAAATACCTGAAAATTTTAATGGAAAATATTTACTAGTCCCACTACACTTTTAGTGTACAATATTCGGTGTTCTGCAAATTGGAATACAGCGTTAAATGTGTGTAGTTCAGCTGTCTATGGAAAAAAAAAAACAAACCAACCAGGGGCCCCATTTTTTTCCCCCATGGTACAGAAATGATTCAATATGGGACTTTATTTGTCTAGTTTGGATGAGACAGAGTATGATATGGATGAGCATACAATACACATCAGGTTTTAAAGGCTTTTATCTTCCAGATGATAAAAATGAAGGTGTTTCTAACAGTAAAAACTGTATTTTTTATTTTTTATCTGATAAACCTTATGACAGGGATTAAGTATTTGCTAGCACAATGTGTGAAAAGCAAAAACAAGTGTGTGTGACCTGTGAAGCTTAGTCCAGTCACCAAGGATGGCTGCCATGGTCATACACATACATCTGCCTGTTACCACCTGAGGGAGCAGAAATGTGCCGAAGACAGATGTGTGCACAATATCAGAAACATAGGGACTCATTAACTCTAGGCTGTGTCAAAGAAAACACACACAATTGTGAATTTCTGCCTCATTATTTGAGTATTTAAAAGGTAGTGTTGAAAATCACCACTCAGAAAGCCTGCCTGAGAAGATAGTCTCACTCCACATCTATACAATCCTCACCAATGCCATAGCCCCATCCCAGTATAGAAATAATGTATGTTCAAAGCATCTCACTTCCCCGGATATTTAGTCAGAGGACTTCTGAGCACCTTTAGCAGGAGCTCAGCACTGAAACTTGCCTGCAGGAGGGCTTCAAATTGTCTTTTTCTGGGACTTCCCTTGGCTTCTTCCTTACAGTCCTGAGTTCCCACTGCCACCCAAGGGTGGCTTACTCTCCTCCCTTCTCTGTCATTTCATTGTTGCCAAAAGCTTGCACTGATCAAATAGTGGCAGATAACTCTTCATGAAGAGTTATCCCCGGGCAAAATGACAAATACCAGGCCAGGTCAGGACTTCCATTCATGAATCCTATTATATCGCTCCATGATTCAAATAACTTGGGTAAGCACAGCCTTGGATTCATCTAAAATGTGAAGGAAAGCCTGACTGAAAGCTTTAAGAACATAACTACTCAGCACATCACTTGGCATATGTTTCATTTAAAGAAAACTTTAAAAGGTTCTGAAGATCAAATAATTCTATTTTAAAGTAATTATTTGGGATTTATTATTGAAATAAATGAAAGATATATGGTAATACAGTACATAGTTTCATTTCCTTTCTCCATGGTTGTTCCTTCATCATGTTCTGTTCCTTATCAGTAACCGAAACTTCAGGGGCATAACTGGTAATCAGATTGCTCTGAGGAAAAATCTACGCTTAAACTTTCCTTATCTGTCTATTTTCCCAGCTGTAAAATGTAAGCAAAAAACATTTGTTTGCCTTCCTCTGCTGTCAGTGCACTATGCACTGGCAAATTGTTGTTGCAAGACTTACAACAATACTTCTTTGAGAAGACTTCCTCTTATTTGGGAGTTCTGAGCCATCACCCCTACAACATAGCCTTCTCCTGATGTGATTCAAGGTGTACATAGCTATAGCTACATATAAACTTTGCAAATATTTCACTGGTAATCTGTTAGTTTTATAAAGAAATGTGTTGAAAAATGATGATTCCTTAATTAAAATACCTGAACTTTGAAAAAAAAAGGAGAAAAATCAAACAATGATGCTTAACTATCTCTGTAGGAAGGGTGCAGCATTCTTTTATAATTTTAAATTTAAGCCCTTGTGTCGTATTTAAGGGCTTCTTTAACTCCTCAATTTCATTGCATTATGTTCTTCAAACAAGACACGAGACAAAAAAAAAAGACCAGAACAGCACACAAATAAATTGTGACCATTCCTAAATGCATAAATACAAGTATTTCAATATTTGTATGGCACAGCTAGGATACAGAAAACTCTAGTTAAGGGTGATACAAAAAGGCCTAACTCTGTACTTCACACTGTTGAAATGGTTAAGGTAGAAATCTCTACAGGTCTTATCAGATAGGAGTTTAAATCATTTACTCATTAGAGTTATTCTGAGCCTACTCTGGGATTTTTTCCCCCGATTTGCATTTCTCTCTCTATTTTGATGATCAAATTCACTTGTCTCTGGAGATCAGATAAAAAGCAATGCTTAAGTTGGCACCACTGACCAAAAAAAAAAAATGATGCAGATGGAGTTCTCGTAAAAAAAAAAAAAAAAAAAAAAAAGGAAAAAAGAAAAAAAAGTCAGAATCAGAAAAGATAATTAAAATGGCAAAGGCAGAGGATATCTGACTGTTGTCCAGGCTGATATGTGATGTGACCCTTCTCAGGTGAGGATTCTGTTCTAGAAATTTGCTTTCCTTTGACACCCCCCAACATCTTTATTCATAAATTCTAAAACTTATGAGGTAAGCAAGCCTTGATATTAAAATTCTGAACTTGTGAAATACAAAAGCTAAAATTAAACACACCTAAATATGACCTAGATATCCTGATTAAGTCATAAAAACAGAGTTCTACATTACAGAGGAAAATATTTGCTCAACATTTGTTGGGTTGCCATTTTAGAGATTAATCTTCGTCTGTTAAAAATCAAATCCAAGTCTACATATTGACTATCTAAAATTAGATTGTATTCAGCATTCAAGGACTCTTGTCTTCTCCTTAAAATTTCTGAATAAAATACAATCCAAGGTATTGATTTTATCCAAAGACCAAGAGTAGTAAACATTTTAAAAGAAAATTCTATTGTAATTCCAAATAAAACACAATAAATTCAAAAAAATTATAACCAGATCTTATTTTAAAATAATCTATGCCCAGTCCTTCCCCCATACCTAAAAACAGACATCATGGTTTTCAACTCCCTAAACTAATCATGCTCATATTTTTTTTAATGAACGTTAAAATCTTGTCCTGTTATTCACCTGCTTTGCTAACTTTTTGTCTACTCAACAACACTTTTTCCCCTGACACCTTCACAAACATATTTTAAAAGACATACTGTTTTTAAAGGTAATTTCCCCCAGTTCCATTGCACACACACCCCATCTGTGTTTTGTCAGTTCTGTTAACAAATAAGCGTTAAGAATCAGGCTCTGTAATAAATATTCCTTCTCAGTTTTCACCAGCTTCAAGACTACACCTATAAAACAGAGAAGTGACATTACACAGTGCTTTTATGTGCAACAATACTGAGGGCATGAATCATAAAAGAGCCACTGCAAAATGCAATAAGCCCAGATGCAGTTTTTTTCTCCTTGGTGTTATTTAGTTGCCTAACAAAGAGATCCATACAAGTGAGCTTATTAGTGAAAAGGTGCTGTAGCCTGTAAGAAATACCAATGAGAAAAGCTGTATCCTAGCTACCTTCTTTCTCAGAAATTATTTACTGGGGATAACAATTTTGAGCCCTTTTCTGTGTTAACAGTTTAAAGCAACCTTATTGTGACAAAATGCAGAAGTAGAAGATGTTGCCCCCCTGATTGCTCAGTGAACACATGAGTTACAGATTATTTTAAGTCACTCTCCTGTTTTATGGTGGTTGAATGCTTATTTCCTACCTCCTAAGTGAATGCTCTCTCAAGAGCATCACTCTCGAAAAAAAGGATGAAGCTGATCTGTTTTATGTAGGATCATTAAATATTCATCAGGCCAAAAAAAGGGAGAAGGAGGAAAAACTACAAAGACTCTGGTGGTTAAAACATAAGGAGGGGGTATTCAAAAAAAGGAAAATATTAAAGCTGCATCTCCAGCATCTTGTGTGAGTTTTCTACCTACCTCACTGCAAATAAAAAACATGTACCCTCTCCTCCAGCCACATTTTGCACGGGATGTAACTCTGAACTCTGAAAATGTCACTGACTGGCTTCCGAAAGAGAATTAGGTGTATCTACTTTATGATTTCTGACAGTGCTTAGGCATTAATTGGCTTCTAGCTGCTCAGCAGTGTAAAGTTCAGATACTTCTATGCGCAAGCAGATTGGGGACAGACTTAGATGACATTTTAGGTACCCATGGAAAAAAAATCATGGAATCTTACTTTTTTTGTGGTTTCAGCCAGGTGCTGAGATACTTCATGTGGAATCAGACAAATGAATGCTTGTGGGTATCTAACTTTCCATGGCATGTCCTCAGTTACTGTAGTAGTGCTGAATTTGATTTGTGTCTGATCTGATTGGGCTCCAGAGACATTGCTCTAAGTACCTGTCCAAATTTCGAGGACATGTTGACTCCTATTTATAATGTAGGTCAGCAAAAGTTAGGTGCCTGTAGGTAAGGAATTCTCAGCATAGCTTGAGGAACTTCATGGTACAGCTCAAGCTATTAAAAGATATTTGGGAGTCTAAAGACTGACTAGGGTTTTCAAAACCACTTATATGCCCTACACTTAGTCATATCAAGGAAAAAAACTACTCACATGATGCTTATAAAACTCTCAGTGCCAAGTTACCTTTAAAAATCTGGCCTGAGAATGTGCTGGTGAAAAGCGTTCATGAACAAGACCCCACTAAAATGTCTTGTTGATAAAAGCAGTATTGACATGATGCACACTGTGTCCACAGGTAAGTCAACACTCAAATCATAGAAGACATTTGCAGCATGAGAAGTGCAGCCTCATGTAGTCTTTAATAAAGGCAGTCTGGGCAACAGCAGCACTGGAAATGAACCATCAGGGCATTCCTGCAAGGTAGCCGGTGAGTTAGTGTCCCAAAATCTCTTGTACTGTGCTGCCATAAAACCTGTCCTGCCATCACTGTTACTGTCCCCCTGTGCTAACCAAAGTAAATCGATCAAGGTGGGTAAAATATAAAGCATCCAGATTGCAGTATAGGTATTACTGAACTGCCACAACTTCAGCTCTACAGTAAATCAGTAGGATGTGCTGGTGCAGTTCTTATCCCTTATCTTCCCTTTAAATCAGATGTTCAGAGATCTCTTATTGCTGTGCAGTGGCCCAAAGAGAGGAGTCCTTCTTTACAGCTTGCCAGTTCAATCACTAGCTTCATATGGATTTTGGAATTTAAGGAGCTGATGCCTTGCTACGATCTTTTGATTCAGGCAGACAGTCTGACATCTTGGCACCTTTCGGGTCATTTATGTAAGATTTTCTTCAGAAGGAAAAGCTAGAATTTGCTTTTGCTTGTTTCTTACAAAGAAAAGCTGATGTAGGAGCTGATTTACCAACATTTTATGTTGCAGCAATTCCTAGTACAGCAGTGTCTGAATCTGGATTGTGTGAAATAAAAACAGCTGTTTACATTTGTTCACTCACTGCCTCTCCCTCCACGAATCATACGAGTTCCCCCCCCCTTATTCCCTCACCAGTATTGCAAACAAAACTATCAAAATGTGCTTTAATATATCATAGTAAATCTATTTTTACTTCTCAACCAGGGTAGGATTTTCCCTCCCCCTCCACGATATTAGCAACTGCATGATCTTTGGAAGGCACACAGGATCATCCACGATTTGAACAACAAGGCCCTATGCCTCACTGACTTATGGTCAATGATTAATATTGGTTTAGGACTTAAAACCTGTGAACAAAGGATTCATTCAGAATCAGATGGAAAAATCATGAAAGAATCCCAGGACTATCAAGCATCTGTTGAAAACTGTCTGAAAGGGTTTGGTTTGTCTTCAGGCATAAGGTGATACGGAGTGAAAGCAGCAAGAAAAAGTGGATGAATTTGGAGCTACTGAACCAGAGAAGTAGCAAGTAGGGCTGATAATTTGAGCATCTGTGTCTTTATCATCTCTTGCAAGACCATAAATTGTAGGCTTGAGCACTGGAACCTGCCCTTCAGGCATCTTTCTCATCTGAATTCTCTCAAGGCTGTTGAAAATATTGATTACTGCTGCCTTATCACTAAAAGGACAGCAAAAGTAACGGGGGCTCAGAGGCAAGCAGTGAAAATGATTGAGACATGAAAAGTTTTCCACATAGGACTTTAAAGATTTAATCTGTTTAATTTAGAAAGGAGACAAAAAGATGTGGCATGATAGAGATGTATTCAATATGTAGGACTATACCAAAGCTAAATCATCTGTTCCTATACACCTTTTATCTTCCAGACTAAAAGTCAAAAATGTAAAAAAAAAAGAAAATGTTTTGTAGAATGACATGATCAATTTAGGCAATGTACAGCCACTAGACCTAACAAAATGGGGATTAGAAAAATATTTGACATGTTTGTGAACCCAAACAACAATCCTTTTTAAGAGATAGAAAAGCAGTAAATTGTGCTTGGATGAAACTTAGTCCCAAATAGGCTGTGACATTATAATCTGCCTAAATGTGTGTTTAACCTTCTCCCAGGCCCTAGTTCTGGAAATTTACAGAGACAGGAGGATAGATCGGCTTCTAAGGTGATGTTTCTACAGAATGGGAATCTTAGCTACATAATTATCTTATGTTTCAGGTAAGTTGGGATACTCCTTTAGATCAGAACAAATTATAAAATTGATGCTTGCTGTGCTAACAGAAATAAACACAGATGGAAGGTGAATGATATTATTGAGGAGATAATCTCCAGATGTAGGTTTCTTGACCAGATTTTTATTGGATTGCCTGTTAGGATTCATATTATCCTTTACCATTTAGAATATCTATTCCCAAGGCATCATGCCAACCTCAGTGGGATGACTAGCAGTCAACAAACAATTTCCAGGCAAAATCATCAGTTGTTAACAATGTGTACCAAGATGTGAATGGTTAGCTGAAATTACACCTCTGAGAGCACCAGCAGCAACATTCTCCATCAGTCCTGGTGTAGAATGGTGTGTCAGGTAATCCTTGGTTGGAGGTCCTCTTGCCTACTCTGTGCTGTTTCCTTGTTCCCTCAAGATTGCTCCATGGCTGTCTCTCTAGCAATGTCAACCTAAATCAAGTCCAAGGCAGTATTAAAGGTGTTTATTTCTCTCCAGTAGCTCTTGAAGTGAAAGCTGAACAGTCTGTAAAGATTTTCCTCTTCTTCTACTGTCATTCTTTACTTATACACCTGCCTGAAGTCAACTCCCCTTCTATTTCCAGTCTTTGCCTCTCTAATCCTCAGTGATCTCACATTTACTGCTGGCTTCTGCACAAAAGGTGCTCAGACATAACTGGCAAGTAAGGATGTCTAGACAGTGAAATTTTACTTTACTGTGATATTTTACAGTTTTGGATTATCACTTCCTCCTGTATCATTTCAGGAAAAAAGGAAATTAAAATTGCCCTCCCAAAAACAATATTGGCAGTGCCGAGTTTTTAGCAAAGAGAACAGTTTCTTTCTATTGGTCTCCTTCCTGCTTAGTTATGACCGGGTTAGCTTGCAGGCTGACTAGCTTGTCTGGAAAGCATGACAACCTGTCTAGTCATCAACTATATAGAAGAGAAATCAGGGAACAGGCAAACTCACCAGGTTCTCAGCTGCAGAGAATACTGCCTTGCCTATGAATTCCAAGCCAGGCAGTGCTTTGCTTTTCAGGGTGATATAAAGAATGCTCCTTTACTAATACAGGAAGCACCTGTTTAGTTTTCCAGTCACCAGCTAACCTGTGGGATGACTCACTAGGCACCCATCTGGTTTTCATAAAAAGTTTTAAGAGAATTACACATTTGCACCTTTCAGTTGTACAGAAACTGCAAAATAGCTCTTGTGGAAAGGTTTCAATCAGCTCTATCAGGATCCTTGTTGAGAAAAGGATGGAGGGATGTCAGATTCCTGTTCCCACAAGATCTGTAAAGGTTTCCTAGTTAGGAAAAACCTACAGTGTACAGAACAGATATTGGACTGGATTGCCCACCTATGCTGTTCCTTACTACAAATGAGGAGAAATGTTAAGTACCTAGGACTCATTAAATACAAGGTTGGCAGACATATACACCTCCTAATTGGCTGACATTCCATCTAAAGATACTCATGTATGTGCTGTTCCTCAGTCTGTAGATATTTTTAGACCTCTGGTTTATGTAGATTTTCTTTTCCTAAGGTATTATTTTTATCTGCAGTGTCTTTGCTGTAGATTTTAAGCCTTATGGGATTCTCTAAGCAGAAAATAATTTGTCCTTAACAGTATGTTTGCGATCAGTGATTTTTCTCTTAGCTCTTGTTAAGCCAGATTCTCATGAACACTTTTCTTATCTCTCCAGGCCTTCCTAGGATTACAACTAATTTGCCACATAGAGTTATTTCTGCACACAGAATTAAATCCTTTAATCATATTTGGTTTAGTGACTCTCATTTGCTTCCTAATCTTGAGAATATTTTGAATTCTCTCTTGCCCACCTCTAGGGCTGATGATGACTTGATTGATTTGCAAAATCCATTGGTGACTAATTTCTTAGACTTCTTAGATTTCTTAGTAGAGAGTATCAGTCATGCCTGTTTTTATTATTTTGGCTTACTTCAGAGTAAAACACAAAATTGGGTGACTAGAACACCAGATATAACACCAGATATGCCCTCACGTTCCATGCAAAATATCCATTAAAATCCTTTCACAATTTAGCTTTTTATTATTATCTGCAGTGTTTTTGTGAGAAGATGGGTCAGACATGATTACTTGTCATAAAAGAAGAGCTGCCTTGTGCCAGTGAAACCCTGCACTTATTTATTCTCTGAAAAATTAAAAATAGTGTACAAGAGTGTACACTATTANTCAGTAGCTGAAAAACAACCTTAAACAAAAACTGTATTCATAGCCATGTAGGCAGTAGCTTGAAAAGCAGCTTTTATAAAACGTATTTAATGTTTACAGTCGCTCAGTAGCTGAGAACAATAATACTTTTAAAATATGTTTAATGTTTAAAACCACTTGGTGGCCAAAAGAACAGCTCTTACTGAAAAGATATTTAATGTTCAGAGTAATTTTGTGGTAAGAAAAAAGCAACTTCTTGTTAATTTTTATCATTTGCAGCTGATCTGTGGCTACTAAAACAACTACCAATATAACGTTTTATGTTTACAGATTTTACGTGCCTGCATAATAACAATTTCTACATTTTTCAATACTACACCTAAATATGGCAATTTCTTTCCCTCATAAACTGTGTAATTAACAAAAAACATTAACACATAATCCCAACAACTCTGATGCATTATATCTTGAACCTAAAGATGTTTATGCAAACAGCAGAACTGGACAAATAATTGCAAAGCTTCTCCTTATATACAAGAAGGATACTCAACACCACTGAAACTACCAACAATATTTAGAATATACATTTAGAGCAAACCCAATAGTTTAATTTTAATAATGAAAGCATTGCTTGGCAATCTAAAAGAGGATAGATTATATCAAAAGACATGTATGATAAAATATATTATTTGATTTTTGTTACTGAGCTGCAGTAAAGTCAGTGTGTGGATAGAAACATAGTGGTTTTAACTGCTGTGACGTGGGTTCTTAGCTTTGCCCACAGACAGTTAAACACAATCACATGGAGAATCACAGACTGGGTCAGATTGGAAAGGCCCACAGTGGGCCATTTGCTCCAACATCCCAATTCAAGCAGGGCCATCCTAGAGCACATTGCCCAGGATTGTGTTCAGATGGTTCTTGAGTGAGGGAGACTCCACAACCTCTCCAGGCAATCTGTTCCCTTGCTTGGTTGCCTCATGTTCAGGTGGAACTTCCTGTGCATCCATTTCTGCCTGTTGCCTCTTGCCCTACTACCTGGCCCCAACAAGAAGAGCCTGGCTCCATCCTCTTGACACATGGCTTCCCGACATTGATTGGGTCCCTTCTTTGTTATATCTTCTGAAGGCTGATGTTACCCTCCACTGGATCTGCTCCATGTCTCTGTTGTACTGAGGAGCCCAGAACTGGAGGCAGCACTCCAGCTGTGCCTCCCCAGGAACAGAAACATGTCCCTCAGTCTGCAGGTAATGCTCTTCCCAATGCATCCCTGAATATCTTTGGCCTTCGTGGCCACAAGGACACATTGCTGGCTCATGGAGAGCTTGTTGTCCAACAGGGCTCCCGGGTCCTTCTCTGCACAGCTGCTTTTCAGCAGTTCATCCCTCAGTGTTATTCTTCCCCAGTTGTAGGACACTGCGCTTGCCTTTGTTGAATCTCAGGCAGTTCTCTGCCCGTCTCTCCAACCGCTCTGAGGGGCTGCACAGATCTCTGGGGTATTGGCCACTCCACCCAGCTTTGTGCCATCAGTGAACTTGCTGAGGAGACCTCTGTCCCTTTATCCAAGTCATTGAGGAATAAGTTAAACAGTATTGGACCCAGTAGTGAACCTTGGCAGACACCTAATTACAGGCCTCCAACTAGGTCCCATGCCACTGATTACGACCCTCTGGGATCTGCCATTCAGCCAGTTCTCAATTCACTTCACTGTCCACTCATCTAACTCCCATCTCCTGAGTTTGCCTATGAAGATATCACGAGAGACAGAGTTGAAGGCCTTGCTGAAGTCATGGTAGAATATATCCACTGTAGGCTTGGATATAACTGAAGTAAGACTCAAATGCTTTAAGTGATTTCAGCACCAATACTGACATTTTGGGACTGTAAAAACAGCTGGCAGAAAACAGCTACCCAGTGGGTTTTTTTAGCAGCCAAAGCTTTTCGTATTTTCTGAGAATTTTGCTGCTCACATGTTTGTATAGTCCTGTCCATTTTACATAGATTCTCCCACTTGACATTTGCCAAATGTCTTAGTTTTGCTGACAATATCCAACAGCCAGAGTGTATGAAAGGAAACTCACAGTATGACAGCAACCATTATCCTTTAACTAATCAAGTCTTGATTTTCTGCACTATTTTTCCCTCCTTTTTGATCTATTTTTTTTTATGGCTCCCCCCTCCCCATAACTGAAGTTGCCTAGGTTGCCCAGTGATCTATCACAAAGAAACAATTTTGTTTCAAAGGCTTTAACTGCCTGCTTGTAATATTCTCTCAATAGCTCACTGTTGGGGGTATTTTTTGTTTTTGTTTTTGTTTTTGTTTTTTTTCTTTGTTTTATGTTTTGTGCAATGTCCTGTATAAAGGGAAAAAATACTGGTTGAGAAAAGGCTAAGTGGCCCAAACCTGTCTTTCCTTCTGCTCCATCCTTAAAAGTCACTTTTCTACACAGTGGCTATAAAAGTTAGTCTGATGATCAGCTCAGTAGAAGTATCTTTTCAAAATTAAAACAAAAAGAGCATCTGAAAGACAAGAGCTGAAATCTAAAAAAAAAAAACAGTTCTTAGTGGGAAGTCACTGAAACATCAGTTGCAATGAGTAAACTGCCACCTGACATAGCCCCAGGAAAGAATATGGTAAAACAGAGATGGGACAGGAATTTTTCTGAAACATGGCCTGAATGATCCAGGGCACCAGGTCTGACCCATGTGATGGATGAAGTTTGTGCACTGTAATAAAGTACTCAATTAGAGGACATGTGGATATGACCCTGTAAGGTCAAATTCAGTAGAGTTTTGTGAAGGGAAGTTGCTCTTCACAAAACCTATTAAAACTATTGGGTGAATCAGTGAGTATATAGCTCAAGATTACTGGTGTAGTTTAAGAGTGTCTAAATTTCAAAAGAGCTTTCAGCAAAGTTCCTAAGCAAAGACTCTTAAAAAAAAAAAGAAAAAAAAAGGAAGTTTAAGACACAGCAGCTTTTCCTAAAATAATCTAAATAAAAAGAGATCTAAAACAGTAGGAATAAATTGCCAGTTTTTATATGAGAGAGGGATTGCCACTGGCATCTCTCTTGGATCTGAGCTCCTAGGTTTCCAGTAAAAGAGAATGTATGAACAGGTGACAGCTTGACAAAATGAAAGCTTCACTGCAAAGTGCTACAGGGGAATCTTAACATGGCACAAAACTGAGAATACGGAACTTCACATGGAGAAACATGAAGAGGCATGGGAAAAAGTAACTTATCAGTACTTCCACAGAGGTGGGTTGTAGCTCCATTACCTATTAATTCTTGATTTTGGGATCACTGTGGAAAATCTGCCAAAGTTTTCACCTCAATGATCAACAGCAAGGAAAAAAAAAAAAAAAGGAAAATGATCAATGGGAATAATTCAACAAGGAAAATTGGATAAAAACAAAGCATATTCAAGATGTTTGTATCTTGAATATGACATCC
This sequence comes from Drymodes brunneopygia, assembly GCA_013400955.1. Classification (NCBI taxonomy): domain Eukaryota; kingdom Metazoa; phylum Chordata; class Aves; order Passeriformes; family Petroicidae; genus Drymodes; species Drymodes brunneopygia. Next base: position 84,099 of record VZTZ01031728.1, read on the forward strand.
AACTCCCATCATTTTCTCTAAGGACTTGATAACACCAGAAAAAACCATGGAGACCAGGCTGGAGATGGAGGGGCTGCAGACAGTGGCTGCAGACAGATTATGCTGTCAGTTATCCATCCATGAGCATGCATAATGCCATTCTAAAGTATCTCTGGTTTCAATGGATTCCCAAAGTAATATCTTCCGCAACAGCCTGGGTAAGCTTTTAGAATCCCTTAGAAATATATTGCCAACAGCTAGGAATCTATATCAAAGGCAGGATCATTCAGCATTTGCTCCAATGCCTTATAATTCTTCCTTCCCCAGCCTCTGTTCACTGTAAGCTTCAGGCTAAACTCAGGCGCGTAGTGCTAAGCTGAACCAAAACAGAACGTGGGTTGTTACCCACTGCTTCACCAGCTTAGTTTTCTACATATTATAATTCTTGCACATGACACTACCTACATAGATGGATATATTAAATATATGTTCCATTTGTGGATGTATATATATGCTCCATTGTCAATGTTAAGATATAAGCCAATGTTTAAATAAAAGCCAATTAAGTATTAGCTCCAGAAGGAAAACTGCCAAAAAATTTATAGAGACTATTTTCACACTGACAGTACCATGGGAAGCAAATCCATGACATTCTTCAGGTGGCTGCTTTGCACAACTGAGGAACAGTGTAAAGATAACCTGATACCAACTTTCTATTATCATTGACCATTTTAGTCTGCTACGGTGATCTGGAGTTTGTAGAGTCCCCTCTAATCAATAAACAGTTAATGTAGTGGAAAAGTATGAAATGAAGTTGTGTAGGAGAGAACATATGGCATCTGTATATTATGGAATTGATGGTTTAGTACAGCCCTAGCTGGTCTATGTAAAGCATAGACCTTAGAAAACAATTAGAACACTGTGACAATAAAAGTTATAAATTCGCTGTTAAAATCAGCATATTCAATGAAAAAAAAAAGTACAAAAGCAAACGCATTTCTGTGCACATTTTTATGTATAAATATATAAAAATATATAATAAGATCTTTCCTTGAATGTGTGCTTAATGCTGCTATGTCCCCATTCTCAGTCATCTGGACTGATAGCTTTAATAAGGGGATAACCTTGGTTTAAACTCAGCTATATTTGCATGCTTACGTCAACTATATTGCAACAGAAGCTGGCACAGCTGCCAGAAGCAACAAAACAGTTGATTAAACTGTACTTAAGGAGAACATATTTTGCTAATACAAACTTACAAATGGGCATATTAGGGCACCCTTTTCAGTTCTCATAGATAAATTCCCATTTCTGTTTCATTCTACATTTGGGAAGTTATATTAAATCAAGAAAATATTTTCAAATAAAGATATTGATAAAACCAATTCAATATCAGGAAAAAAAACCTGAAAAAACAACCCAACATTAGGAGTTCAACTCTTAAGCTTTTATAAGTCTCTTACTAGGCATACAATAACAGCATAGCAATCTCTGTTCTTAAAATATTAGTTCTGCATTGTAATCTGACTCCATATGCTGGGTTTTTCTGCAGGGAGTTTCAAATCATTGTCCTTTAAAAAATAAAATCTTCACCCTAAAGTATTCTGCACCCCATTTATCATGTGAGCAATACCATGTCAACTTTGGAAGCACCAATATCCTTCCACTACAGTGCAGAAGTTGTGCCCACTTTGAATCTATCAGAAGCGCTGCAAGTCACAGATGGGTACAGCAGCCTGCAGGTTACAGCAATTGGTAGCCCAAGGGGCTTTTCAAGAGATCTTTCTTGTTTATGTCTGTGGTTGACTTTCCTCTCCATCACACAAGAGCGAAGCAGATTACAGTGCGTGTATGGAAGGAGCAAGGCTGGCTGGCCATTCAAACTTTGGCATGAAATAAGTTTGCATCCTAGCCTGTAGCGGGTAAACATCCTTCTAACATTTTTTCTTAAGAGCATATGAAAGAATTTGGCTCCTGGTAAGGAAAGCACCGCTAAGTAAAAATAACAATCATAAAACTATCTCTTCAGAAAAAAACCTAAAATATATTCAATACCATTGTCTTTTTTAATGAGTGGTATTGATTAAAAGGAAAAACAAACCAACACCAGAGTACAGAAACTGTAGAAGAAAATTCAATCTGCCCTTAATGTAAATTTGAAGGGAAAAAGTAAATTTCCACCTACAACATGCATGGAAAGTAACACAAGTTCTAAGAAAATCCACCATGAAAAACTTGGCTATGAAAGGTATATCTAAGTAATATCTCTGTGCAGAAAACCAGATCTTGAGAATGCTATGAATTTTCACTTTTTTTGCACTTTTTCCAGTAAAAATTCACCAAGGTCCAGTACAATTTCATTATAACACTCTAACTGCAACTCTGAATACAGAGATGAATGCTATGGTATTATTTCAGCCATCCCAGATTCAGCAACAGCAATTATTAGGAAGTCCAGAGACATTACACAACTGAGAGCCATGCAGCTATGACAATTTCTAAAAGGTACCATTATATTACTAATAACATTACTAATAACCTTGGTATAAAGTACCAAACTGAGTAAATCTTTGCATTCAAATGTCACAAAACAATAAAAAACTGCAAGACACTAGTCACAACAGTTTGACAGGCTCACATAAGGAGCTATTAAGGATGAAAAAAGTAATGTTTCAGTGAATTTTCCACAAAAGAAATATGTGCATGAATGCAGTTTATAATCAATACTGTTTTAAAACTGTGGTAAGTGAAATTTAGAGCATTTTGTAATTTTAAAAAAAGCAACTAGAAAATGAAAATGTAAAAACAAAATAATTGAGAGGAAGAGTTTATCTGGGTTTTTCCCTAAGCCAAGACAACCATATGCTGCACCAGCTGAAAAATCAAAGTGATTTTCAGTGTCAGCCTCAGGCACTGGTAGGTCTTAGCATCTCTATGGGTGCAACTAAATGGTACTGATGATAGAAAGGAGTCGTTTTAGTTCCTCTGAGGAATCTGTGCTTGCATAAGGAAGGAAAAACAGATACGAGAGAGCGAGAGAGTGGCAAGACCTACATCAGAGAAGGCACAATCTCCTGTCACACTAGAGAGGACAAGGCATTTCTGAATATTTTTGCTGCAAGACAACCTAACAGCAAAATTGTTATCTGCTTTAGTAACTACTAATTGAAATTCAGGCTTCCATTTAGGGAACTCTTTCCTTGCCTTGCCTTTTCTGATCAATTTTCATCCTTTTTTTTTTTTATGGAGGAAAATAATAACTTTTATAAATAAATCTTCTAGATATAGTGAATGTGGCCAAATAAAGAGAAGACCAAGAAGATCCATTTTTGCCATGGCATCTACTGCTGTTTTTCTGAAGGAGAATAAATTGAAAAGTATTTCTTTTAAAATACTGTATGCATGAAACAGCATGCTCAGTTCTATCTCATTTAGTCATGCAACTCTTCATCCATGTAAAAGCCACAACGTATGACACACCTTGAAGAGTGTTTCATATGAAGTAAAAGTTCTGTTAGCACTTAATCTTCTGCTGCATACACATACTTAAGAAAATAACAATGGAAGATGGAGAAGAACAACAGAGTAAGAGAATGCATGCAGGCACTGTATTCTGCTGTACAAACAGCATCATTCATTTTCAATTTTCCTTTCTGATCAGGTTTTAAAAACAATTTCACAACCAACTATACGTTCACTGGTGAGAAATGTTATTCTGAATTTACCATAGACACAGGCAAAATATAATAAATGATTTCCATCTATAAATAATACAACTGTAAGTAATATTATTATGCATCTCATTGGGGGAAACAATAGTCCACTTATATTGTGAATTTACAAACCCCTGTGGGTGACTATAGTGACTTCTTCTCTAAACTTCCATAAGATTAACATGATCATTTCTACGTGTCTACTCACATCACATTTTACCACATTCTATCACATTCTACTACTCCTTATCACAAAATTTAAAATACTACCTCATTAATTCTAGGTAGCAACTTGTGTAGATAGCTAGTCGCCTCCCAGATTGATTTTCAAAACATCAACATCTGAGGTTCATAGCTGAAGGGGAGCAGTATCCCTCTGCCACTTCAAACTCAGAAAACTTCCAAAACTGTTAACAGCTACCGGGAGGATTAAATGGTTGGTACTGCCTTGTGAAGTACTGGGAAAAGACATTTTAGGAGAGAGAAGGGCAATAAGCTGGAACTAGCACTGGGAAGTTAAAGGACTCCCAGCCCAGAACAAATTAATTTCTGGTGCCTGCAGGGAAACCCAAAATGCCATCTGGCAGCAGGACAGAAGCACTGTGCTTATGTTGCAAACACACTGCTCAGGACCACTGCAGAATCAGCTATCAGGAAGAGACCCAAAGGGCCCATTTAGCCTATTCTCCTGCTCCAAAGCAAGATCGATGTTCTTTATGTCATTTCTGGCAAAATCTATCGTGTTGTGAAAATTCTTCAAGCAAAAATCTATTCCAGTGCTTCAGTATCCTTACTGCAGTCCACCTTTCTCTGAAAAGAAAATTACTCTGTTCTCTCTACACTAGGTTTTTGAAAACTTACCATGTTCCCAGGCAATTTTTTTTTTAACTTAGGAGTCTGATGCACTAAAGATTTCTTGGACATTAGGTTTTTGACAACTAAAGCCACTCTTGCAGACACTCATTCTTGCTTTGTGACCAAGGCAAGGGCAATAGTTACTTTGAGCATGCACAGTATAAGAGGACTTGAATGAAGAATTGCCCCCTTATGCGTAATTAGGAGATCATGCAAGTGCTGTAGGAGTGTAAGAGCCACAAAGACAAAACCAGTTAAATGGCAAGATGCTTTACAGCAAACAGGCAATCTAATTTTGTACAGCAAACAGCAAATGTAAACTAGGAATAAACTATGTCACATGTACTACATCATGTGACATAACAGGTTTTGGATTACAGAGAACCCCTGAACCTTAGCATACTTTCCTTGAACATCTTTTTTTTTAACTCATCCTACCCTCAGAAACTTAACATCACAGACACTCATATTGCAGGAGAATAAGTTTATAAATAAGCAAACAAAGCTAAAACAAAATTGCAATTTGTGTATATCTAGGCATAGAATATTAGAAACATTTCTAATAGTAAGTTTGAGAAGTTGTTTTTCTAATTTCATCCTTTGCTTTCTTTCTTGAGCAAGAAAAGTACATTGAGACAATAAAGTAATATGCAATTAGTTATCAAGCATTTACAGTTTCTTACTCACCCACTGGAGACATTTCTGGAACACTGGCAACATAAGGCCCATCCAGAAACTTTGGCTCATTATCATTAATGTCCTGCACTTTGATGATGAATTCTGATTCAGGCTCTAGTGGTTTCTTGGTGTCAACATCCACAGCCTGAGCCCGGAGTGTGTAGAAAGGTTTTTCTTCTCGATCGAGGCTCCTTATGGCGTGAATGTCTCCTGTGGTCTCATCAATGGTGAAAACTGTGCCAGCACCATCTCCTGAAAGGGTGTATTTAACAGTGCCGACTCCCTTGTCCAAGTCAGAATGAAGCTTGAGAAGAAAAAGAGAAACAAAAGGGAGGACAAAAACATTAATGACCTTTCCTAAGCTACATGGCAACTATTATTTTAATTTACTTTTTAAATTTTTTTAGTGTAATAAAAGACATTGGATGAACCAATTTCCTAAGTCCTTAACTGCCTCTAAGTGCATGGAAGAAATTTGGGTAGTATGTTACGTAAAACTTTTACCCCTATCTAGCACAGCACAGACAGCAGTTCAGCAACTAAAACTGCAATGAATCGGAGCTTCACATTTGTTATAAACTGAAATTTAAAACCAAGGACATAACATGAACCATAGCCACATCAAACAAATGTGAGATGACATGAGAGAGTGTCAAAAGCTTTCACAGGCATTTGGCTTTCAGAGAAGTAAAAGGGAAATATCTAATTATTTCAAGAGCAAGAGCTTGATGGTATCTGAAACTCAAAGTCAAACTTGGCTTAAAAAAAGAAAATATACACCTCGATTACAGTAAGTGCTAAACAGAACAAAAAAATACTGCCTTTTAGGCAAATATTTGTTCACTTGCTTTTGTCTTTTCTGAGATATTCACGCCACAGACTGTGAATCTAGGAGTTTCTTGCTCATTTTGAAAGAGTACAGAACTCAGTATTTTCTGCCTTAAATACCAGTATATACATTTTTCAGGCTATTACTCTGATAAATCTCTAGTTACAATTTAAAAAATCCCAACAACTTGTATTCAATTTCTTGGATGTTTTTGTCCCTTTATCCAGTGTCTGTCCTACAATAAAGTGGCCTTAAATTTTATTTTAAATGCAGGAATTTTTTTGATCCAAATACAGCGTGATGAATTTCTTTCTCAGACGCCTTTACCTGCTCCATACTCATCCGTTAAATACATCTAAAAGCTTTGAAAATATACGCAAGGTTACATCACTGATTCTGAAATAGTTTTTAAACTATTCGTCCACTTTTCCCATCTAATGAGAACTAAAAAGATGTCCTATAAAGGACACCGGTCAGAATGGAGTTTTCAAGAGTGAATTCCCTTAAGCTGAACTGTAAAGCTCTTATGAATATAGACTTTATTTACATGATGTACTGCCCAAGGTGAAACACAATAGAGGAAACATGGGGCATGAAAAGAGATTATGTAGAAAATGAATTACTGAAAAACTAAATGGTTTTGGTAATGGGGCAAGAAGCTAAGCTACAGAAAAGGAGTTAAAGGCAATTACTAACATTTAGAGCTATTGACTTGAAATTGAAAATAGGTCCTTGTGACTGTGGAAAAGGTTATGGTTTGTGGCACAGAGTGAACACAAACGTAGTCTCTTCTTTGTCTACTTTTTCATCTCATCATTCTTGCTCAGTGAATATACTAAATTCTGATCTTTCATCTAGCTGCCCCCCACATGCAATTTTAAATTAGCTCTCCAGTCCAAATGAAAGCATTTTGCTTCTGAGGTGTTAAATATCTCCTTGCTTGTAAAATGAAAAGATAATGCAGTTTGAGTTAATTAATGTCTATTTCTTCCTCATAATTTTAATTTAAGTGGCTCAAAACTTCCTGCTGTTTCATTATTCTCTGCTCAGTAAAAACTTGGTATTTTCCTTCCATTATCATTTAGACACTTACAGAAACACATTGAGAGAAAAGAAAAATCAAAATGATAATGAGAAAGCTTGAAGAAAAAATTGTTAGAACTTTTAGAGGGAACCAGACAATTGTTTTAGTAATGTCCCTAAATTAAATAAAATTTTTTGGGGGACTTCATTTTGAAGACTACCTCGATGCATATTCCTGTAAGTAAGAATATCACAGAGCAAAACAATGCAGTTATGAAGCAGGAATTTGTGAACAGGGAAGCATGACAAGATTACTCCCATCTCCTGTCATTTTATTTGGCACTAAAGCTGAGATGGTTGAGTGTGTTTCTGATTGCCAGCTGTAGGTTTTATGTTCAACTAGTAACAAATCAGGCTGCATTGCATATCTTATCTGAGCCCTTGGATTATAATAGAGAGAAACAATTATAGTTGCTTTTCCTAGCTGGAAAAAAAAAACAGAAAGGAAAGGGCTCCCAAGACAAAGGAAGACTGAAATACAAAGACTAAACATAGCTTTTTTTCCCAAATGTATAGGAGAAAAAAAGGTTTACGACTTGCAGGATTAGCAATTCTGTGGTTACAGATGTGTTCACTGGGCTTCACAAGTATCACTCAGCTACTACAACCTAGGAACCATTCCACCTATTGAAGCAGAGCTGCATTGCTCTGAATTAGCTGGGACGTGTCACATTGTATTTATTCACCAAATCATGCTAATCTGCTGATTTTGACACAGGCTCCCTAGAAGACATTGCTGGGCAATGTGCAAATGTATGCTTATTTGTAACCCACATTGAGCTATGCAATTTATGGGGCAATTCAACATTACACAGAGTCAAATTACTGCAGGGGAATAGCTGATTAATTATTTAAAATTAACTAAATTCTCTAACAATAAAAGGAACGCAAAACTTAGATTCAGATGCAAGAATGAAGAAGTTAGCACTGTACTTACACAACACTAGTTAGCGCTGTACTTACACAACACTAGGAAATATTCCTGACTTTCAGTGCCTGAAATTTTCCAGAAACAGTTTAGGCTAAAGAATAAGTGCTTGTTACTGTGCCTTGATTTATGTGTTACAAGCTGTATTGCACAGGAAGAAAAGACTTTTATTTTTTTGTACTGAAAAACACACAAAAGATTTGTGAGAGACTAGTTTTTTTGACACTGTGTCCACAGCAACTTTGGGTTTGCATCCCATTTCTCCTTCTTGCTTACAATTATTTTGTAATTCTTAGTCTTCCACGATTTCAGCAAAATTAGGGCAAGAGAACAAGTGTTCATATCTTACCTACTTCCCTCCCCACAATGTGCTTACATTCCAGAATCACCTGAATTTACTGCAACAAGGTTGTACAAATGATTGTATTCACACAGGTTGTCTTAATTTTATGTTTTCCCTATAAATCCTGAATACTAAAAATGAAGCAAAGTCTTGGAAATGTGAGGGATTAATTTCTACCTTTACTGAAATTTACACTTTTATTGTCACTATGTAAGTAATACAGTTTGGTGTCAGATCTTTGGGCAAACCTGCCCCAAGTGTAAAACTAATAATTTCTTGCAGCAAACTCTGTTAGTGCAGAATATCATGAATATTTTTCTGAGATGGCAGAAAAAGACATATCATTCAATAATTCTTGCTAATATGTACAAAAAATAACACATATGGCAAAGGAAATGACTGATTAAAAAAAATAAAGTATGAATAATAAGATGGAGACTATTGTAAGATGCATTGCATAAATCTGTGTAGAAATTATGGCAGTGTTTTTGAATCAAATCCAGTGCCAGACGCCAGACTGAGTCAGTCTACAAGCCCATGTGATCTAGCAATCTGCTTCAGCCTGGAACAAGCTGAATGCTAGTTTGCTTCAGAGAAGATGAAAAGTTGGTAACAATTCACTAGTACCACATCTGGGAGAACTTATTTATTCAGTTCTTCTGACAGATTCTAACAAGAAGTATGATTGTATTTTAGCAATAAATTAAGATCTTACTGCTTCAATAAAAGTGTTATCAGCTCTGTGGCATTTCAAGAATTCATACACCTGCACAAATAATTTCAAACCATTTGAAGAACCAGGAAATGTATTAGGTAGTGTACTTCAAGAATGGGTCTATGCTCCTAGGTAGATTGAACACTGCAGGTGTATGGATCAGATGTATTTGTTCCTCAGAATCCTATGGTGCTGATTTTCTCTTCAGCGTCCTATTCATCTGATCCTCAACTGTTCACCTTCTCTTTCCTTAAATACTTCAATGACTTCTATTAATACAATAATTTTGAAAGTCAAATATGTAAATTCACATACATACGCAAAGAAATTGGAAGCAAAAGAAACTTAACAAATTGCAAGATATTCCAATTTAAAATGAAGCAATCACTATACCCCAAGAACATGCAAGAACAAGGGCTATGACGTCTGTCAGGATTGCTGTGATCTTAATTCCACGGCAATACAGACATTGAAAAGTTGTTGTATGAATTGACATCTTCCCTTTCTGCGTTCCCCATTCTCATAAAATGAAAAAAAAAAAAAAAGGTAGAGAATGAAGTAAAAAAGTTTTAAATGTCAAGGAATGCTTAACATCCCTAAATTGATAAATTCACCCTATGATACACTCTGAGATTCTAGGTCTTATTCCACTGCCAATTTTGCAGGCTGAAAAAAAAAATCAGTGTCCAAGTTATTTGTTACTAGTAAATCAATTTAAATGCTATACTGCAGTGCATATCTGGACTGAAACAAATGGTAAATATTCCAGGCTATTAACCATTCCTTGCCTGCACAACAGTATTAGTTGTCCATCCCACATCTGTATCTTTAGGTCATTTTTTTTATTGCAATATATTTTAGGACTTTATTCCATTATTTTCTCTTCCTGCATCTACTCCCAGGTATCACCATTCATTCTGTAGTCACCAGCTTCTCTCCCTGCACCTTCTTGGGTAAGATGTGCAATGAAAACTATTTGAGAAACCAGAACATCCACTCAACTCTGGTATTACTTCAGACAGCAAATACAGAATGATGTCCTGAACTGAGGAAACGAAAAAAGGCCTTTTGTGTACAGTTAACTTAGATGCAAGCAGACCTATTTTAGCAGATCTCTACTGCAAAAGTGTGTTTTGGAACAAGGATACCCACTACAAGAGAGGAGGGTGTAAATGAGCCTGGAGTCTTTCTACTTGGAAGACTGCCCTTTCAAAATATAATTATTCTACACATATTTTCTCTTGGCAAGAACTCTATGGTTTACACAGATTGCACAGTTTCTTTTAAAAACTGATAATTAGAATCTAATGTACTGCTTTTACACAAATGTAAATACATAAAATACATAAACCCTGAAAATTTTCCCAAGATTCAAAGGGGTGTGGGGGTGTCAGAGACTTTAATTCAGGACACGGACAAATAAAAACAACAGTGTAATTTTTGCTAATCAAATCCAATGATTTTTTTTTTACTTTCTTTCCCTCTCCATCACACACTCACCACTGCAGAGAACATTTAGGGATGAGGTAAAATCTGCTCACAACATAGTCAATGCAAATGTTTCCTGGTCCTAAAAGTTTGGGTTACGTAGGGCATCTTCTAAATAATAAGCTAACATGCCCTAGTCAGGCAAGACTGCAGGCTAAAACTTGTGTTGAGAGGAGTTAGGACACTACTACAAACAGGTCAGATGAATGACAATAGATATATGGAAACAAGGAGCAACTAAAATCACAGAATCAGAGAATCCTTTAGGTTAGAAAAGACCTTTAAGAAAGCTGAGTCCAACTGCAAAAACATGAGGTAAAAGAAAGGTGAATAAAAGGTGAAAAGAATGATTTTTTTTAAAGGTCATTTAGAAAAGAACATTTTGTTTTCTTTCAAAGCTAAGAATTATTTATAATAGAAAGAGGTGTCTTTGCACTAGCTTTGTACAGGGCTTTTATAAGACTCCCATCTGTGAGTAGGCTTTCTTAGTACTATGAGAATTTCAAACAATAATTAAAAATGTCAATTAAGGATGTGTATGTGTGTGTGTGTATACAGATATATACAAAAATTTAAAAAATGTTATTTGAATTAGTAAATTGTGCATATCTTATCATCATGATTAATCTTCTTTGGGTTGTACTTCTATGACTTCTCCTTTTATGTTTAGTAAAATATTAGCTTCCAAGAATTGGCATTCTTCTGAGAACTTTTTGTGAAAATAGACAATAGAAAACATGGTTCTGCATGTTTAAGTATCTTTCTGTTCAAATTAGATTAGAATATAATCTTATTCAAAAGGAATTAAGAAAAAAAAGAATTTCTACTCTTTTTCTAATGGTGCTTGTTTCACAAATAAAGCTGAGCTTTATTTAAATTAAAACACTTGCTATCCAATTAAAAAAAATTATCTCCTTCTGTCATGGGGATTTGGTCTAAGCAAACTAAGTTAGAACAGACTTTTTCAATACTGAGTGTGGTTGTCAGGTAGTAACATTATGGCAAATGAGTCATTAGAAAGGAAGAAAAACAGTACCTGACCCCGTCATTTCAGATGAACCTTCATCTCTACCAACATCATGTACCTGAGGGGTTAGGGATTGCTATTTTTCTAATTCTTCTCTACACGAATATTTTTGTTGCATTATGTGGAATTTAATACCAACACTTCTAAAATCACAGTTAAAAAAACTTCAACATTCCTTTTATGGAATGCCATATATGTAAAAATATTGGCCAATGAAAAATGTTATGCACTAGTAAAACATTGAAAAAATAAAGAATTCTCAATAATGTTCTAATATAATTTAATTATGCAAGTAATTATACATATAAGTTACAAGTTGCATAGATTTCTGATGCTTATTTCTGCATCACCATTTCAGCTGGAGCTGATGCATATAGAAACACTATGTTCTGGTCCTCCCTCTTCAACTTTATTGCAAGAATAAATATTAGAAGTAATTTTTAAAATTAAACTATTCTCACTGATCTCATATAACTCCATGTTACAGTGTGCTCTGTGTACAAAAGTTGATAGGTTTAAGTTTGCAGTTATGTTGAACTGTAATGTCATTTGTGAGAAATGCTGTGCAGAATGGTGACAGCTGATGCCGACATCAGTCTGTTGAGGTCTCTGGATATAACCGTTGTCAAATAACAACATAATCACAGGTTGCAACAACAAATTCCAGTATTGGCCATTAGACAGCAACAGGAGACAAAATTTAAGAAAATTTATGAACTTCCAATTTCTTCCTTATCCAGTGCAATTTTAGATATCCTGCCGAATGATTATGAGCTACAGTGGAGAGTGCAGCTGCTGATGACAGCTCAGTGGAAAAGGATTCCACCACATAATAAAATTTTTATAATTTTAGAATTTTTCAAAGTATTTAACAGGAGCCAAGCAGGGGATTGAATCTGAAACCCTCACAATCCAAAACCCTTAATGCATCAGATGGGAAAGGTGAGGTTGTGCCATGTATCCTTATACATAGATGTGGTCATTTCTTTTGACTACTGTGCGCCTGAAATCTGTGGTAAATAATCTTCTGGGTTGAAAGGGCCTGTGGAAGACATCACCTGTTACTAGTGCCAACTACAGTCAGCACCAGTGAGTCTGGTTTGATCTACACCTGTGAAAGCACTGGTACTTCCTCTGTACCGTGCCTGGCTGGAGTCCCTGTGGTTAAGTCAGAGCATGACGTTGATGTCCAAAACTCAGAAATGAGGTAAGAGAACTTGCCACAAACAGGGCTCTGGGGAAAAAAATCATCCCAACTTTAGGCAGGAGAGATTTGTATTCCTCTTCAAAACAACCCTTATTAACTGATTCCAAAAACTAAATGAAGAAAGGACAGCATTACAATCAAATTCTAATGCTTGCTATTTAATTGTGCAAGATCAGCCAAATGTTCGATGGCATTGCCATAATCAGTTAAAATGGTAAGTATGAAGGGGTAGTGATCTTTTGAGGTAGTGTATATGAGTGCAGTATTTCCTTTTTGAAAGAGGAATCACTGTAAGAATATCAATCAGAGCTGCATCTCTCTAGGTAATGCATACTGACAGTAATACATTGTTTTGCACTGTGTACCCTGCTGTGTTTTGTCTACAATATATATAAAAGACCAGTGCATGAAAATACGAATTATGCTGTATGAATAAATACAAAAAAAATAGACACTAGAGACTTAGGAAGTCTTTATGTGAAATTCATTACATCTAACCCAAAATTTCTGATACCTATTACAAGAGAGTTTATAATTTCCAATGACTATCTACTTATATTTATGAGGCAGTCTCTCTGAAGATCACGAGATAACCACTGTTCAGAAAGTTGAGAACAAGCAGGAGCTTTCTATTGCAAAGTGTGACTGAAATCAAGCTGTTGGCAAGGTTAGAAATTTCCAGTATAAAATTAGGTGTTTATGCTTGGGAAATGACAAAATCCATTTTCTTTCTAGGGTGTGTGAACGTGATGCATTTTCTGTAGAATTATAATCTATATAATCTTAAACTACAAGGTACAAAATCCTGGTTAGTTACTTGGACTTTCCTATGCAGAAAATACCATTATCATCCGAGGACACATGCTTGATTCCTCCTCTCACCTAATAATTGTGACCTTATGGACTTGTTTTTTATTTGAGATATAATGTATCATGGAAGCTGTAACTACAGCCAGTCAGTTGCACAGCATTTTTTCTCTCACAGGAGTTGCCTTACTGATGCTGATAGGAATACCTTGTGTCATAGGGAAGAAAGTGTGGGGTGTGCCATTCAGATTCTGAAGTGATAGACAAGAGCACAGCTGCCTGTTGACAATTGCCATGCTGCTGGAAGAGATCTTGACCCTGAGAAACTTTCCACTCCCTTCCTTGGTGGTATTCACTTCTCTACCCTATACATCTGGAGCTAATTGAATTCCTGTGAAATTCTTCATATCATAATGTTCCATCTAGTTAGAAGAATTGAATAGCTGACTTTTGCAAGCCTGGCTCTTTTGCAATTAATTATGAAAAACTCAAATTTCCTGCTGGAGTTGCTCTTCTGAGGAGGGGGGAACCTGTATGAGGGACAGTAGCTGTGAGGCAGCATACATTTCCACACCACAGCTGCCACTAGAAGAACTATATCTCCAGCTATGCAGTCATAAATGTCTAAAGGCAAAGTAGTCATGAAGTAGTTATCTCCTACTCTTCATCAGTCCCTAGCACAGAAAACCCTAGTTAGAGGTTAGCTGACCTCTAGAGTCACATAAATGGTGCATGTGACCACACACAAAGTGATTCCCAAGACTGACTCTGGCTCCCTGAATCAGCTGTGCAAAATATCCAGCCAGCTCCTCCATAATGACAATAGCTCAATATTGTTCCTAGAAGTGTACCCTAATTAAGATTCCCTAAACTAGGTTTACCCTACTTCAGGAAGTCACAATTTTACGTCACACAGAGGCATGAAAGGATGTAGATTATTATATAGACTCCCATTGCCTTACCCATTAGTCTAAATAAGCTAAAATTTTTCTGTGTCAAAGATAATAATAATAATAATAACAACAACAACAACATTGATAAATACACAACTTTTGAGTACTTCAAAAAGGCACTCTGTCGTAAGCCAAAAGTGACAGGTTCTTGTAGTTAGAACATAAAGACTAGAACTGGAGCAAATGCATCCCTAGAAATGAGTGAAGACTCGTGATGAACGAGTATCAGTTTAAATCCATTGCACATGGAAAAGTAAAAGGTTATAAACTGATTATAAAAGCTTACGCTTAACTTTATACTGCTTGGAACCTTATTTAGCAAATACATCTTCTGCTATTTTCTGATTTATATCCATGTGCTCTTTAACTCCAGCTTGAACTTGGAAGGGTTTAGAGTAAAGGCCTATTAAATTCTCCTGGTTCTGATAAGGCTTTCATTATTTTTATATTTCCCTTAATAGATTTTTCTTTGGTTTTTTTCAAATATTTTTCTTTATTGAATGCATAGAAAATGAATATAAAAAGCTCTCTTCCTCATGTATTAAATTTAATGTTAAGTTAAATAAAAAAACTTATTCTGTGAATCACACTTTCTGTAATGCTCTGTCAGTTAAGGTGTCTCTTTTTGTTTGATAATGATATACTAGAACAGGTAGGGAATGACAGAGAAGAATGATTTTACCTCAACCTGTCTATCACTGTGACAAGGCATACTGTCATAAACTGTTTGACCAGTCCTCTTTTCTAAACAGGAAAAAAAAAATCTTAGTTCCATCACAGAGATGAAAAATGTAAATTTTAACACATATTACTAGAAGGATAATTTTAAGGCATTTACAGGCACAGATTTTTATGAGTGAAACATAATATATTCTGAATTTTTAATTTCTTCATCTTAAGTTGGCCAAAAAAAACTCTGGCAAACATGTGCCTTACAAGACACAAAAAAAAATTGCAAAATAATCCAGCAAGCATGATCAAATAATGCTTCATGTGCAAGAGATATAGGAACTGAAGGTACAGCAAAGAAACTGAAAGAGCTCTTCTGTTTCCCATGCATCAATTCCAAGAAAGCACAACCATATTAATAATGTTTCCTAAGAACAATATTTTTAAAGGCTGTATTGCCACATAACAGTGTTGATTTTCCTCAGGTTCCAGAAGCAGCCTAGGAAAGGGTTGTGTTGTATGTATTTCTTTCATTTTGCTGAAGCAGTACAGATATGTGACATGCTGCAT
The DNA here is from genome assembly GCA_013400955.1 of Drymodes brunneopygia. Lineage (NCBI taxonomy): Eukaryota > Metazoa > Chordata > Aves > Passeriformes > Petroicidae > Drymodes > Drymodes brunneopygia. Next base: position 99,943 of record VZTZ01031728.1, read on the forward strand.
AGTTTGCATTTTTGCTAGCTTGTGACACAGGTTTCTTGGTGTTTTGTTTTTGAGGTTTGAGGTTTTGCAAAAATAAGGAAGCGTTCTATTCCAGTGGGTTCTTTTAACTAGTCAATATTTGCATGGGAGAAAAGTAGGTTCTTAAGACACAGGTAAAGCATCAGATAGAGTTTGTTCTTCTGGCTTGGATTACTTAGGCAGCATTTATATGGCACTATGAAGAACTGAATCAAATCCCAGAAATCCTGTACACATTCTAATTTATGGATACATTCGTATTTCACATATTGTTAATCTACACTGCATAAGATTATTGATATGCCTTCTTTTTAACAAAAATATCACACCTATGTACTAACAAGCAAAAGAAAAATATCTTCCACAGCTCAAGGTTAAATCATTTCTGCTCAAATGGAGCAGTTTAATTATAAATCTGAATATGATTTTCTCTGCTGGATTTTCCCAATTCAGTTTTAAGAAAAACTTTTTGAGTTTACCTGTAGTTATGCACTAGCTATAGCATTCACTCACAAGATTTACTCATGTTTTTAATGAATAAAGACAAATGTGCCTAAGAATCAGTGGAGAGTACAATACAATAGGTAAAAAAATTAGAAAGCTTTATAATTTGGAACACAAATTATTGTATGGTGACTGTAAGATCTCTGTTTTCTATAGCTGTCGCTGTGCTTATGTTTTATACTGATAAGACGGAAGAACAGCCACCTCTTCTGTTGCTATTGGGGGTGTGGAGAAGGAGGAGAAGAGCACAGAGTAATTTTATCCCAGAGACAAGAGGGTGGGAGGGCTATTCCTACAGAGAACTTGGAAGAACCAGGAGGTGAGGTAGAAAAACTGTGTCTGGATGAGTTTATATTCCATCCTTTTTCTGGCAGAACTCCTCAATGAAACAAGATGTTAATTTGTTCCTAATCCTCCTGCATATGATTCTTCTGGAAGTCCTGGGGAAATTAATTTACAAGGACAAAATCCCTCCAGGGTCCAGGGAAGTATAACCGTGTCCATAAAGCCTAAATCTTGGACTTGAGAAAGTCAATAGCAAAACTCCCATTGTCACCAATTTTATTCAGTAATAATTAGTACCAGCAGAGTGCTGTCCTGTAGAGTATTGGCAGAGTTCTCTCCTGCAGACTGAAAGTAAACATTTTCTTTTGTTTAAGTTCACGCACTTAGAGGGAAATTTTCTTTTCACCTGTAAGTTTTACCGTACTAAAGATCCTAAAACCAAAACAACAGAAGTATATTCTTCTGTGGAAATCATTCACCATCTCCCCCAGTCCCCCACTTTTATTGTTTTCCAGAACCTCAAATAACAATATTTGATTCTTTCAAGATTCAGGGGTAGGATAAACTTTATAAAAAAAAGTGCTTTTGCAGTTTTAACACTAACTTTTTTAGACAGAAATTACTGTGAAATATTTTCAATGGTGCAGGAGTTCGTTGTGATATGGCAAGGCTTTTATCCATTAATAAATGTTTGCAGAAGTCAGGCTTCTTTCACTGACAAATGTTGCAGCTATTGATAGCTGAATTCACCTGCATTTGCAGCAGCTATTAATTATGATCAAGGAAGTGATATTCACAAAGGGAACCCGTTTTAGCAATTTTCCTAAAAATATTCCTTTGGTATGATAAATGACACATACCCTTTTTGAACATAAGAACAGACTTTGCTATTAAATAATAATAATATATTCATTGGCTGTAGAACTTCTGAGCATCAAACATCATGTTTCCTTTGCTGTCTGCCTTTAAGTTTATTTCATCAGCTCATGACACTTGCTCTAAATGTAGAAACAAGGACTGTGGAAAGTGTTCATGTGTCTTCAAAAGGACTGTGTAAATATTTTATTCACCAAATAACAGAAAAATCTCTTTCGTGAATAAAGCACTTTAAGCAAACACACAACCTAATGACGTTAATTTTGATTATGCCTGAAAGACGTATGCATGGAAACTTCATATTTGTTAATGAGAATGCAGAACAGTGGCACCACTATTTAGAATTAGAGCAGATCAAATGAAGTGGCATTTGTTTGTTAGTGAAGCTTTCACTCTAGCCATATTTGCACCATAAATTGAACTAATTTTAGGAATAAGAGAAAATGTAGTCTAATTTACACAGGAAGAGAAATCCATTACTGCAGCCGTTTCAAGCAGAGAAGTAAAAACAGAGAGCATTTGCTTAAATCAAATCAAAGAATGAACAGGTAATTACACTTATTTCCTAATGAATTTGCCAAAAATGAGTAAGCCAGAAAATAGTAGCTATTTCTGTTGCTCCTACTTTTTTAAGGGAAAATACTCTAGATATATAAATTACCAAATCTATTGAAAGCTAGCATTTCTAATTCTATTAACAAATTGAATATTAAACTATTTGTTTTCAGTGCAAAGTTGTTTATCAGAAAATCTCATTTCTTTAAAGGATATCTGATGATGATTGGTCTTCTGCAGTATTGATTTAATAAATCGGAATAGATTCAATGTGAAAACCGCCTTATGAGCCTATTGTCTTATAAGTTGTGTTTAGAGTAATTAAAGAGTAATGCACTCTAGTATTGAGGCAAGTTGAATTTCCCTATCTCATTCAAGAGGCAAGCTCTAGCTGCCAAACTATGATCACAGCGTGTGACTGGCTATGGGAACATAGCAGGTACACCCTCTAAAAAGAGAGTCTGCAAGCCATCCCTGGAAAGCCATGCAAGGATGTACTCTGTAGAACAGTGGGAATAACATGTAACTGCCAAAGCCCTTATCCACAGCAGGGTACAGATCTATTTATAACAGCCACGTGCCCCATAGAGCTGATTCTTTTAAAGGAACAAGGTCTTTGAGTAATTGAGTCTTATTTGACTCAATAAGAAGAGAAAAAGGCTTCATGCACAGAGCTTCTCACCTTCCTACCGTGACCTTCCACGCCTGCACAAGGAAATAGCTGTCCTTGTTGAGCTGTTATGAGTTCCAATTTAGAGCTACATACTTTACTCTAAAACTAAGTTTTTTGAGAGGCTGGCTTAGCAGAATGAGAAGAATACGGCATTTACTTGTAGTGAGCCTTTTTAAGCTTTCAGAATAGATTCATCTCTCGTTGGCATCCAGCTGGCCTTGTTTTGAGTGCTGCAAAATTTTCTTTGAGAAATCATATAGCACAGAGAGGAAAAAAAATTAAACAAGACCAAGCTTTTGATTTACTATATGCGTGCCTTAAATGTGCATATTTTTCATCTTAATGATACATTTACTGGTAACATAAATTGGTGTTGTGGGATGCCAAACACCTGTCACAAAGAAATTTCATGCTATAAAATCATGAATAAACTATGTCCCAGCACACTTACAGCCATATCAGGATAACGTTCTTCCTTGAGAATTCAACTGAATACCAAATTTTCTATACATATTCTTTTAAAATTCATAAAATCACTAAGAAACACCAATACAGACTTTGAAATTCATAAGTACATCAGCATTTCTTTGTCAATTTGTTCCTTAACTTAATAACCTACTTAGACTGGGCCTAGCTTGATTAACAAGCTATTATAATGCCAATCTCACATTAAATAAAAAAAATCTTAAAATTAGTTTGATTTAAATAATACTACTAAGTAGTGGTGTTTCCATTACTGGAACATCTGGTATCTCAAGCAATAGTTATATACTTTCTTCATATTTTGATATGCCAGCTGCAGCTAGTAGCAGTGCAGCATTTCTGATTTCCTGAAGCAATTATTTTGTGAACTGGGTTAGTAGTGTAGACCCCTGGAAACAATTTTGGGGCTTGTATGACTTCTTTGTTATCAGCACCATATGACTGTGGATTCCTTGGATTTTTTTTTTCTGTAAGAGCTCAAATCTTTATCCCTGTAAAGATAAACATACACAAATTCATTTTTAAGTGTGAGATGAATGTGAAATGGAAACTGTATTTTAGAAGAAAAGAGAATGGGACAAGTTGAAGATGTCTCTTCAGTACATAAATAGAAAATTGATTTGATGCTGATTAACTTGCTCTCAAAAAAACTCCTCTGTGCTTAAGCAAGTTTACTTAAGTAAGTGCCATCAATGGGCACTGTTTTCAATTTTAAGGAGCAACAAGAAATATTTTTGGAAGAAAGAAAAAAATTATACAGAGTACTTGCCTGTGATCTGTGAATGTCATGACTTTGATAGGCAGATGAATAGGTGCTTCAGCCAGACTGTACAAAGCACAGCTAAGAACAGATACATGCTTGTTTATAAAGAGGTTATAAAAGAGAGGTTACAGATCTCAGCTGGAGGATATTTCTCCCCACGAGTGCAGCACAACTTTCTAACATACATCCCTCCTCAGCACAGCAACACAGATGCACCAGAATCATTAAGGGAAGGTTGTAAGGTGCTCCCAGATGACTTCCCAAAAGGGCAAGTAAAACACTGGTTTTCCAGCATTACTGACTACATTTTTTGGGCTGGTCCTGCTGCTGCCCCACAGGAGAGGTGTGTGTGCCAATGCCATGCCAGGGCAGCAGATACCAGCTCTTTCTCTACTTAGTCCACAAGAACTCCTACATTTCCTGGCTGAGCAGTACTGCCAGCTGTGTAAAGAATGGAAAAAGCATTTTTCCCCGTGGACAGGCAAAATAGAAAACTAGTCATGGCAACAGCAAATTAGCAGCACATATCAGCACTGCAGGGTGTATATGGGATTTGTGTAACGAGACGCTGAGTCCCAGAGGTATTACGGACTTTGACAAAGGAAAGTTAATGATGTTCAGGTTCTACAAACTCATGTTCATGTAAGAGCTACAGATGATAACTTTACATCAATTTTCAGAGAGCATTATCAACCCTACTTAGAGGAAGGGAAACAGACAAAGAAATGAAATGGTACAAAGAAGCCCAATGGTACAATTTGTAAACAGAATTCAGTGAAAGTGTAGTGACTTTAATGGCAGTACTCAATCGTTCAGCTGCCTTCCAGCACAATAGTTGTAGATGAGTGTGAAGTTTGCTTTTCATTCAAGCCATAGAACCTCAAAGGTCAAAAAAATGAAGAAGAATAGTCTAACTTTATAGAACTTCAGCTAGGAACATCTAAGAAATTATCAATCTTAGTAACTCCAGTTGAGTTAGCGAGAGAGAGTGAGTGAGAGAATAAACATCAACTCTACAGAGAATGCCAACTAAAGTGACTTGTTCCATATGCAACCAGGTCAGTTTGATGAAGGTTTAAGGACAAAACCACAAAAGGTCAAGACTGTGAAACCAGAGGACCTCTGAAAAGAAAATTTGGATCATTTACCAGCTCAAAAGTAAATAATTAAATGAAGTTTCCCTAAGTACAGGTTTTACACACACACACACCCCCCCATAGATTGTCCCTATTCTTGTTTTAGAGGAGTTCTTTTCCTGGATAACATGGAAGAGAAAAACGCAAAAAAAGAGAAAAGAAGGAAAAAAAAAGAAGACTGTGATCAAAGGTGTAAATCATATGCATTACTAATGGATGTAGCAAAACAGTTAACAAATGTTTCCAAAAGAAAGAGCAAATGAATTTTACATAGCCAAGTATTTTAAAAATACACATTTTATGAGAACCTTAAAGGAAAAAACAGATGGCATTTTAGACTGCATTCTACATACAAGATTTCTCTATCACAGATTGTGAATTATGTATGCATCCTTTCTCATATCTTTTATATATAAAAATGTTTTGTAATATTAATTTTTGCAGTTTAGAAAATATTACTATGAATATTTTCAGGAGCACGTATTCAGAAGTATTAGCCTTCAGAGAAATAAAAATAATGATAAGAGCATAAACAAGTATTTAGAAAATTACTTCTGTTCTTCAAAACAACTTATATCATCTTTTCACACCAAAATTTTGATCTTGAAAAATTCAATTTGGACTATTATATTTCTCTTTCCATTTAATAAAAATAATTGAACAACACTTCATTTTATCTTTCATGATTGCAGTGAAAAAATCTTTTTAAATAGACCATCTATTATAAGCTTAATATAACAATAAATAATTTTTCATTTCTCTGGCATGATTCTTATAACTTTGCATTGTCTGTTTCATGCTTTGTCTTAATCATTTAAGATCAAGTCAAAATTTATTCAAATTGAAATATCTTGGTGACTTCAACATAAATTTGATCTATCCCATCGTTTTTATTGTTCTTGGGATGGTTTTTTCACAGCGTGAAGGTTCTAACAAAGAAAAGAACTAATCATAAAAAGAACACATGGACAAATGTAACTTTTACTTCCAGATCACACACAGACACATAGACACAAAAACGTGCAGCACCAAAGCTGGAAGTTAATTTCATCTATATCAATATGATATTATACAAACCAGGTAAAGACTTATTTTTAATACCTAGATTTTTCAAGGATTGTAAGTCATTAAAGATATACACTACAAACACAAATTTTTTACATATTCAGGCATGTAAGTACCATAAATGTAAATATCACTAAGAGTCACTCTAAAACTGAGATTATACACTCATGCTTTATACTACTATTTTGCATCATTTCTTCCCCACCTTCATACACTAGACAGTATAAATCACTTCTGCTCAGTAGTTCTTCTTAAAAATACTGGAAAATTTAACCAAAATTTATGGAAAGAGGGCTGACTAAACATGCCAGGACTCACCTAGCCTTGGGTAGTGTCTCTGTATCTACTTTTTATTAGACACAAGCTGTACCTATGTCAGCAGGTAATGTGAACCAGTGTGAGTGTTCTGTAGAATGAACCAGCTGATGGAGAGGAATGATGCAGGCAATAAAAGCACCTCAGGGTTTTCTGCTGCAAACAAAATCTCATCTGGTTCAGTGGACTAAGTGCCAATTCATGTAGTGCATCCTCTCAGCTTTTTTTAACGAGAAGTGATCTAGTTTGTACTCTCCAAGACCTCTCCTGATGTGAAAAAATCTACAGTAAGCCTAAATGATCAAGAGATTTGCCTCAAAAGTGCACTTTATTTCGGAATGAAAGCACTCATGAAGATTTGCCAATTATCTGGTAATGATTCTGTAACATGGCTATGACTTCAGATTTTAAGAAGTATAATATTACTTCTTAATTTTGAAAGAACTAAAAATATATTTTTTTAAGAAAGGTGTCATTTATGTTTTGGACAGAGCCCAAAACAGAAGTGAACTTTAGTTTATGTCCGCATTGCATCTTTAAGTAAAGATACAGAGCTCTGTTATAAAATTTGTAGTGGCATAAAGTGAAGTGAACTTGAATTTAACAGAATAAAATGTAAATTTACTTTAAATTCCCTGAATCTGAAAACCAACTTTCTGAAAATGTTTTTTCTTAATAAATTCTGTCAAAATGTGTGGGGTATTGGCAACATTTAGACAAATGTCTTTATTTACGTTGCAGGCATTGTTTTAGGTTCATCTGGTCCTTTAGTGTATAACATTATTGAACATTAAGACTATAAATGACTTTCAGGGTTTTTTAAGACATTGTCATGAAGGAATATCAATGGCTTTGAAAAGTCCTTGAATAAATTTACCCATGTTTACCTTTTTAATTTACTTTTTTCCTACAATTTGACTAACATTACTGGAATGTAACACTGGAGATAAATTACTGGAGCAAATAATTTCTGCCTACTTATTTAATTCAGCATATGGACTGTCCATCACTAACAAACATGACAGTAGACTCCACACAAACACACAGAATAAAAGAACCTTTGGTTCCTGTTTTAAGTCTTGGGAAGAGGGATTTCACATGCCTTTTTTCTTCCAAAAAATATTGTTTTTCATTTTCCCCAAAAATAACAAATTATCTGTACAATGCATAAGATGGGATCAAATTCAGGACATCATTCTTATTATCTTGTACAGCCTATAGGAAAAGTAATGTCAATAGGCTAATTACTTATACCATTATTTTTTACAAGTTTTTAACCACTGATACTTGAAGATTATTAAAGAAAATGAGCAGACTGTCAGAATTATTTAATGCACTGAGGAAATCATTACTCCAGAATCAGTCTCTGGGGCTGGAGTCCCCAAAGAAACATGTTAACGATCTATTACCAGGAACACAAGTGAAGACCCATAAAGCACAAGGCAGACAGACTGCTGTGAACACAAGATTCTCAGTTGCCTGTTTTGCCACTTATTTTAATAATTTTATCATCTAGTTTGATGATCCACGAATACAGTAGGCTCGTGAGGACTTGGCAGCACTGACCTTTAATCCCCTTCCTCTTCCCCTTGAGCTTACTTTACCTTACTTTTTACCTTGCAGTTACAAATTTGGCATTATTAATGTCAAGACTAGGAATGGACTTGGAGGCTAACTATTTAACCTAAAGAGCACTGCAGTGCTGGATGTAGGGAAATTTAATCAGTAATCCTTTATTTCATTTCCAGGCAGGCAGATCTGTCCAGCTTCCTGTTACTGTGTCCTTCAACAGAGATACAACTCCCTACTTATCAGTTCAGACAATATCTAACTGTAGACCATTATTTACATAAGAAAGCCCCACATGTAAGAAGAATTAGAAAAATCAGAAGGATGGACTTTCTAGATTTTAAGGTTTCAATTTCATTTGTAATTACTCAGGCAAATAATTCAGTCTTCCTGTGCTTCTGCTCCCTGCTTAGGGAAGAGAGCTGATACTTTCTTGCCTCACAAAGGTACTGCAAGGATAGTCATTGAAATGTTCAGATGCCTTAGTGATGGGGCCCATAAAAGCACATCTGTGAATCACTCTACCTTATAGACAGGTTGATAAGCAAAGAGGACAGAACTATTCATTTTTTTGTAGGAGTAATTGCAATTTCTTTTTAAAAAGTGTTGCTCTAAAACAAAATAATAGGTTAGATATTAATTTATTTTTAATTGATAATATATCTAATTTTAATACCCTAGGTAATAAAATTACATTATATTTGCTACCAGACTCATGTGGCAGAAGAAGACTCAGTTTGCTGAAGAAGCAATGATCAAATGCACTTCAGAACCGGGCCTTACAATAGCTTTCAGATATGATGGTGCAATAAACGTGTCAAAATGGTGAATAGAGTAAATAAAATAGTACATAAAAAAAGAACCAAACCCAATTTTTTTTGCATCCAAATGAAAGAATGACTTATTTTTGGTTCTGTATTTTGCTATACAAAAAAAGCAACCCAAGTTATTGTTTCTAATATAAAAAATATACGTGTTACTCACTTTTAACTTCTTGATAATATCAAATTAGTTGATGAGCAGATAAATTACTCAAAATCAATAAATATTATACTTTTAAAAAATACCACAGCAACATATGCCTTTACTGAAAAGAAATTTTCAGTTGTACTGGTCAGTTCTTCAATTTTTCAGCATCTTTATAATGGTTCTTAATCTGCACAAATGCTGTCCGTCAAAATTCATTAGACTTGCGCAGGAATCTCCTGATTCTGCAAACACTCATTGATTATTTTCTTGGACTCTAATACTGGCATCAATTAAACTAGAAGCAGTTACCTGCTGTTGGGCTGATACAGCTGGATTTGACAAGCAGGAGCTATTAACTGGCTTATATGACAGTGCTGAAAAGTACTCTTGGTTTCTAGAAAATATATACTGCACTAATAATGTCAATGAGACTTTTTTCTTGTCTTTCACTGCCACAGTTTATGCTTCCATAGTCACAGTAAGAAAAAAACAACATTGTTACAGCAATTAGACTGTGCTATCTCACTCTTTTATTATAATCCTTAATTCACATCAGCAATAATACATAAATATTTATAGGCTGATGGTTTTTGACATGATAACTCTTGTTGACTACTCAAATCTGCTACCTGACACACTAAAGAAAATGTCTTTGGATCCTGCATTATGAAACACTAAAAACCTGTACTCTCTTCAATACAGTAATTTTACACTGACACGAAGGTACAAGAAAACATAAAAGATTCAGAATCAGCTGTGATCAACATCTTACTCAGACATCACTCCTGAAAACCAGTGCTATGAGAAAAAATCGAATAGAACAACCTCTACTGAATGACATAGAATTATCATCGGGGACTATGGTTTACTCACCACCATAGTGCCAGAGAGTTTTACTAATTAAAACTCATTTATTGACATTATCGTCTAGGATACTGGAGCAGAAGATTCTCAAATCTTGTCTTACCTTAAGCTTCTTTAAAGGGCAACTTGAACTAAATACCAGAAAAGTGTTTTTGAAGACCCAAAAATTAAAGAAAAATCAAAGACTGGTGTACACATTCCTGGCTGGCCTGAATTCTTTTTCAAACAGAACATAAAACCTACTCTCCTTCCATGTATGTGGGATTTTGTATATAAATATTGTATGATAACATATACAGAACTCTGAAGGTTTTTAAGCTTGCAAGACAAACAATGAATTCTTCCACAAAGGTAAAGCAGAAGGTATAATATAAAAGTCCTTTCATTTACTTTTTGATTTTCAGCTTATCAGGCAGTCAGACTAAAAAGACATGATCACAGCTCCAATCCCCTTTAAGAGGTCATTTTATTTTCATGAAACAGATTGCAAAGTATAATTTAAATCACCTATTGCCTTTTATAAGAATACCATAAGATTTGCATAAGAGGATTAAAATATCCCAGCAAGAAGACATACAGGAATATTTGTGCTTTCTATCTGTCTTTGTAAGTGTGTTTGTTTGAGTGTAGGTACCACTGTGGTTCAAGGATTGTCCCATTCATGCTGCGTGTAGATGATGAGCTTGCCTGGGATGTTTCACTGCACCTGATCAAATCCCCTCACATGTAAGGGATAATAATGCCTTAGGCACTAACATGAAAAATTCTGTTATTTCTGCAGCAACTTGTGGCATGGAGCTACCTATTTTAGACTGATTCATTTTGTGAAGAATCATTTCCTTTTCTTTGCTCTGAATGTGCCAGCTGTTGGCTTCATTTGCGGCCCCACGTCTTGCACTGGTGAAGCAGGGAATCCTCCCCCTTTTGTCTCACCCCTATGTTCCAGATATTTTTGAGACCTATCATATCTCCTCCTCTTTGTTTCTTTTCCAGGCTGAGGAAATCTGTCTTACTCAGCTATTCCTCACTGAGTCAGTCTAAAGGTCCTGATTTACCTTTTGTCCTTGTCTGTACTTTTCCCAGTTCTTTGGGACACATGTTCTCTGAGACTAGAGAGAAATCATTCCCAGTGTGGAAGATACAGGCTCACTAGAAATTGATACAAAGCTGTATTAATGACATCTATTTCCTGCGTTTGCTGCTAAGAATTTCTAAGATCCCATTTGCTTTTTTTGGCACTCACCGCACACCAAGCAAATGTGCATACAGCTCTTATGAAACAAGATCTCATTTGAGAGAGATTATCCTTTCAACAGAGCACAACAATTTATTGATGAAACTGGAATTATTCCCCTCCTCCCACAGTATTCTTGTCTTATTTTACTTCTGTTTCATAATGTCCTTTTCCCATTTTTTCCATTTAGCCTTTGCCTTTAGTAACTCTAGTAGCTTAATTTGAAAAGCAAACACTCCCCTGGATATTCTCACACTTTCCAAGATAATTTATGATGACATTAAACAATATAGGCCCCAGCCAAAATTCTTACTGATACTGAATATAACATTGTAGTGTCCAGGATGAAACATAGTAATGTTTTTTCCAGTGATCAGTTAAGTATTTTCACAACAATAGCAATGAATAATCCATCTGTTACTGAAAATCTATTGTTTTAGCAAGCCGTAGCAAGGTTTTAATGGCATTACAGTATCAATCATTAATAACAAAATCAATAACAACTCTAATTTACATGTTCATGGACTGACAGCTAAAATAAATACAATGCACACAAGGTAATAATTTTAGTAATTACAGCTGATGCTAGAAGACGTGAGTTTTTTCCAAGTTTGCTTTGTTCTTTACACACACTTTTTTTCTCTTGTAAATACAAGAATAACTACTGCACACAGCTGTTTGGACAAAACCCATTGTATTTATGTATTAATGAAACAAAACCTTCTTCAGAGGAAAATTAAATTTAAGCTAGTTACTAAAAATTACAACTACATTAGTTTTAATTTTAGTAAGCGTCAAGGCTGGTGGACTTTGTGTTCTCTTATTAGCATGTCTTTCAGCTTTTCTCCTCCCTTTTTCACCTTTTATGAGATCAGGCCCTGGTCTGGGTGGGAGAGGGACATGTCACCCAGCAGTGTGGATATAATCATCTTTCTCCTTAGTCTCCCTCTCCTGCCTGTAGAGCACATGTACCACTGCCATGCAGCAGTCATAGAACACATGCATCCAGTACCATACAATGAACTACACTAGGGAACTTTTCAGAGCTTAAAAAAATGCTAGAAGGAATAGGCCAATTTCACATCAGATTGTTTTTTTTTGCTTTACATCATCTTCAACCCTTAGAAACAGCATGATATGTTTCTAAGAGTCTGCATATCCTCTGCAAGGTTACTGGATTATTTGGGATTTTATAATCTGCATTTAGATTGACTAAATTGTCACAAGCAAATGACAACAGAGAAAAAACAATGCCATAGTGTTCCTATTACAAAATTATTTTCCACTACTGGGACAACTAAATAATATTTGGTTATTTTTATCTATTATGATTATTGCCTCAGTTTTAATCTTGTCACATTCCACATTTCTCTGTTACGACCTTTTTTGACTTTTCACATTGAGTTTTCTGCATTTTTTTCCCAGGTAGAAAAAAATGTAACCTACTCTGTTTTATGAAATAATTATTATGTAGTAAAGACAAGATTCATTTATGAAAGACAATTCATTTCACCAACACATATGGAAAATAAAAGCAAATTTTTGGGTACACAAGGCCTATTTGAAACTGGAAGAGAAGCTGTGGAGTTCAAAGCTGCTATTAACTGGGTTAATTCCTCAGAATTTAATAGGCTATGTAGCAGATCCTATGCAAGAAGTAAGGTGATTGTAACTTTTGCAGCAGAGTGGATATCAGATACAGGGAGACAGAAATAAGGATTAAGGGATGGTTATCTTTAGAGGGAGAGGAGAGATGGGTCATTTAGAGGCTGTGGGACATGAAACACTGCTGAGAGAGAGGGAAACGGCCATTGCCATAAAAACAATATTTGCCCCAAGTCTGTTGCTTTCTATGTTAGATAACAGAAATTGTGGTTTGATATATCACCTTTAGGAGAATAGGGGGTTTTGCACTTAGGGCATCTGCTGTCAAAACGCAAACTATGTTGTGTAATGGCAGCGCTTGATGAGACTGCCTATCCCCATCATTTCTGTTTATGAGTTGCATACAAGGATTTTAATGGCACTGACTGAAGATGAGATAACCTTCTAACTCATTAACTTCTCCTATAAGTTGATGCTGGATGCCTGATAGGAAATTATTTTTTCTTTTTCTTAGCAAGTATGCTTTATTAATACATGATTGATTGATTCTAGCTGAGAGGTTTGGGGGTTTTTGTTTGGTTTTGTTTCTTTTCCTTTTTTTTGTGTTTCAGGATATTTATTATTTTGTTTGAAAAAAGAATTTGGGTTTTAGTTTTGTTACATTCTATTTTATACTCATACTTTGGTTTTGAATTTCAGTGGTGATTTTTCATGCTATGTTTTCAAAAATTTCTAAATAATCATTTCCATTTTATTGAAACTATTTTAATCAGAAAATCACAGAATATTCTGAGTTGGAAGGGACCCACAAGGAATTTTGAGTCCTTGCCCTGCACAAAATAGCTCCAATAGTCACACCATGTACCTGAGAGCATTGTCCAAATGCTTCTTGAACTCTGACAGGCTGATTCTGCGACCACTGCCCTGGAAGCTTTTCCAGTGTCCAAACACCCTCTGGGTGAAGAACTCCTTCCTAAAATCCATACTAAACCTCCCCTGAAACAACTTCAGGCCATTCCCTTGGGTCCTGTCACCAGTCACCACAGAGAAGACATCAATGTCTGCCCCTCTTCTTCCTCTTATGAAGAAGCTGTAACTGCAGTGAGGTCTCCCCTCAGTCTCCTCTCCTCCGGGCTGAACAGACCAAGCGACCTCAGCTACTCCTCATACAGCTTCCCCTCAAGACCCTTCACCATCTTTGTAGTCCTGCTTTGGATGCTCTCTAAGAGCTTAATGTCCTTTTTACATTGCCCCCAGCACTCGAGGTGAGGCTGCCCCAGTGCAGAGCAGAGCAGGGAATCCCCTCCCTTGCCTGGCTGGTGATGCTGTGCCTGATGCCCCCCAGGACATGCTTGGCCCTCCTGGCTGCCAGGGCACTGCTGACCCACACCCAACTTGCCATCAACCAGAACTCCAGGTCCCTCTCCGCAGCACTGCTTTCTAGTAAAAACTGTTTAAATATTCAAACTGTATAAATATCCACATTTTAACAACTATTGAAATAGAATTATGAATTATTTATATCTCTGAAACTTGCTGTTTTAATTTTTTCCCAATTACAGTTTTAATATCAAATCTGCATCCCTCTGCAATGGGCAAAAGAAACAAGTCCACATTGTGAAAAAAGCAATCCATCTCATAGATCTGAAATCCTGAGCTATAATAGTGTACTGCCACTCAGTAATTCTTCAATATTTCCATAATTTTTGTTTTCTTGCTGATAATTTATACTTTTGTAGGACTTTTAAGTGCTCTTCTTTTTTTAACACCTTGCATGTTGCAACAACCATAAATTTCATTTTATTTCCGAACCTTCTTGTTATTTTGGTTTACATGTTACCCAGATACAGGAATGGCTACAGGTATTTAATACTTTCCCACTTTTTGCTGTCTGGCAAATGCTATTTAACTTCTTACTTGGCATTCTGATGATCTTCCAGAAAGGAGATCTTGTGATCCCAGCTGAATTGCCTAATGTTTCACTAGTTATAAATTCAGCTTGCATTGCTGACATACAGAATACATGCCTGTGTCTGATCTGATAATCAATAACACCATGTCCAAACCTACCAGGTGAATCAGAAATTCTTAGCCAAACTCCATATTTAGATTAAACAAAATTTAAAATCTTCAAATTTTCTTGAAGAGAAGACTATGTTTTGATTTTTCTATTCTCCTCAAGACCTTCAAAGAATTTCTAAATATTTTTTAAACTATCCTTTCATGTATCTCCTGTTTAAATAAACTTACTGCCCAGATGAAGACATTTATACAGAAACATTCCAAATAAAACTACAATAGATATAAGATTTTTCTTTAGCAGTTTAATTTCTACAGACTCATTTGCATTTCTCCATCTGTGTTGGCAACTTAAACTTCAGATGCACACAAGCACCATTAGCACCATACACCCACCTGTGTTCAGAGGTCTTGTGAGACACAGTCATTTATTCTAACAGGACCATTTCCACAGGCTCTGCAGTGATCACTGAATTCCTGCATAATACAGGCTGCTAAATATTAGAGTTTGAAATATTCCAGTTTGTGACCTCCTTTGCTGTTCAGAACAATAATCTGAACCTTTTACATTCTCTAAAATGTGGGTGACAGCTCAAGAAGTTGATCCTTCCTTTCTATTTTGGTCTCTCCTTGTCCTGGGCTCACTCTTTCTCCTCTCTCACGCAATCAGTGAAAACACAGTCCTCCTTTTTGTTTCAGCTCCAAATACCTCATACAATTTTCATCAATGCAAGGGCCACAGGCAAGAGGTCTTACTACTACTACTTTCCTAATTTTCCTGCTGAGCTACCTAAGCAAATCAATAAACAAAGTGAAGCCACCAGATCAATACAAAACGTTCTGTTGCAAGTGGTTCGTCTCTGCTGCATGTCTTTACACACCTTGTAAAAAGGTAAGCTTTCAGGAATAAATATTAAATGCAAGTCTGACTTGCTCATGGGGGTTTTGTTTTTCCATGGTTCCATTTTCTTCTCACACTTTCACGTGCAACTGTCAAAATTACTTTGTGTCTCACATACTCTATGCAATATATAGGATGCAAAGCTTTCAAAGTCATCACTTTTTTTCACCAGACAGATATAAGTGGGAGAGACAAAGGTCTCAGCTCATCAGAACAAGATAAGAAATCCAGAATTCTGATACCAGTTCTGATTCCTCTTATACCTTTTATACCATTTCATCTCTCCTCATCAATTTCCTTGTCTTTAATAAATTGTGACAGTGCTTTTGCTTGAATATGCATGCGGCATGAGCTCCAGAAGCCAATTTAGTAAGCCAAGTTATTGTCATCATGCCTGATTGCTCTTTAAATTGCTATCTAAAGATCACTAAGGCCCAACAAGATTTCACTTTGATGTCAGCGGACAGAGGTGAATACATGTTTGATGTAATGAACAAGCTCATTCTTATACAAAGCATATCTTTCATATTAAAATAAACCAGAAATGAGTAACTGTGATGTCCTGCATCATGGGAGTCAATTAATACATTACTACCAGCAGTCCCTGAAACAATTTTCATCTCCTTGATGATGGCACTGTGCAAATGTCTAATGGAAAGAATACACATCTATCTTTAATATTGTTACTTCAGTTGTGGGAATGGAATCTGATGAATTACAAAAAATTCTTTTGACAATTTTAAATGAAATATTATTGTCATCATCTTACTACAAATCTAGTGGAAATAAAATCAAAAAAAGATAAGTTTAATCAGGGTACAGTTATGAACAGATTTAAGCTTTTTTTTCCTTCAAAGGGCAGTAGCTTTCAAATTCACTGCACATATTCCTTTCCTTTAAATTTTACTTTTTCTTTCAAGTTAATTCAGTGCTTATGAATAATGCCAAAATGATAGCCACTACACTGCAAAATTGTTTGTCTGAACAGATTCAAAACAAGCAGTGCAAAATTTCCTTTACAAACTGCCCTGGCATCCAAACACTCACCCAAGAGGGAAGATAGATGTAAAAAGAGAATGTGTATTCAGAAGTACATGTTGATTTAAGCCTGATGGAAGATGGTCAACATTAATTCCATTATATTAAAAACTATCCACTATAAAATGCAGAAATGAATTCTGCACTCATATTTCAGATGCAGAGGATAAATTATAAGGTTTTAAAAAAGCACGCTCTTCTGGTCGGAGATATAGAGCTCTGCTTCTTCCAAATCAGCACTCTTTCTGCCTTGATATATGGGCAAACCTTTGAAGATGATGAAGCTTTCTCAGAACTGAGTCAGATGAAAAACATCATATTGTAACATTATCCTGTACTGCCATAGAGCAGCCGTGAGTATTAAATTTTTCAGCATCCTTTTCTTAACAAAGAAAATCTGCAGTAGTTTGTATGTGAGCATGCATTAATGGACAAAGGTTTAAAGAACAAACTGTTGTAAAACATAGGTTATTCATTTGCAAAAAAAAAAAATCTGGTAAGCTGAGGTTCTGGGATTTTTTGGGTTTTTTTTTCTGTACTGGAAAACAGAAGAGAAATGGCCACTACATTGAAGAGGAATTTGCAATCTTTTCCTATGCACCTGGTCTGCATCCAGTACAAGCTACCATATGCCTGTCTCTGCAGACTTGAGGACAGAGAGCAAAAATTCTCACTGGAAGCAATAGTGCAGGTGTACAACACAAGAAAGATGCAATCCATTTACAAACTAGGAATGCAAAGATTCCTATAAAGGGAAGAGGCCACATGCAGCACAACTAAAACCTTTGCTACTATTATTTTGACCATGTTGTTCTCGAACTTTCAGCTTATTTTGCTGCCTCTGCATGTCACTGTTGAAACAGAGCAATAAAGGAAGATCATAGACATATCTGTAGTGTTCAGGAGGGGCTGCACCCCCTTCAGCTATCCTCGCATAAGGGCAATTAAAAGTGCTACCTTGTTTGTGTTTATGAACTGTGCTGGGACTTGATCATGCTTGAGGACCTGACCCTCTGATGATTTCTGCGACCATTCACTGAGATCTGAGCTTTTGCACAAAAAAAAAAACCAAAAAACAAAAAACATGAATTTTTTGGTCTACATCCACACGTCATTTTTGCCTGGCCTTCTGGAGCTTCACAGTACCAGGAAAACAAGTAAAGCACTGTTAAGTAAATGAGCCAGTCTTATTTTACTCCCAGCACCCTGTCCATTTTCATGGGTCACGTGGTAAAGCCATACTCTAATTTTACCTTTTAGACTGGACCTGCTTAATGAATGCTGAGTAAAGAGGGTTCATCTTCTATTTATCAATCTGATGGATTTTTATTCCTCCTCCAGATTATACCAGCCGATTCCCAAAGTTTAATAATCAGGTTAAATGCTTTTAATGTCTAAACTTCAAGCACTATTTCAAAATCACCACCTGCAAGCTAGACTAGTCCCCATCAGTTTCTAAACTATATTTTGATTTGCAACCTGACATTTGTTGAGACATTAATCGAAAAACAGACGTGAAAGGAATTACGAGCACTTGCCTATAACAGAAGACATTATTTCTGTAAATCTGTATTCTCTTACAGAAGATTTGCAATATTAGCTAGTCACCCTCAACTGTTTAGTGAAACCATCAGCTGATTTAATTGTTACATTAAACTCCTATTTATAAATTACTGTGACATTATTAGTGCAGTAGTTCTATAATAAGTAATATAAATCCTATGTACAGGTGTCCTGATATCATGGCTAGAAGAAGATAAAACTCCTGTGATTTCAGGTCACATGAAATATCCAACACTTTATCATATACTTATTACCACTTTAAAATATAGAAAAGAAGCATTATAAAAAGAATGAAATTAAAAATATATGCTTTTGGAATAAACATTTAATTATGGTGAATAATTTATTTCTGCAGATTTAGTTCTGCAATCAATTAAGAACTCAACTGCATTTTGCACCCTAAAAACTTTATGTGATTTTAAAACATTTCATATGATCTAAAGATATTGATTAGTGACTGGTGGGTATATCTCAGAGTGTTGACAATGGTTTGAATTTATATGAAGATTGGCTTTTGCCATCTGGATTTAAAAGCACAATTTCTCTAAGGAAGGTATCTCTTTCAGTTTTATACCTTCATTGATAGCTTTGTGCAAAATAAGGGGAAAACACAAATATCTCCATCTTGGTTTTGTTCATTTGTTTGTGTTCTATTTTTGTAAGAGATTCGGCAAAGATATGTACAAACACTGGAAGGGTTTGTTATTTTCAGATATATTAAAGTAAACAGCTAATACAGAAAAAAAAATTGTGTTAAATATCTAAATAAACATTGTTGAAAAAAGTTATTACTTAGAATTAATTGCTTTATTCTAGAAGAAGGTGGTTTGATGCAAAAAAAGGGGTTTGACTTTTTGACTTTCCTCACACTTCAAAAGTGTCCCACAACTTGTAACAGTTCAAAAAAGTCTTAAGATGTAAAAATCTACTAGGTAAATCTGTGATAAGTGCTACTCTTAATGAAAGTATCCCATTACTTCTAAAGTTACTTATAAACTTAATGCCAGTGGAGCAAAAACAGGACAAAGGAAGAAGCTGATTCATCAGTACATTGATAATAGTCCATTTCGTGCAAAATTAATATTATTGTGGTGGTTTAGAACTGACCCTAAATAACTACCAAGAAAAACTTACATGAAGGAATAAAGACTAATGAAAATATAGTTGTGCAGCAGCAAAATCTCTGTCTTTTGACGTTAAAGGCACAGCAACCACGTTGCTTGTGCTACAGCATTGAATGTGATGAGAGCCCTTGTCGGCACCCTCAGTGAGGTGCCAGAACAAAGGTATGTGGTAGAGAAAGTGTAATTTGTATCAACTGGATATAAAAAATATGAGTTTTTTTCATCAGGTGGTCCCCCTTTCTTCAGACTTTAAACAAGCTCATTGTATTAACTTTGTGATACAAATGCACTGCTTTGCAAATTGCTTTGACCAGTATATTTCAGTGCTTAGCACAAATGTCTTCACGTCCAATATCCAAGTACCTTTTTGATACCTTTGCTAAATAATCTAGTGTTATATTTATAAATCCTCAGAATAGTTTTCTGTAAGGGTAGGAGGGAAAATTGATTTTCTGTTGATTTATTTATATTTAGGGGGAAAAACCAGAGATTTCCAACTTGTACACTAAAAAGAATTTTAAAAAAAATTTAAAAATGGGTCACGATGGTATTAAAGTTAAAACTGAAGCATGATGATTCATTTTTATGGTGGGTGAATTTGAAACCTTGCTGTCTAGGGAAGTGGCATTTGGAGACTCAGGAAAAGAATTCCTGATTTGTTATTTTCACTGACTAAGGTCCTTTATCTTAATTGAAAATTATACACAGCATCCAATTATATGCTCTGCTAAGATTTTCTTCAAGTGTCCTTTACATCTTTCCCATCTGAAAACTCCATTTTTTAAATTCACCACCCCCAAACCCCTTGTTGGGTATTACTTATGCCCTCTTACAGAAACAGTGGACATATAATGGGAGAGAGAATTGCAAAAATCCTCTGTAGGTATAATTGTACATGTCTGCATGCACACAATAAAAGCTATAATGTAGGAGTATGACTTATGAAGCAATAAAACATATTAGAAACACTTGAAAACAATCTGAACAATCTGAAATAAAAGTAAATAGATCTGGGATATAAGACAACAGACCAAAAAAGAGGTGTCTTCATTAGCCAAAAACTAACTTGGAACAGCCATATCAATCAAAGGAATTACTGTGCATTCTGGGCTTGAGATTTAACTCTTATCTCTTGATATCAGAACAGTATGTGTTGCTAAAAATCAAATATGCTGTTACAGTAGTCTCAAAATTAGTTGTGAAACAGAAATTTATCTCAGAACCCTGTTTTGTTTGCTTGTTTTTGATGTTGCTGCTGTGGTTTTTGTTTCATTCCAAAAGCAAGAATAGGGAAATAAAACATACAAAGACAGAAAGTAGATAGTGACTACAGGAAAGGCTGGATGGTAAAAACAATGAGCAGAGGGAACTACTGCCAGCTGAAGAAGATTTGTCCCACCAGAAACAGGTACACATTTATAATATATTGGTATTATTTGTCTATATCCTTTAAACTGTTAAAGAAATAGTAAAAGATTACCTTTCCCACGTACTGAGGTTCAGAGCCCATGTACTCCTCCAGCACAAAAAATTGATTCCACACCCAGCCTCGTTTGACTCGCTGGGAAGATGACCTCCTCCCTGGTACTGGGACAACATTTTCTCTCGGCTGTGCTTCTAAAATCTCTTGTGGTTGTGGATGCAGTGGCATTAGGAGACCTCCATCAAACAGGACCCAGAGCAGCAGGGATAAGCAGTTCCTTGTAAGCATTGGCAATGTCTTCCCTACCGCAAGTAATAAAAACTCCAGCACTTAATGCAGAGCAGAGGAATCCAGGTTTGAGGTGTCTGTGGCCTTCACCACTTAGCTTCTGATTTTATTGCAGAAATGCTACTGCAGGCATTAATCCTTCTGATGACAAGGTATTTGCCGCAATAAATTCCATCTATAGGGACCTATAAAAGAGATTTACATGCAACATCAAATTACATAGGATTACACTGAAGCATTCATCAAAATTCTCACACCTAGTTAGTTTCTAGAGACAGAGAAAAAGATTAAGAATCACAGTTTAAAAGACATTGCTATTTTCATTGTGGCACTGAGCTGCTCTAGAACACTGTACAATTATTACAGGAATATCTCATTCTTGCTCTGCTTAGCGTTACCTTTGTGTCTGTCTTAGACAGGGTTGTAACCTTTGCTTTAGGATCAGTTATCAGACAAAACTGTTTCCCACCAGTGATATCAAAAATATTTACTCCAGATTTACAAACAAAATACTGGAGAACAGAGGATCCAGTCTTTCACCCTACTGTCCACAGCAGGAATCCTTTCCTTGCTTTGTCTCAGAAAACCCTCTTGAAGTCTTCTCTACAGTGCGCTGGCTGTCAGATATAAAAAAATAACTGCCTGTAGGACTTAAGATGGATGCATTTTACATTTTAAAAACAAAAATACAATTTATAGCACTATGGAATTCACCACTTTGTTAGGGCCATATTGTACCATTGATTTTTAAGCATAGGTTTCCAGGAAATCAATAGAGTTCTGCTTTAAAATCAATGACATGATATGGACCTCAAAAAAGAAGAATAATAAAGCACTTAACCATATATATTTTTCATTTTCAAATACTGCCAAAGGTTATATTTTCCTTATGAATAATATTATTACTATCCATAACAATAAATAGCATAGAAATTCTTATTTCTTAGGTACATGCTGAAGTATTTAAATAGAAAGGATTTATAATCCTGGAACCTGGAAAACTTAACAAGTCTTACCAAAAAAAAAACACCCTAGAAGAATAACTGCACTTCCTATACTAAATTTAGGGCGAGATTTTCTGTTCTGAATTGAAAGGCTATGTTTTAAGTCTTAATAAAAAGGAAAGTAAAAAACCTGGTGAAAGGTGTCTACTGAGTGTTTTAATTCTACCTTCAGAAAGGATAAAAGACAAGGAAAGAACTCCCATCTGCTCAGAATCCTTTAAATAAAAGTTTTTCTAAGTTATGTTCAAAGCATTTCAATGTTTTTCATCTACAGCAAAATATTCTTTTGTGCAATGGGTAAAAACTTCTTACTTGCACTATCATTTGCAGTCTGTGGATTTTATTCCAGCAAAGAAACTTTAAGACAGGACCCAACCACAACAGACATCTGCATTCAATATATTTGATATGAATTTATTTTTTATTGAACAGTTCACATGTGGTTTTCTGCTTCTCTTTTTAATGCATTCAGTGGTATATAACATCACATTCAGACTCTGTTCATCCATAATTCAGTTCCACAATTTCCAAACTTTTGTGCCTTCCCGATTCATGGTCGCAGAATGCATGCCTCATTTTTATGGCAAAACCATAGTAATCATGAAACATAGCAAAAAATAGAACCAAACAACTCAACATGTCCTTTCAAATTGCCCAGGCAGAGATGGGAGGTGAAAACAAATATAAAAGAAAGGAGCAGGATAATCTACACTGCTTCAGAAATGCCAAAATCATGCTGTAGTCAATTTAATTGCCATACCACTTCTCTTTGCTGAGAAGACTCTGTACATTACAGTTCTCCCAGCAGAGCTCTGCCTCCGGCCATGTCTGTCAGTCAGGGAGCTTTTAAAATGTTATACAGCACCAAAAGTAATGCAAAGAGATTGAAAGACTTCAATGAAAGGAGAGTAATTCCCCCTCGGCTGGAAGGTTAGTAACCAAGTGCATGACACAGAGCACTTTAACCCCTTCTCTGTTGTCTCCCAGGCAGCCTCCCAGAATGCCTACTGCAGAGTCAGGAAAGAGCAATGCCAGTTCTTGCTTCATTTCCTACAGCTTCAAAAAGATGATGAATGGGAGGGTCAGAGAAAAATGGGAGGCTAATGGATGTTGCAGTACAGGATTGCAGCACAGATGCCCTCATCAGCTGCAAAAGAGTTCACCATGAAGAATTTCTTCCATTCTTTCTTTTTTTTTTTTTTTTTTTTTTTAATTTAAAGCTCAGCAAGGCAAATAATTGAGAATCTCACACTTTGGCACTTGAAAGATTCACTCCAACTTGCTGTTCCGTAACATTTGTGCCACAGGAAACTGAGGCAGAAGGCTCTCCCCTAGTTGCTTCTTCTTCCCCATTATTTCATCGCTGGCTTTGGAGGAGGCTTGGTCTGATAGAATGCATTTTATAGCACCATTGGAACTTGTACAGCAATTCAAAGGCTAATATATATATATATATTTCTTTTAGTCTCTGCTTATTGTTTGGCATTTTCTTTTTAAGTTATGGATGTCAAAAATTGACTTAGTGCTTTTATATTGTCAAATACTCATTAGTCCCCTTTGTACATCTGACCAGAAAATTACTAAGATAACTAGGAGACAAGGATTTAGAATCCAGTCAGAACAATTAACCATAAGGAAGATACTATATTTCCTAAATTTTTAGGTACTATTTCCTATGATGCTCATAAAGAAATACTTATCCAGTGAGAGTGTTGTGAACAGACATGCACCCCCATTGCATCTCTTTCCTATATATTAAAAATTTACAGATGGTCAGATTTTTCTTAGATCATGGGGTTTTTTCAATATTAGCTGTTGCTACTCGTTTCTTTAAAGGATCTCGTATGGATTTAAGTACCATTATGCATGACCTAATTAACCCATTAAGAGAGCTACAGATGGATACCATGTATGAATTTAGCCCCACACATGCTTTTATAACCTCAGATTACATTTGTTCATTTCCCCAATTTGATAAAAGGAAATAAATGACCCAGAAGCAAGCATGGACAGTCTGTTAATATGTGATTATTAAGGAATCTTGATCATATTTACAGTGTCTCCCAAACTGCAGGCTTAGAACTCATGAAATGCAAATGATGAATAAAATATCACTACCAAAATTATTTATTGAGAATAATGAAATACAGTATAAATGGTGCTCCTGCAAGAATTTTGATTCTGACCTGGACTATACTGCCATTAATCTAAAGAGCCTGAGCAAAGGAATGCTTTTGGAATACAAAACTGATGCATACCATTGCTGCTGCGACAACCCTTAATCAATGGGAGTCATGGTACTGCAGACACAAATCACCTCACCAAGCTTGGCAAAGGTTTTCCTGTATAGAGAGAACAGCCACAGATCCTCTGCAATCACTAGTATGCACATAAGGCCTCATATAGAGACGTATTTGAAAAGAAACTCTAAATTATTTTTGATCTTGTCATGATTTAATCCCAGCCAGTAACTCAGCCCCACCCAGCTGCTCTCTCACTCACACCCAGTAGGACAAGGGAGAGAATCAAAAGGATAGAAGTGAGGAAACTGTTGGGTTGAACTACAGACAGCTTAGTAGATAAAGCAAAAGTTGCAAATGTGAGGAAAGGAAAACAAGAAGTTCATTTACTCTTTTCCCATTGGCAGGCAGATGTTCAGTCACCCTCAGGAAAGCAGAGCTCCATAATATATAGTGGTGACTTGGGAAGACAAGTGCCATCACTCCAAACATTCCAACTTGTCTTCTTCTCCCCTGTCCCCCAGGTCTATATGCTGACCATGGTGCCATATAGTCTGGAATATTCCTTTAGTCAGCTTGGGTCACCTGTCCTGGACGTCTGGCCTCCCAGCTTCTTGTGCACCTGCAGCCTCCTCACTGGTGAGGTGGGGTGAGGTGCAGGAAAGACCTTGAATATGTAAGCACTGCTCAGCAATAGTTAAAACATCCCCATGTTATCTACACTGTTTTCAGGAAAATTCAGAACACAGCTCCATGCTGGTTATTATGAAGAAAATGAATTCTATCCAAGCCAAAAGCAGTGCATACCTGTATAATGCATCTACTTGGATCAGACCACAGATGCACTACTGTCACACAAAGACAAGCAGCAAACACT
This sequence comes from Drymodes brunneopygia, assembly GCA_013400955.1. Lineage (NCBI taxonomy): Eukaryota > Metazoa > Chordata > Aves > Passeriformes > Petroicidae > Drymodes > Drymodes brunneopygia. The sequence continues at coordinate 125,334 of VZTZ01031728.1, forward strand.
AAAGCTCCTTGATGCACTCAACACTGTCATCAGTGCAGCTCGGCTAATAATTGAACCTCGATGAATCCAGGCAAATTGCTTACTGACAAAGTATCCATTATGCACTGATGGTGGGAACACTTCTGCAGCCACCTTAACCATAAATCTATCAGCATAGAAAATGCTTTTGCTCATATGAAATAAGAGCTAATGTAGAGCAACCATCTTTCTACCCATAAAGAGGTTTGAAAAAGCTTGGCAGTACTGTAAGATGGTTGATCATGCCAGAAGGAAAGCCAGATAACATCTACAACTATGGATATGCTGTAACAGCTGACCATGTAATCTTGTTTCTCTGCAGCATCTTGCAATAAGAAAATTAAACAATAAGAAAAACAAGTCTATGTTTTTCATATCTATTAAAATTAACTGCTAAAGAATTTAAGATGATATATCTTCTGGTTAAAGAATAAGTAAAAGGATATGGTAAATCTTTCTCTAGGTTAAGACAAAACAGTTAGGTGGATATCTTCAAAGTTATTTAATTAAACAAATACCATTGGATTAGACTCTGAATGACTATATCTCTTTGCAAGTTTGACTTTCTTTGGCTTCACAACCTATCTTGACACTTTGCAAATTAAAATAATTCTTCCTTTTTTCTGGCTGGTCATTTTAGTTACGGTGGGAACTACTTGGTTATATCAAAAGAGGGGTTAGGAGGGAGACTACCAGTAAACAGATTACAAATGTCAAACTAGCAAGGAGTTTAATTCTCAATCTGCACATCCTACCAGTCAGAAGACTTTCAACAGATTAAGCAGGTCCCACCTCTGCAGCTACTATAACCACTTGGCAAGAAAAACATCTGGAATCCATGCCAGGTAACTGTCACGGGGGAAAAAAAAAAATTAAAAATCNATAATATTGTTATGAAAAGTAAAATTAGTGAGAGAAATAAACCCTAAGAAATACAATTGATGCAAATGAAAAGGATTGAGCACCACCAGTGAATCGATGCCTGGCCAGTCCCCAAACAGCAGCTCCCAGCCTTCCCCCTAATTTATTGTTGGAACAATAATATTGAATATTTATTTGATTGTTTGGGATCAGCTGTCGTGGCTGTGTCCCCTCTCAGAATGTTGAGCATCTCCACCTATGTGCTGGTGGGGTGGTGTGAGAAGCAGAAAAGGCCTTGACTCTGTGTCAGAGTCAGTATGGATCAGCGATCAATAAAATATCTCTGTGTTATCAATGCTGTTTCCAGCACAAATCCAAAA
>VZTZ01031728.1:126800-187592 GCA_013400955.1 Drymodes brunneopygia
AAAAAAAAAAATTAAAAATCAGTGTTTCCACCTGCTGGAGCTTTAACATGATCCAAATCAGTTATTCCTTTATCTGCCTTTGTGTAAGATTCAATAAGCTGTATAAACTGTCCTAGTTTAACATCTGTCAGCAACCAAGTACCACACAGCTGCTCACTNTCAGTATGGATCAGCGATCAATAAAATATCTCTGTGTTATCAATGCTGTTTCCAGCACAAATCCAAAAACCCTGCCCCATACCAGCGACAATGAAGAGAATTAACTCTCTCCCAGCCAAAATCAGTACAGAAGCCTAGGCCGGCTCTCTGGCTGTTTAGACTGATTCCTCACAAAGCTGAAAATCTGATTCTCAGTCCCATTACTTCAGAGGTTGTTTATATGAAGTTGCTGATTAAGAGGGGGAGCAGAAACCAAATCACCTAAGCTAAACCCAAATATTCTGAAGATTAGTGATGAGAGCATTCTGATTGAATGTGAGAAATATATGTAACAAATACACATATGGAAGCTGAATCTTGGTATTTCTGGAAGATACATGTCATCATACAGACAAGAACTGTACTCTGTAGACTACTAAACAACAAACAGAGGGAAGCATTGTCCCTGCGATAAAGTGACTTTAGCTCGCTTTTGTTAAATTCTATTACAAAAGCTCCCAAACCCTACTGCTTCATGTCAATAATTTTGCTTGTTATAAAGTTACTAATAATTTGACTTGGCAAGAATAATATCAGTTTGATTAAGGTTATGATTTTTGGATTTGACTGCCAAAGCCACTTCCTCCCCCTATTCAATTGTTCTCTTCAGAGATGTATTTTGTGTACTAGGTAAAAGATCAATTTTGATGTTAGTTGTGCCTACAGAGTGGTACCATCTATGAATCTGGACTAGTCTATCGAGTTTTAGCTGGCATAAAACTAAAGTAAGAAGAGAATGATGTCCCCCCATCTTTGCCCTTGTAAGCACATTCATAGAAAGGTTGCCACAAAGATATATTACAGCACAAAAAACGTGTGATATACTCTATCAATACCCAGTAAATATATTTATGAAGTGCCTAACATTGGAGAGGAGTATAATTATGTCTGGCATTTCTGAGCCTTACAATAATAAAAGAATTATAGCTTCACACATATGCTTTAATAATTGGCTTTCTAGCATATAAAAAAGTGATGACTTTAGAGCTTGGTAACATAATAAAATCAAATGCTACATACTTCCAAAACCACTGTATCTTTACAATGCTGAGGCTTATAGACAAACTAATGAGGAAGAGCAATGTAAAAACATTCTGAGTGCAAAATAATAAACTGGTTCTGTATGCAACTATTTATACATATTGTGTCAACTTTGTCATCATTAGCAATACTTACAGGAGATCATTTATGACTGAGCCATCATCCTCTACCTGGGAAATTATCGCTTCTAATTCACAAATATACATAGGAATATGAGGGAAATAATTATAAAAAAAAATTTAAAAGGACTGAAACTTTCATTATAAAACGCAAATACATCAGTAAATGCACAAGTCTCCATAGTTCATTGAACTCTTGAAAGTTAACTCAGATAAAATGAAATTTCACTCCAGGTTAATAATTAATGTTTATTTTGTTGAGATTCAAATCCAGGCCAGTACTACTCAGTAAATACATAATGCAGCTCTACAGTTTAATCATCAGTTAAAAGAAAGAAACAAACTGTTTCAGAATAGAACTAAGTTTCCTTTACAAATACAGTCAGATGATGAAGTAGTGTCATCAATTTCATTTTTATTCTGTCTTGTGTCATGACTGGCTCAGAAAAGTACTATGGCAAATCTATACCTACTTTGTCAATGATCTAGAATCTTTATTTTTGATAAATTACAAACATTTTCATTTCTGCTAGGAATCTGTCAATGCTAAAGCATGGACAATGAGGAAACAATCCTTCATTCTACTGTCCTATGTTTTTAGAGTAAATATATGAGATGGGGGAAAGGAGAGAAAGGCAGATAAATCAAAACATTTCAACACATTAGCAATATATGCAAAGCAAGAATTGATAAGTCTGAGGCTGCAGCTCAAATATATTTATAATTTTTTATGTAACATGAGATATTGAAATGCTTGTGAGCATATTTTAATGTGCTCTGTAACATAATTTTCTTAATCCTTAGGATATTTCTGTGGTTCTGAACATGTAAGAATTTTATCGATTACTTCAGATTGCAAACATACTTTAGCTAAGATCTCCGTATTAGAAGATTTTCTGCTGTTGGTCAGAACCTGAATATAAGAAATTTGAAACAATTTATTATAGTTTCTTGTGTTAGAAGGACTCAAAAATATACTAAATTACAAAACTAACTCAAGGATAGAAATTTTGAAGTGAGTTGTTGAAGGCATTTGTTTGTGCATTGTGTATAGAATGGTGCAATTATTGCTTAGTATCAACTTGGTGTATAACCTGAGACAGTTAAAATTGAAAATATGGGTGTCCTCTTGCCAATTATTGCAACTTCTATAAAGTAGATTTAACTGGCCTTGTCTCCCTCAACACAGTACTAAAAAGTAATCCCGAATATTTATTTCCATAATAGATTATGGAAATCCGTAGTCCAACTTTTAGACTTTCAGTCTTCTGCAAAGTTGATAGATTTGTTCTAACAGCACTGAATTATGTAATTTCAGAGGATAATACCATCCTCAGGAAAACATGACATACAGCAGCTGTGCCCAACAGATTTCTAGCCATTAATCTTGTGAATTTTAGCAGTTAGTCCCAGAAACAACAAGAGTGAGAGATAACCCATCAATTTTCTAACTGTTAGAACATCAGCTCAGACCTCTCAGTATTCTGGAATCACCTACTTTATCCTGGGCTTTCTCCAAACTCAATAATAAATAAATCTTATGCTTGATAATTTATCTCTTTTCACAACTCATTTTGACTTGTTTTCACCCTACCTACATTTGCTGGTAGGACTATGACTTTTCTGATCATTGATGAACTGAAAAAAAAATCCTTCATGGATTTAAAAATATCAGAAATAGTAATGGTAGGGCTTCTATTTTGATTCTTTAAAAGTTTTCTTTGTTTTGCCTACCTCTGCATAGGAATATAAGGTCGTTAGAACAACTGAGGCAGGCTCTAGTTAGACTGGAAACTGCTATTCTAACTAGAGAGTACAGTCATCTACAAATAATTTCAGCCAAAGTAACCCTCACTTGTATTTTGCTTTTCAGAACCAGCCATGTTTCATGAAGACTCACCAAATATCAAAGCTGTGTGTGAATAGCTGTATGTCTCTCATCAATAAACCTTTCACTCAAGTAAAACTCTTTAGTCACCAGACAATGTGGAAGTGCTCCCAAACTAAGCCAGTGATTAAACTCAGAGAGGCTAAAAGCAGTCAGGAAATATTTTGTGTACAGTTTTTAAAAAAAGATTAAATAATATCTGTGTCTCACTTTCATCTTTATAAATCCTCATGTCTCTGGGGTGCGATTGTTCATTTTCCAAATTCAAGAGTAATGAATTGAGTAATTTTATAACAGATGTCTGCTGTGAATTTCAGCAATTATGGCCAAGTACAGACAATAGATGAGGTGGTGCAGGAGGAAATAAAGGGCTCATTTCAGTGACACTCACTACTGCAGCCCTATCTGTCTTGTCTAGAGAAATAAAGGCAAATCTTATTGGTGAAAATAATTTTCTTTTAAGATTCTTTCCTGCCTTTCTAAATTTCAAATTAAAAGGACAAGAAAATAGCATATTAGAAAAGAGACAGGTCAGGTCGTGTCATTTGTGTAACACTCACACTCAGCAGCATGAATTATTGGAGGCTTCTTCCCACTGATCTTTTTTTTTTCTCATGTAGTACACATGTGGATTCTTACTAACTAGCGTGAATATATTTTCATAATGTCATTCACAAAAGTATCTGCTTTAATTTTTAAATAAAATTGTCCATAGTCATAAGCCATTTTCAGTTAGCACTGATTTGACTTAGAATAGAAACCATTTCATCTTACTATGTTTCACCCTTAACACCTTGCTTTGAATGATTTCAATAATTAAATGAGCATTGATTAAAATAAAGTATGTATTTTCATAAACTATTACAGTCAACATCCTCATTCTTTAGAAAAGGCAATGGTTACTTTTTCTTTTGTGTTTGCAGTTTAAGCAAGGTTTTTCCTTTATTTTTGTCTGAGGTCCTTCCATGCTACAGTGAAAATGCAATTGTATAGTGGCTAGGTGGTTTATGATTCATATAACTTAGCTCAAGACATGTAATAAGCAGCCTGTTTATTGCGTGTATTACATGTTTTATTTTTTATAATAAACATAAATTTGTCTAGTTATTTCAGTCGGCAAAACTGTGGTTTGGATAGAAAATCAATAATGTCGTTTTAAGCTCAGTGAAACAAAGTGCTGAAATAGTCCTGATGAAACTGCGCCTCAGCTGAACTCACAAAGAATAGCATTATGGCAAGAGGATAATGTCATACCTGCAGTACTATAGATTGCAGCCAATCAATCAGACACGTTGTATTCACTAAGGGCACTGTCCTGTTGTACTGAAAAAATACCTTCAGGTCTCAGGATAGAAAGATTGACACATTTAGTCTGGAGCAACCTAAATCAAATATTTCCCTAAGATTAGTGAATTGACCTTACTAGAGGACACAGCCCAGAGACATACATTTTATCCTGGTATTAATGGAGTACTGGGCCAAAGACTAAGCTGGAAGGAAGGCTAATAATTTGGTGGAAATAAACATGTGTTTCCCTCCATGCACCTTCTGATCTGAGGTCAGGTGTGACCCACTGTGTGGTTCCTCTAATCACAGAATCACAGAACACAGAAAGGTTGAGGTTGGATGGGACTTCTGAAGTCCATCTGGTCCAAACCCTCAGCTCAGACAGGGTCAGCTACATGAAGTAGCTGTAGCTACATGGAAAAAACAGGTTTTTTCTACAGGTGGAGACTATGTAACCTGTCTGGGTGACTTGTTCCAATGGCCTGGCTGTTCCGCAAGTTTTTAACCTACCTCACTGTCCACTTAACTTCACCAGTTTCTCTGTGAAATTGTTTTGCAGCCAATGTGAAAAGCTGTTTTAAAGACAAGGTAAATTGCATTCACTATGCTCTCCTCATCCACCAAGCCAGTTGCCTCATTATGGAAAGCTACCATGTTGGTTAAGCATGATTTCTCCTTTGTAAATCCATACTGACTTCTCTCAGCCACCTTCTTGTCATTCATGTTTTATGAAATGGATTTCAGGTTTCCAGGGCTTTATTATTTTCCTGAGGTCCTAAGTGAGGCTGATGCCTCAGGCCGCATGGATTTGTGTATGTACTGATTGCTAAAGTGCTCCTAATCTGGTCCTCCATCACTGAGAATAAATCTTCTCTGGTCTGCACATTAGCAGCAGGTACTTCTGTTTTCTTAGAATTTCAAAGCCTCACCCACAAGCACTATGACCAAGTCTCTTCATGAAGATAGCTTGTGTTGTTTACACTAAGACAGTAAGTGAGACAAAATAAACTCTCTTATTTTTCAAACCCTCTTCACTTCCCTCTAGGAAAGGACTCTTTGAAAGTCCCAAGGACTTTTAGAGAAAATTATTATTCATTTTTCAATTAAATTCCCAATTTCTTCCTTATAAAAGAATTAGTCTCTTTTTATTATTATTAGTTACTACATTTGTTAACATGGAAGCCCAAAATGCAGGTCTATATTCTGTGCTCCTAAATAAAGTATCTTGATTTTTCAGAAACACTTTAGACTTCAAATGCCTGGTGAAACCCTCAGAATGTTTTCAAGAAACAAGTTACACCCTGTACTCTAGAGAATTGCAATCAAATAGCAATAGACAAGCAGCTACTTAACAGTTATTAAATACACTAAATAAAAGCTATTTGGAAGACAGAATTTTAATGTAATGGACAAAAAGAGTAGCTCACTTATGACATCTAAAATATTTATATAGATTTATTTTCATATAAAGATCTAAATTTTAATGGTTGGGCTCACTCTTTATCATAAACATAATGAAAAATCTTTTTGGTTTTTTAATGAACAAATCTAGTTCAGTGGCAGAACTGTTACCTGGAAAATTTTCACATGTAAGTAGACAGAGTTCAGTTTCCACAGTGAGCTTTAAAAATGTATCTGTAAATTATCCCCTTATATACTCTTTACAAATTTACTCAGCTTCTTATATTTCTCTAACAGAGATTGCAGAATTATTTCTCATTATTTTATTACAGATCATTCAGTTATATAAAGAGAACAATTAAATCACCATAAAATCAAGTATTTGCTTTGCTGAGTGTTATATGCTAAAAGGAATTGATGATATGAAAGACAGTAAAATCTTATTGCTTATGAAAATTCCAACTGAAATGCTTTTATGACTTTACCTCACTTTAGCTAAAACTGTCTCTGATGTTAGAACTTACGAAATTCCTGGGAGGGTTTCATCCCCAGGAAGAGTCCTATTTTCCGTTTCAAAAAGAACTAAAACAATTATTTAGTTTTACCCCTTTTGATACACATACACATTTTTATATGGTTGGTGGCATTAAAGAGCATTTAAACCCAAACCCTGCAACTTATAAATGGAATAAAGTTGTACTTTTTAGATTATATCAACCATTATTGGCTTTACTACTCCTTTGGTTTTGCAGACAAAGTATAATGCAGCAAACTCCTGTGACTGAGAATTTTCCATTGATTCACCACTTGCATCTCTTTTCTGTTTCTCAGCATCTGCCAAACCACCAGATGTATTTCCATCTATTTACGTGCCAGCTCCGTTCAGACCCAGAGACAGAATTTCAGGTGAGGACCAAAGGAAGACAGGGATCAGACAGGAGTCCATCAGACACACCCCTCTCCTGATGTGTGTGAAATAGAATCTCTGTTGAGCAGTTCAAAACATGGACTGGTACTAAGGTCACACACTTGAGACCCCAAATTATATTTTGATAATGCTGAAGAAGGGGGCTGTCCTTGTACTTTTGTATGAGTAAATATCATGAGGTTTCTACAGAACTTATTTGCGTAATAATGGAAAGTGCAGAAACAAATCTACTGCTCCCAAAGGAAACGAAAATGAAAAACAGGGTTCCAAGATTCAGGTTTGTCATTAGCACAGAATGACCTTCTAATTCTCTAGGATACATACCCCCCAAAACCAGAAAGTACCATGCCTTCTGAAGGCTCTTCTCAGCTCAGTAAAAAAGGCTGTAGTTCTCTGCTACCTGTGCTAGCCATCATTATGGTATTCAAGCATCACTAATTATAATTAAATATTTAACTACTTAGCATCTGGGGCAATAGTTGGCAGCCTGGCTGGGCAGCAGCAGATAATCAGAGCAGAAAGAATTGTTGTGATTATTTCTTAATAAGGTAGCTAAAATGGCTCTTGGCTAATCAATGAAAAAGGCTGACTTACTCAGCCCTTGTTAAGAAACAAGCTGAATAATAGTTATGCAAATGGAAGTTTTCAGACAGGTTACAGAGACTTTAACATTTTACTATTACTGAGAAATAATCACACTAGTTATGTAAGAAAACCTGCAGATGAGGTGCAGGGAATTGCCAATTGCCCCATAAATACACAGAGGAGTGTCAGTAACTGTGCAACATCCCAGTTGTCATACAGGCTCAAGTTACAAAAATTAAGAACAAAATACTGCACCAGCATTCCAGCATGTCAACACATCGATCAAGTCACTCCTTTATTGCCCACTAATTAATCACCTTCCCTAGCTCCCTCTCTTTGCTGCTGTTTTTTCTGTTCATGAATTTCAGAACCAGTATTTAGAAAAGGGGAAAGGGAAGAGAGAAATGAAACTATCTTTGCCATTAAAATGCAACACAAGACATAACTTTTTAGTTAGACACATGAATTAAAGAGATCTGCTTCAGAGGTCATGTGTGCAGAGTACTTTGGAAAATTAGGGCAAGCTTTTAGATATTACCATGGGTCACATTTCATGATCAGTTTCTACAAGAATTTGGACTGTATACCATGTTAAAACTCAGATTTTTTTTTTCTTGTGTGAGTAATAGAAAAAATGACACCATTCTTGATGATTTAGTTCAGGTTTCCTATTTGATGGGATCTTTGAAACAGAGACCAAACTGTGACCAATTTGATTTTGAAGAGCACTAGTTTTTTCAAGTATTTTCAGCAAACTTAAGACTTTTTTTAATTGTCTTTCAGAGTTTATATGCCTTTCAGCCTATGGGAGGTAACAAAGTTTTGCCTCTCACACATCTCTTTTGTTCTGCAAAGATTAAGCACTCCACCACTTATAGAAAAAAATAAAAGGGAAAGAAAAAAAAAGTAATTTTTTCTCAGAGTAAAGCCGAAGCCAAGTATTACACTTTCTCCTAACAAGATCTCATTGATTTCTTTTTTCCTCCTAGGAAATCAAGGTAAAACTCTCAGGTTTTTAATTTTATTCAACTTACTTAAAAAATAATATAATTTTCAGTCATTCTTACAAAACCAAAGCAAAGTTTTCTTGACAACTACATTTACTTTGGTCTTCAGGCCAAAAAATTCAGGACAGCAAATATCCCTTTATTTTGTATTCTTTCTATGAGTATATGTACGCATAAATAGTAAGACACACAGAGATATGTTTATATGTACCTAAGGAAAATGAAAGTGTATTCCTTACAGACAAGCCTAAGATTGGTAAATTCTCAGAAAAACACCAAATGTATTTGTTGCTGAATACATAAACTAACCTTCTCAATAAAGTGTAAAAATCCTTTCCACACCTAGTTAACATAAAGAAAAAGCATTTCTGAAGGATACTGACAATAATATGATTTCCTCAGGTGTTCTTAAGGTGCAGTTTCCCTTCCCATACCGTATGGGCTCCAAGAAAGATGCTCAGCAATAGAGTTGTTGTTTGCCAGTTAAAAAAGAAACTAAGTGGACACTTGGTATATCTTCTACTTTCTACAAAGGGCAGTGGTCCAGTGCTTAGAAGTCAAAATAAGAAAATTAAATATATCCTTCTGCTGGCAAAAAAAACCCAAACACAATTATAATGTGTTATCCCAAAGAGCATAATATCCCTGCACAAAACTCAAATGCATTTTCTATTATTTTGACTGTGTACCAGTGACATTTATTTTCCAAATTGAAAGCACTTACTGCAGCACTTTTACATTCCATACTTTATCTTTAAATTTTCTCTTGTTAAGACTGGAACTATAGATTTAATTTTGACAAAAGAAATAAAATTAATCCTGTTTGTGTCCCAAAAGCTTCTTGAGGTTACAAAGGGCAGTTCATGAGGAAGAACATGATGAAAATTTAAGAATAAATGGATAAATTGCAAACATAATTTGTGCTAGCATACATTTTGCTTTCTTTCAAAGTAAGGAAATATCAGGAAAAATAGTTCTTGTTTACCAAATTCTTACTGCAGCACTCAAAAAGTACAGCACAACTAAGAAGGCCAGAAGACTTTCAAGCTGTGAAAAATAGATTTGGACACTTACTGAGATTTTAAGAAGATGAGAAATTACAAAAGAAAACATGAGAGAAGCTGAAAAGACAAGTAACCATTTTAAATGTCTAATCTTTTCATACACCCTTCCATGGCATTTTCTCTTCTGATACTGCTTTAGTTTTCCTTTTCAGATTGTAGGAAACAGAGGAAAAATAAAAGAGGCATGCACAGACTTGAAAAGTAATGGAATTAGATTAAGATTAGTGTTATATGAAGTAGGAAACTGTGTAAGATTGGAAAGTCTTTCTTTTTTGAACCCTTAGATCTGAGTTGCCTTTCCATCGTTTAATGAAAGGTAAATATGACTGAAAACTTAGGTGAAAAACTTCTGTCAGAAATGGTATAGTTGGCTAAACTAAGTTAAATCATGTAAAACTAAAGAAAAACTATTTTAGAAATATTTTTGAAAACTGTTCATTTCAGACTTTTTGGAAGTATTTTCAGATAAAATACCATTTAGTATCAAAACATTTTAAAATTAAAATAGTCAATAATGAACAATCGACCTCAAAATTAAAAAACTTTAAAAAAAATTACAATTCCATTTCCTATAACATTTTGAAATGTCATCTTGTCTTTGTAAATTGCACTTTATTCGTAATTAAACAAATAAACAAATTGAAACACAGATTCCTTCCCTTTTAGAATTACCAACTTTTTAGATTAATCCTAACTTAAAATCAAGAACAATTGTAAAATAAGGTTTGTTTAAAAAGGAGTTTTTACACAGAAAAGGGAAAAAGAAAACCTGTTTACCATACAATGAGCCGTTCTAAGGTAAGGCCTCTCATAAAAAGAGTATGTTGCAGTGTTGTACAGCAATTGTTTTCCTTTGTCTTTTAATAACAGAAACTCTGCAAATGTTTATGAATAAAAACATCAACTAAAAAAAAAAAAAAAGAAGAAAAAAAAGAAACCCAAGGACAGCAGTAGCCCTGTATGCTGAAACCACTGCTATAATAAATTAAATGCAGTACATTCCAGTTGGAGATATCAGTTGTTGGAAGTAAAAGCAGAAAAGAAAAAGAGATTACAAGGTGTCATCCTATAAAACAGAGGCAGGAAACAATAAAAGTAATTTTCAATCTAGAAAAAAAGCCAGAAGTCTGCCCAGATGCTTTAACATGTCATATTAGCAGAGAGGTAAAATCTATGTCCCTATGATGAGCAATGACCTTATGAGTTGGAAACTACAGAAATCCAGCAGCTACAAGCAGAGGAAATTCAGCCACAGAAAGAGTTATGCAAAGGAGGCCACAGTATTCCTGGAACCCAGCAGGAAGAGCAAGGACTCAGAGACAAAGATTTTAAAGGCAGCCTTTACTTATGTTCACATGATTGAATATTATAACACAGCAGTTCTAAATAATTCTCTCTGTAAAATGACAGTTTAATTCTAAAAATCAGCCTAATTTTCCTCTATCAAATGCTAAGTCGTGACAAGAAAGACTTATTTGCATGAATTTCCATTCTTCTGTCAACACAAAGGTTCCTGGGAGGCCTGTACTCTTGCACCTGCTCAAGCTCTCAAGGCTTGCAAACCAAACTCCATAGGGTCTGTAAGCCTGGCTTTCCTTTCTTCAGCCACTTTTGTCACTTGTGTTCTCCTCCCACCTTTCCCCATTGCATACAGTAACAGAAAGTCCTTGCTTTGAGTCAAAGGCCAGAAAATCTCTTACCAACCACTGCTCCCCAAACACTGGTGCTTCTGATTTAGGAAAAGGAAAAAATAAAGATAATTAGGTTAAACAGATTATATTTCTTTCTGTAAAAAAAAACAACCAAAAAAACCCGAAGCAATAGTGAAAAATGCTTAAGAGATTTTAATGTTTATTGCATTTAATCTTTGTGTTTGGGGTTTGCATTTTTTTTAAATAAATATACTGTTTTGTCCCACAGGGCTCTGTCTTAAGACTGATGTTCTTTGATATATTCGTTAATGACAGAGACAGTGAGAACAAATGAACCCTCAGCAAGTTTGCAGATGAAACCAAGCTGAGTGATGCAGTTGAAACACCTGAAGGATGGGATGCCATCCAGAGGGACCTGACCAAACTTGAGAAGTGTGATGACAAGAAACTCATGAGGTTCGACAAGGCCAAGTGCAAGGTGCTGCACCTGGGTCAGGGCAATCCCAGAAATGACTGAAAAATAACTAAATGAAAGCAGACCTTCAGAGAAGGAATCTGAGTTTCTCGTGAACAAAAAGCTAGACATGAGCCAACAGTGTGTGCTCGCAGCCCAGAAAGCCAATCATATCCTGCAGTGTGGCCAGCAGGCCAAGGGAGGTGATTCTGCCCCCTGCTCTCCTCTGCTCTGCTCTGGTGAGACCACACCTGGAGTGCTGCATCCAGCTCTGGGGACCCCAGCACATGGAGGCGACAGACAGACCTGTTGGAGACAGTCCAGAGGAAGCCATGAAGATGATCAGAAGGCTGGAGCAGCTCTCCTATGAAGACAGGCTGAGAGAGGTGGAGTTGTTCAGACTGGAGAAGAGAAGGCTTCAGAGACACCTTATTAGTAGCCCTCCAGTACTTAAAGGGGCCTAATAGGAAAGATATAGAGCAACTTTTTACATCGGCAGACAGGACAAGGGTGAAAGATTTTAAAGCAAAAGAGGGGAGACTTAGGTTGGGTGTTAGGAAGAATTTCTTTATCAAAGGGTGATGAGGCACTGGGAGAGGTTGCCCAGAGAAGTTGTGGATGCCCCATCCCTGGAATTGCTCAAGGCCAGGCTGGTATAGTGGTGCATGGCAGGGGGTGGGAATTAGAGGATTTTTAGTGTCCCTTTCAACCCAAAATATTCTGTGACTCCATGATTATATGAGTCTATGAATAGTTTTGAAAGAAAAAGGGGAAGAAAAGAGATTTTCTATTTATTTATAAAAGAAAGGAGATTTTATATTTAAATTATCAAATCAAATATCTGAAAATATTTTAAAGTCTATTATGCTTATTCATATATATATTTTAGTTGTTCTTTAGAATAACGTGATGCAGTCAAATTTTAACTGACTTAGCAGATTGCTTTCCATTTCCATCAAGAGACAATCTGCAATTTCACAGATCCCATTTCATCCCTATGTTTTCCATTTTATTCAATTAGACATTATCTGCTTGTGGATATGATATCTCCTAAAATAGGGATCTGGTTGCCTATTTCAAGCTGCAAGATTTTACATTGGGATGAGTAAAGGAGACTGTTTCAGAGCAGAACACATCCAAAGCTATTTTTCACTCCTGACAGACTTACATGACCAAATCATTTTGGTGGAGGATTGGGGTTTTTTGTTTGCTTGCTTGTTTGGTTGGTTGGTTTGGTTTGGTTTGGTTTGGTTTGGTTTGGTTTGGTTTGGTTTGGTTTGGTTTGATTTTTTTAATCACAAAAGTAGTAACACCCTTGTAAGAATGTTTAGCATTTCAGGGCTGCATAAATTACAGGTTCCTTAGCAAGATCTGCTCTTGGCCCCATTTAGTTTTCACAAACCGAAGCTTGGCAGGATACTTGCACATCATCTTTATTCAGTAGACAAAGGCAGGCTTCTTGAGCACTGTCTAGGATGAAAAGCATGATCACTTACCCTGACGTTGCTTACACTCATTCATTCTGATTGCAACAATAGAGCAGATTTGCCCTCTTGAATAGAAACAGCTGAAACAAGTTCTTCACCCTATTTCAGTTTCACTTATCCAATAGAGTCTAAGGTTAAAGCTGTGATTTGACATTATTATACTGACACCAAGGGTTTTTTTGCTGTCTACATAAACATGCATGAAAATTACAGTAACTATTCACACCTTCAAGTATTCATGCCTAAACATTTTGACAAATTAATACAAAATGATTATTGGTCTATAATGCTGTTTGTATTCTGAATCATTTAAGTCAGTCAGAAAAGTATTAAAAAGTAATTTCTTCACAGTATGTCATTCATGCTTTATTTAATTCTGAGGGCATCCTTTGGCATCTGTATGCCTACTGGGATTCTGAAATCTTCTGTAAGATGATTTTACTACAGAAAAGACTCACTCGGATACAAACAGCCTGCCACCAAGCTGACAGCAGACTTTTAGTCAGTCACAATTCTCTCCACATCTATCTCCAGCCTTTTCAGAAGGGAAAATTCAACTCTGTAATGGGTTGCGTGAGAACAATTACTATTTTGAGACTCTGTGTGAGATAGTCAGCTCTTTTCCTTAGAAGGAGGGGTAGGTGTGATTACCATATGTCACCCCAGAGAGCTGGTCTGAAAGGGCTGACCTTGTGCCACTTTGCAATTCCATGAGCAGAAGCCTGACAAGACATTTACCCATCACCATTGATAATCTGAGAAAGCCAGGCTCCTGGATGCAGAACAAGATTAAAGATGGTTACAGAGCTCCACATGAGTTATTAGCTGTTAGCCTGATGTAAACATGACTAACGGATAATGGAATTAGCTTGGCTGAGCAGAAATCACCCGGAGGATCTAAACACTTTCTCTTCCACCCTAAAACATTTAATAGAGGAAGAAAATGGGTAAGGAAAGTCTTGTGTGTCATTTTAACAGCCTGGGTGGGTTATGACATTGCTTGAAACAGAATCTTCTCAACAAGGCAGATGTGTTTTTTGCCTTTGCACAGACAATTTGGAGCTCAGGAGAAAATAAAATTAATGTGGGGAACAAGACAATCAGATAAAATATGTTTATTTTGCTGTTTTATTCTGGTATATTGTTGCTTTTTATTTTTTTTTTTTGGTAACACCATTTAACTCCATAAACAGCAACAGACTTGATACTTAATTGTTAAGCACGCACAAAGCAAACTGAATTTGGGATGCAACAAACTTTCCTGCAGGAGTTGACAAGCCATTTTCTCCTAATCAGTGATCAGACCCTAAAAATAAAAACGGATGAAAGATTCTGTATTTCAAGTACACAGATAGACACCTAGACAAGCACCAAAGACAAGCAAGGCATTGTTGCAGATTTTTGTCAATGTAACTGACACAAAAATCTGCTTAGGCAGAGCCTAGAAACATATAGCTGAAAAGCGTAGCATTCACACAGACTGCAAAAACATCCACCTCCCTCCCCCCCAGAAAAAACCCAATCCAAACCAGGAGAAAAAAGAAAAAGAAAAGGCAAATATCATGGAAAAGAAGAGAGAGGACTCGGTGCTAGTGAAAAATCTAATTTTTTTTGCACCCACATAAGGCATGAAATCAACAACACTTCAGTTTATAATTAATTTCTCTGAGTCTTCTGGCTCCATCTTATTTTTATAGAGGTGATCAGGAAAAAAAAAAAGAGAAGAGATGTGAAAGATTTGTGAAAATGATGCTTGAAAAAGTTGGACAAATAATTTACTACTTTTCTTTCCACTTTTGTGGAATGCATTTTAGAGCAATGATATGGATGGCAAAACAAACCTTTGTGCTCACAGGACCTGCAGGCATTTTAAAATGGCATTTCAGAAAAAGAAAATGTGTCTTGCAGGGAAGATTAAAAAAAAAAAAGAATCAGTATACATTGGTTCCACCTGAAATGAACTCAAGTCCCTAATGCCCTGAAAAACTGATACTTGACTTTCCTATTCTAATACCACAAAGACTGAAAAACATTATTCACACTCAATAGTGCAAATTTCAGCAATTTTATCAAGAATTTGGGGAAAATTTACTTCTAGGATATATTGCAGTTGCAATTCTGTGAGAGCTTCTTACAAAGTCTAAATTTCCTGTGACTCCTTTTTCTGCATATGGTCACTGTAGATAACATATTTTAGGACAGTCAGTGTTTCTTCTATTCAGAACAGCTGTAAAGCACAGTGGGATGAGAGCACACATTGCCCTGGGTAAACAGCATGACATTCCTTTGGTCATTATGGACCATTTTTCCTGGTGGTGCTTTTGGTTCTGCTCATTTCTCTGTTCAAAAACATGTGTTCACTCACTCCACAAAACTATTTTTCAGTTCAGAAGCTGAAACACTGGAAACCATCTTTTCTCAGCTTTAGCGTCAAACAGGGAAAAAACAAGAAAGAGTGAATGGAAGGGAAGAAGGAAGTGAGAAAAGGTAAAAATGTTTTTCTTCTAAGAACCCTTGTCAATAACAAGGTAGCTAAAACTTCATTCTTTGACCCTCATACTATGGTCTTCTGCAGCCACTACAATAAAGGAGAATTTTTCTTCTGTCTGTTTACAGTAGAGGAAACAAAAATTGATAGCATTCCATTCAGTTTTGCATTGGAAGGAGATGTATGTAACACTTTTAGATGTTTCACACGTTGAGTTTGCTAACCTTTCTTTTCTGTGTGGCATAATGTCCTTCCATAGATCTCCTCAAAATTATTTAAAAACAGGTCAACAACATTTGTCATATTTTTTTTCGGCAGAGCTTCCATTATAAAGGAAACAGTCTGTGTCCCCTGCGTCTAACACACTTGGCAGACACCTCCAGAAAATACTAGCACAAGTGAAATTCTACTTTAAGATCTACAGCTACAATATTAATATATATCTTCCTACGATTTTCCTTAACTTTAATCCTGAATGTTAAAAGAGAAGAAAAAACAGAACCAAACAACTGACACAGTGCTTGCAGCCTTATTGCAAGAAAATCTACAGGAGTCTGCATTTCAATGCAACATAAATTGGTTTTCAATTTTTTTCTGTCCTGTTTGGGATGAAAAAAACAAATGACCTCACAAAAAAAACCCTATTTTTGTGGAACTAAGAACTTTTAAAGGTTTTATAATGTAGCAGTATAGTTATTTATAGCACAATTTGATGGTGGTGAACAAAAAGTACATCAAACCTTTTAAACATTAAAGAAAGCGTATTTACTCTATCAAACATTGCTTTCATAATCTTCCAAAGACCAAAAAAACCAAATAGTGATACAAGTAATAATGAGTAGGGTATATAGTAGGGCTGCTCATTTATACAGCCATATATATCATATAAATAAATGCTTCAGAGTGTAGCACATGACTTTCTAGGCACTAATGAATAAAACATCTTGATAGATCCTCACAGAATATGAATACCAGCAACTGTATTTCATGAAGAGGGAATTGAATATAGAGAGAAGGGATCTAAAAAAATCCACTGAGGCAAGCAGAGGTAGGACTTGAACTAAATCCAGCCATGTGTCTTCAACACTGGTTTAGTCTTTCTTGGCTATGAGTGATAGACTGAAAGGCCAAATGGTTCTTATCTAAAAGGTTATGCCACTTTTAAAAACTGCATTCTGAGAATATAAAATTTGTTTAATAGATTTCAGTGTTATTTAAAAGCTACATGACCTGGCATAGGAAGTACTTCTCTCGACTTCCAAGATAACTCTTAAAAGAGTTACTTGTCAATGCCTCCATGTTGCAGCAAAACACATGCACAGAGCATGCAACATGCATTTGGTTTTATGATCTATTACACATGCAAACTCGAAATGCCCACAGTTAATCAAAAAGAGAGCATCCAAAACACAATCAGTTTCAATGTGCTCCATGTGAGCACAAACCAGTAAGTTTTTGATGGAGGAAAGCTGTCCAGGAAAAAAAAAGAAAAAGAATAAAAAAAGAAAAGCTATACTTCATTGCAATTTTTCAGGTTTATTTCGATCTTTGGGAAACATACACCAATTTATTTGCTGAGTTATAATTTGTGGCTGTTCTAAATTGTGTAGTGCTCAAAAGGGAAGTTATTCTGTGCAAAAAAGATTAAGAAACTTGATTACCCAAGTGCACAGTCTCATGAATACTATTGATCTCTTCTCTCTCCTACAGAGAATGGTGAATATTCTCAATAAAACCTTTGTTTATAACAATTACATCTTAATAGCACTGCATGCAATTTTCTGCTTTTGCTCCATACTTGCTGCTCTTTTGCTCTACAGCACCTTGGTGAAAAGTACCATTATTTTCAAGATGATCATATTTTTTAGTATTACTTATCCATGATAGTAAGAATCAATTTGAATCTGACTTCTACACATTGATCAAAATTTCATTTTCTTATTAAATTCACAAACTATTTACACTTTCACAGTGCTTAAGCTGACTTTATGTATTCTAACTACCAATAACATGTTAATCACTAGGCATTATATACAGCTGAAAGAAAAAACAAAATTATTTATAGGCACCAAAGTAGGTTTCTTGGTTTTCACACCTGTTTGTCTGCTCTTTATGGTGCCTAATCTATGGAGATTAAATGAAGACTCATGTTTTTGGATGCTCTAAATTTCCTGCTGGAAATACAATGTTTGGGTTCCTCCTATTCTTTTGTTCATAATATCTAAGTGGTAATCAGTAAACAACACATTTAAAAATCACCTTAACTGAATCCAAGTTAAATGCATATTCACTCTCCTCCCCCTTTCATTTTCTTTTTTATTGCTCTCTTCAACTCTAATTCTTTTAAACGCGCTCACAAGAGAAGCTTGGTCTATTCAGCTAAGATCAAACAAGAACGTTCTCTCTCCTCCTCTCAAAAATAGATATAGCTAGTATGCTCTTGCAGGGAAGATGGCAGAAGCATTTATAATCTTTTCCTTACTTTATACCCCAGACAGCATTTTCAGAGAGAACCTCTGCTTTACTACCTCCACCAAAAATCATTACATTTTGGCAAAATGTTACATCCCCGTAGTGGTGTTCTCCCATCAAACCTCCTAACTCGCCCAAGCAGCATCAGCCTTTCTCTTAGAAAATCACTATATTGGGTATGTACAGAGAAAATCAGGTGACTCTGCTTATTGTATAAAATAACTCCTTTTCTGCTTCCTTAGATATGTGTTTGGTATATCCTGTGCTTGACTGACCAATTAACATTATTTCCCTCAGTCAGAGAGAACTGTCATGTCCTCTCTTCCCTTGGTGAACCACTGATACACTTTATTGGATATAAAATAAATAAACACTACTATTTTAGTATTTTTTTCCTCTATATCAAAAAAAACATAACTGACAAACATTTCTATGTTGTACAGATATGTAGCTCGTTGCTATTATTAAGATAAGACATGGTGGTAATTAGTCATTCTCAGGTGATTGATCTTCAGTGTCTTTTTCTACACCACTGTCAACATCTCCTCATGACTCAAACTTTACAAAACCCCTACAGTGATAAGCAGACCAGGATCTTTTGTCCCCATTTGTGCATGCTGCAGATCACTGTGACTTTATTTTTTGAGTGAATTATGCTGATTACTGACTTCCACAGAAGCCTACTGACAATTTTTAATTTTTTTACAAGACGTTCAACACATCACTGCATCAAATCTTAAACTGAAGTGTCAAAATAGTTTTTTCATCCCTATATTACTAAAAGGAAAATATCACAGTAACAGAGGACCATGTGCTGGTTTTGGCTGGGCTGAGGTAATTTTTTTCCATAGTAGCTAGTATGGGACTGTGGCTGGAAACAGTGTTGATAACTCAGGGATGCCTTGGTTGCTGCTGATCAGTGCTCACACAGAGTCAAGGCCTTTGCTTCTCACACCACCCCAACCACAAATAGGTGGGGGGGCACAAGAATTTGAGAGGGGAAACAGTCAGAAATGTTGATTACAACTGACCAAAAGGATATTCCAGATCATATGACATCATGATCAGGAATAAATTAAGTGGAAGGTTGGTCATAGGGCTGCTTCTCAGGGACTGGGTGAGCATCGGTGAGTTGGTGGTGAGCAACTGTTTTTGTTTTCATTGCTTGTCTTTCTTGGGGTTTATTTGCCTCTTGTTATTACTTTTTTTTTCATTGAAATTAAAGTGTTTCTTGTTTTTATTATTATTGTTTCAATTACTAAGTTGTTCTAATCTAAACCCATGAGTTTCTTGCATTTACCCTTCCAGTTCTCTTCCCTCCCTCCTGCCATGGCGAGTACAAGCGAGCAGCTGTGTGGTGCTTGGTTGCTGTCTGGAGTTCAACCAACACAGAGAGTGAGAGTAATTTTTTTCAGATGAAGAAGGTGGTAATTAATTTTGAGCATTAATTTCCTGTCTTCTTTGCATCAGCCTTTCAAAGCACTCTGACTTTTAAAATGTATTCTTATCTAACTGGGCATGCCCAGAACAGATGTTAAATTAAGGTCATATTATATTAAATATTATCATAAAATATAACCAGTTACCTCTTTTATTTTTATTTTTTAAATTAGGAGTCAGCTAGCTACACATTTTCCATTACCAACAGAAGACAGGGCCCAACAAATGCAGTACATCTTTCTTCATATTGCTCATGCTGTCCTAGAATGTGATTATTTCAGTTTTATTGCCAATCTGTTATTTTGCTAATTCAGTATATGACAGTAAAGGAAAGCAGCTGAAAACTCTGCAAGGGTCTCCTTCCTTTCAGGTTGCCAGACTTCTTTATACACTTCTTTGATTCTCTGTGTGTGAGTAAGATAAAGAAAAGCCTGTACCTTGTCTTTTATGAGCTCTCATTGCAGAGTGCTTCTTTTGCACCATGAATGGAAGTGCAAAGGTTTCCAGCAAGTTGGCAAGGAATATTTTTTACAAATTTAAAACAGTCATTATTCCTTTGGGAGGAAGGGGTGTTAGAATTGCTGAGTGAGAGGCATTATTTGATTTACTAACCACCACTTTAGGTTCTTTAATCTATAACTTGCACTGTTGGCCTGTGCAATGGGCTTTCACAGCTTGTTCTATTTCTTGTGCAGCTGAGGTTCATATAAATAGGTCAAACTTTTTTTTCCCAAAGTCAAGTAAGCTTCATGCACTGTTAGAAAATGTGTTTTTCTGCAGTGACACAGAGTCACAAGTCTGCTGCCTTTGTTTAAAATCCTAGTTTGTAGTAACAGCAACATAAGGGGTAACTTTGAAAGGGAATGTGTATAAATTCCCAGGCTCTAATGACTTGACTACAACCTGCAGTGTCCCATGCCCATTCACTGCTGGACTGCACTGATCTGAAAGACAGGTCTGTAATCAGCCTCCTGTCTTCCCTCCATGAACATCTAAAGTGTTGAAAAGAGTGGGCTCTATGATTTGGGCAAAATCTCACACTATGAATGATCTTTTCACCAAGCTACCAGTGGAAAGATCCATAACAGTCAATTTCAGCAATCTTTAATATCCTTTTAAAAAATTGTATTTCTATACATTCTCATGATCATGGCTGAAACACCTTTCTTATTTTGAAAATGTTTCCTTTCAGCTTTTGTTCACATGTTAATTAGCAAAGCAAAGGCTTCTCTTCAATGCTATTACTGCAAAATACCAGGCAAAATATGTGTACCAATTCCCTGCTTGGAAGAATCAGACAAAACTGGGTGTTTGCTTCCTATAAAAAAGCTTCAGGGCTTCACCTCTCTAATAGAAACTCCTTCAGTTTCTCAAAAATACTGAAAGTTACATTTCACTTATCTTCCAGAGTAAAAAAAAAAAAAAAAGGGATGGGGGGAGGCAGGGGGGAATTTCCCCTGTATTTGCCAAACCACAGATGTGTTGTACCCATACACTGCTAAAGCACATATTCCTGAGATACAATTGAATATCTTTAGATACATTTTTATGTTTGTTTTATTTTCTATTTTCCTTATTACATTTTCCTCTACTCTCATTGGTTATTATTTTACTATTTACTATTATTCCTATTTTCTCATGGTTCTTGTGGTCTAAATTTTTAGTTCTTCCCAGCACTGCTCAGAATCTCTGGTCATCCTCCTTCATTCATTTCTTCTCCTCAGATTAAATGTCCAATATGTTCTATATTATATCAAACATCCACGGAAGTTCACGGTCAGGCTGGATGGGACTCTGACCAACCTGGTCTAGTGGAAGGTGTTCCTGCCCATTGCAACTAGATGATCTTTCAGGTCCCTTCTAACCCAAATCATTCTAAGATTCTATGATATCAAAAAATCTTCTTTCCCAAAAGATATACTAGATGCCAAATGCAACCCAAGAAGTAAACAGAGATTATTTTTTGTTTTAATAAAAGAATTGTAAAAACATTTCTCCTAGAATTTCTTTCTTAGCAAGAAAAGACCCTCCTTATTCCCTTTCCTTTAATTATTTATGTGTCTCTATATAGAAAGAATTCAATCATAATTTTATTTTGGGGGCACAGGTAATTTGGTGATTGATTTTGTTTGTAGGTGTTTATATGTTTTTTTGTACATATTAAAAAAACAAAGTACGGAATTTGAATTTTCCCTAGGAAAAGGGGAAACTTTCAGTTACATGAGTTTTAGGTAGGGTTGGAGTCTGACTCTGAACTATGGAGTACCTGACATCTCCTAAAATATAATAAAAACAGTCTCCTGACAAGCCCAGGTCTTTTACCAAGACAATATTACAAGCTGTCACTCTTTCTCCACTTTATTACCCTACACATGTAGTTCAAATACTTAAATAATATGGCTAAAATTGCCACTACATATGACAAATTTTACCTTATTGCTCCCTTGTCACCCGCTTGGTAACTATTTCATTGTTTCTGATGTAGAAGGGCCTAGTCTGAAATTAATAAGTGCTTTTCCTATGTAGATAATCTATTCCTTTTTAGCTGTAATATTCACCATGAGTTGTAGCTCAACAGAACTTGTATCTTGTCAAAGTATTCTCCTTTTCCCAGACTCTAAACACCATTAACCTTTGCAAAGCAGCAAACTATTACAGTGCTTTGTTTTCCAGACAGGCTTCCATTTACTCATATGTGTAGACTACCTGGTAGAGATTTATTATTTCCAATTCTGAACTATATTCATACTTATGCCTCATGTATCTTGTGTCATCTGGTTAGTAGTGTCCTGAATTCTGTTTGCTGGTTCCTGTCCCAGAATTTTCACCTTTTAAAAAAAAATATTAAATTAAAAACAAATCTTATGGCATGTATTTTATAGCCAGACTCTATGCAAAACAGGCTGTAGGAACAATAAAGGAACAAGTGTTAGGAATATTTTCAATTCCAAGCAGAGCATTCTGGCACATGTATTTAATGAGTTTAGACAGCATTTCACCTGGCTTATTTTTTGTATCCGTTCCATATAGTTATGGATTCATTTAAATTGTCATCAATCCATCCCAGCCCCTTGGGCCTTGAAGTCATATATTCAATAATAGAACCAAACATGGCATTTTTCAAGTTCTGCAGTAGATCTGGTCACATCAGACTAACTCAAGGACACTCCAAAGCAGCTTCATGTAAGAGTCCTTCTACCTCAGGAAAGGTCAGGCTATTAGTGTTTTTAGCTACCTTGAGTGTATTGAGATGCAAAGATAACACACATTCAAAGAATTTATCATAAGTAGTTTCTACTTTTCATTCTATTTGAAATTTCTAGTTAAAGTTAATTCAGTTGCAAATGGAGCAGAACACAGATTTCCACATGTTCATGTTTCATCTCATTTCCCTGTGGTAGGAATCTGTGGGTTTTGAGCAGTCAGTATCATAACATGGCATCTCTCTCAAACACTATTCTTTCACAATATCATACATATTGAAAAGTGATCTAGTTTTGTATCAGTCCATAAAATTACAGATCATAAATCAGATGATTTATGACTAGCTAGACTATGCCTGAAAATGTTTGTGAATACATATTTATAGGAAGGTGACATTAAAACAAAAAACTGCAACCCTGGATTTAATTACACATGAGTTTAATCAGAAGGTTCAAATTTCAATTAGAGGCATAAGATTTCTTTGATATACACTACTGGATTATACAATCAGGAGTTGAATTATTCTTTCAGCTTTTTATTTTTGTTTTCTAATGTTTTCTCCATCACCCACGTTAGATTCAGCTGCAAAATTCCTCATACACAAACCTTCATATGGTTCGAAAAGCCACGACCTCTTATGCTAATGTTCAAAGAAATAATTCCTGATCTTTTACTTGATGAAAGAAACAACTTCATAAGACAAAAAAATCAGTTTGACATGTCCTTCACATGATGGATATACAGATGATGTATCTGCTTACGTGACCGGATGCCCAAAAATTGGACAAAATGACACAGTGTAATTAAATCTATGCAATGCCACTTAGCAATCAAATCTGAACCTGCCACATGACAGATGTGCTGCTGCCACAGGAGAGGCAAGAGACAAAAGAAGATATGGAAGACAAGGCCATAAGGAGCAGAATAACACTGTGACAATGCAGTCTCCACCTCTCATGTCTAAGGGGCCACTGAGTAAAGAGGGCCACAGACAACACCTTTTGGAGATGTCTGTCCATACAGGGGGTATTATTGCTTTGCTTTATAGCCTTAATAAATATAAGACTTCCCATTATATACAATAATGTAGAGAAATGCTATCAAGAAGATGAGTTAAGCATAAAGCACAAACCCCTCAGAATCTGTTGGCTGAAAAAAACAAATGTTATGATTTACATTTTGTAAAGCATGTAAATGGTAAGGACATTAAAATATACATATGGATGTGAGTGCTAATGTCAGAAGTTGCTAGGAATTTTGCTATGTTTTTCTGGAGATATTTAATTAAATTTTGAAGGTCAANAAGAAACCAATATTTATTTTAAGTTTCTGTTGAATCTACCTTTATATTACAAGATTTCATAAAAACAGCAGTGAAATGAAAATCCTCACCTTCTAGGATGTTTTGCTTACTCAGCTGTAATTTCCCGAATCATGTCTTATTTCACTTTTCTCAGCAAGGACTACTAGTGGCTTCTGATGTTCTCACACTCTTGGCAGATAAATGAAATGGACATAGGAAAAAACCAAATTATGTGATTGAATATTTTAGTGATTAGAAGAGACTCACAATCTGCACACAATTTGTTTCACCTCTTGTACAACAAGCTTCAAAAATTTATTTTCAGCCCTTAAAATATAGTATGTTTCCATCAACCTCACTGCATTTTGGAGGGGTAGAAGGTAGGGGGCACATTCAGAGGACCTCAAAAATCCTGGATCTCCTGGACTCTAACTGTTCTGCTTCACATTTATGGGAAGCCTTATTTTGTAACACTCTCAATTTCACCAAAATCTAAACATCATTTTGAAGACTGCGCATATATTTAATTGTGTATACATATATGACACATGTATCTCTGAATTACAGAAAGAGTTTGAGAATAATGAGAATCAAATGCACCTAACAGATATAGCCTAATGGTTAGCTTCACTCAGTTGAGACCTCTAACTTCAAAAGAAGTAGAGAAAATATCCAGGTAGAGTTGAATTGTTGACAGCAGTGGCTTTAATTAGGCTTCACTTTGTCATCACTGCTGCTCTTTCTGGCTGTACACAGCTCTCTCAGATGAACTATGGAGAACTGTCTAGCCAGTCTTAAAACTGAAAGTCAACTGTCACTCATTTTTCCCAGAGTCATGGATCTCTGGGTTGCATCTGACACATATTCGTGCATTGAGGTTGTCATTATTGATATGAATAGTGCTGATAACTTTTTTCTTTCATAAGAAAATGCTGCTCTGGTAGAACACCCACTCTTCAACATATAAATGAAACTTCTGAGAAAAAGCAAAAAATCTTTATCAGAGACAGAAAACACACAGAGTAGTCCATGCAGCAATAACCAATGGAGCAAAATGGAAATTAGTATTAAGATTTCAAATCAATCCTCTTAGCATCAATAAAAATTATTTAAACTCAGCAGATTGCCTATTCCCCTTCAAACTATACATATGACAACAATGTCTTCCAGAAAAAGTGAAGCAGAAAAGCATTTTGATGGTTTCTGTGTTTTTTTACTGCCCTACGGTGTTGATTTTTTACAGTTGATTTTCTTTGCACATTTTTGTATCAAGAAAATCTCAGTCCCCTCTGTAATCATGTTTCATAACTATTGCTAACTTGCTATTTTCATGATATTTTTAACTTTTAAGTTTAATTTTATTGTGTTAATTGAAGTAGCCCAACATCAGTGCCTAAGGCTCATTAGTTACCAAGGCTCAGGAAACTGGGAATTTTTTTCCTGTTAGAGAATGTACCATTCAAATTTCTTCCCTTCCCTTGTTACTAAGCTTTGTTGGTGAAACAGAGCTTGCTTGCAAACAAAGGTTTGTGTTGTTTTTTTGGTTGCTTCACTACAAAACAATAAAAAAAGCCTTCTGTCTTAGACTTCTGACATCTAAATGAATTAAGAAAATAAAACCACATAACAAAAAAAATCTTTTCTAGAGATTTAATTTGTGCTCTTGTATTATGCAATCATTTGACTTCATGAATGCTAGAACAGATTAATTTGAAATCCTGCTTGAGTATTTGGAGTTGAAAACAGAGAAATAAGTCATTGAAAATTTAATTTTCCATAGATTTACAGTGAAAGCTCAGCTTTGATCTATGGCATCTATGTCCCAAGAAACTGGCCATTCTTAATGCTATCACTCTTCAGACACATACTTCCATCACTGAAATATAAGGTATAACAGATACTTGGAACACTGGTAGAAGACTACAGTAACGAATTAACAAACTGGAAGTGACAGGGAAAGTTTTGTAGAATGTAGTTACGATGAACACACATCAATCAGCATGCTAAGCTAAGCCCCAGAGCCGGCACAGAGGAGTGCACTGGAGGAGCAGGAAGATGCTCTGAAAGCACAAGCCCGCCACAGGTCTGCTCCCATCAGGAATAAGTAAGACTCATGTGATGGCAGGAGCAGCAGCTGATGACAAAGGCACAGCAGGCCTGGAGAGTGGGGGCTTTCAGAGCAGTGACCACCAACTTTCCTGACACTTTCAAACCAACAGAGAAACATCCTGTGGAGCAGTATGGCCACCCTCCTACTCAAATCTCACTGGGTTTTGTTAATGAGTTTGATAGATATTATTGCTGTTGTTATTCTTACTGTTTTAACATTTTTGTACGTTTTTAACTTTAGAAATGCACAGGTACATTCATGAGTTCATCAGGATCATATGTAACAGATCTGCTGTATGTCATAGCTGCTCATATATTAAATTCTACTAAAACTATGAAATCTGCTTGTCCTGAAGAAGTCACCAGGGTGGCCAGAGTTACAAAGAAAGTTTTATGCAGCAATATCCAGTTCTGGGGTGTTTAAGCAAGGCTCCTGTATTTTACATATACAAAAATTAGGAAAGATACAGCAAAATAAGGAATCAAATTAATCCTCAGATATGACTGAGGTATGGGGTATTGTATTACAAAATTGAAAAACAAGTGGTAGAAAGACAGGGACAAAGAGTGAAAGAAAGGAGAAAGGGGAGTAATAAAGACCTCCCTCAGAAACAACTGTGTTTAAAGCTCCCAGCAAAATGGGAAATGTCATTTTGTCTCATGATTGGGAAAATGAGAACTCTGAAGTAGGACTGCCATGACTACAAGATTGGTCTGGGACGAAGAGCTTTTGTGGCCTCCATTCCAAAGGGTGGCACTCTGATTACCAATTAAAACACTTATTTCAGGCAAATTCCAGCTATCCTCTTCAACTAAGGCTTGCAGCAAAACCTTAAAAAAATGTCATACATTCCTAGTCCTTCAAAAAAGCCCCACAGGAAGCCTTCATCAAAATTACTAGATTTCAGCTGCTCCCAGCCCAAAATTATTTCAGAATAAAGCAGCCTGCTTTAATTTATTTTTCTTTTCAAATGTCTTATCTCCGTCCCTGCCTGATATATGTAAGACCATAACTCACTGTACCGCTACGAGAATCCCAACCTTTCATACAGAAAAAAATTTGCTTGCCTAATTTAAGAACCATTAAAAAAATGTGTTTCAAGCATCATGTGCTGTTCTTCTCCCCTTCCTGTGTCTCTTTCTTGGATTGTACAATGATTACAGAAATGCTTGTTAGACCTCAGCCTTGATGAACAACACCTGGGCTTCGCTCCTCTTGAGCTTCTCAAAAAGAAGTTCTCCCAGGAACTGGTGCTGCCTAATGAGCTGCTTTTTTTTTAATGAACAACCTTGGAAATTTATATTTCTGTCTGTATAACAACCTATGTGGAACAACATTTTTGTTATCAAACTTTCAAAGAAATTACTGACTTGAATTAGTGCCAGGATGGAAAATCACTGTGACTAAAGCCAACTCTCTTGTGGCCCTATAAACCGTGGTGACCCTTTGAGCTCTCCTGGACTACAGAGGGTTGTGACCAGCAATCTCCCTCTGAGTGGGACACCTCTCAGAGCCAGCAAAATCTCAAGTTTGCTATACCTGGAGCATCACCAAACAATGATGACAGAGTCTGGGCTGATAGCCCCCACTCCTGAAGACTCAACTCTTTGACCACCGAGAATATGCAAAGGCATCATACCCAAGTACTTCACTTGAATCAAGGGGAATTTTTCACAGGTATGTGCCTCATATGTACTCCTTTAGTCCTGTGTGTGTATGTGCGTGAATATGACAAATATATCAAATGTGCTGTGAATGTTGCTCTCTTGGATTCTTAAATATATTAGATTAATAAGTAAGTAAGGCCTAGAGGAGTTACTTTTGAGTGAGTTACTATTATGCTATAGTAAATTCGATAGAATCATTGGTTAAATTGTTTAAATTAGACTATCATTTAAGTGCTGTTAAGTTTAAGTGTTCTTAAACCTCCAGGCCAGAACCATTTGTCAAGTCCGGGGCTAAATTTGACAAGGGCATACACTCTCAACATTGTGACTCAACTGAAGAATCTTCCTTCTTCTTTTTTATCCTCATTCTTACCCTTTGCCTATCCCAAGCATCCATGTGGATTATTTCTGGTCGATTTTAGACTTTACTCAGATTTTTCTCTGTGTGCTTTAACAATCTAGTAAGTAGCAGAGAGAACCATGCCAACAAAATTTCTTGCACTTTCACTTTAGCGCTAAACCTGCCTTTGCCACTGTTCTTGAGCAACCTATAACATTCACTCCTGGCACATCACTTCAAATAAGTCATTAAATCTATAAAATCAATCTACAAGAAGAAATTTTAAAAAATAAATTGCAAGTTTTTGCATTTTCTAAGAAACCAAAACAATCCAATAGAATATCTGATGAGCATGGGAATCATTTATCTTATTTTCTGTCTTTCTGAAACCAGGGAAAAGAAAATTCCCATGTAAATAGAAATTTTCAGGCACAAGTTGCCCTATTTTTCTGATCATCTGTCTAATTCAGGTAAAGCTAAAATTTAGCTATTTGAATCAAAGAGTAAATTATAAATCCATGAAATCACCCATAATATTATTGTGAAGATTCTGTATTATCTCTTTCAAAAATTCACGTTCATTATAACCTCGTCTAGCTTTGAACTTTGTATGAAGATTTCACATTCCCTTTAAAACTTTATAAAATATTCCAGTACACAAAAGTTGTCTTGTCCACCTTTTTCAAACAGAACATTAAAGAATAAAATTATTGACTACCAGATGTATAAATACTTATGTACCAAAATGTAGGCAGCCCAAATTTTATTACTTAAAAAGAACTGGGTATGACAAATGACATCCTTACAATAAAAGATCTTTTAGACTAAGGAGAAGAAAGATATATTGGATTCTAGGCTGTGTGCCAATCACAAGCTGAATTTTTCTGTTCAGTGGTATTTTTGTGGGATTTTTTTTTATATAAGGAATTAAGGGAATAATGCTGAATGGAAAATAACCTTACCATTTAAAAAGCTCATCCTATTACCATCAGTGAAGCAGCAGGAAATTCAGCTGCTAATGAACACCTCTAACCTTAACCACATCTATGAAAAAATTTGCTTTACCTAAGCATAACTGAGGGGAAAAAGCAGGCTTACAGAGTATAAAAAATGACATCTTCAAAAATATTATAACAAAATGATCTAATTCCATAGAAGAAGTTTGTATGAACATATTTTTTTGTACTACCCGTAAGAAAACTGAAGCTTATCTTCTTCTATGTGACCAGAAGGAATTTATGGATTGGATTACAAAATGGTAATTATAGCATCAGTGTAGATTAGGATATGATAAATTTTCCATTAAACCTAGTCCATTACATACAATACACTCCAGAAAAAAAAATAGTTGAAAAAACCCCAGACAGAAAACCCTCTTTCCTTACTTTTGAAGGTCTTTCTCCCATTTAAAAGTATAAACTAATTACTAAGTCTGTCACAAGTCTTCACATTGATCTATATATCCATCTTCATTTTAACAAAACCAACCATAAATATTGTATTCTTGAATTTTTCATATTCTTCAATGACATCTCACTACTATGGATGTACAAGAATGACTACAAAACATCTGTAACTCATCTTGTTAGCAGTATGTTCTTGTACCAGCACAAATACTCAAATGAGCCAACACTGAACAGAAATAGAACCTTTATGTTCTATCTCAAAAGAAAATCAATTTACAATCTCCCACTCGAGCTTCACTCATTCTGTTTTTGTTTGTCCTTGTTTTCACCTTATTAAAGGAAAATTGCAAAAGCTAAATTTCTGCCACTAGTTTATTGTGGTCAATAATGAAGCATGCATATTTGTTGTAAGAGATAAGATTAAGTGAAGCAGTTTTACTAAATTATATGAATAATTGGATAGGAATTCATTTCTCTAGAATCTACAGCAAGTTCACAGTTTCGCATGATATGAATTCCTGGAAGACAGGTTTCCACAGTATACAGGCAAATGTTTGAGAAGAGAAAAAGAATATGAGAAAAAAACTATATAATGAAAAGGAAAAATAAAACATTATGCTCATTTTGGTTTGTTTGGTTTGGGTTTTTTTCTTGATTTGGGTTTTTTTTCAGCATCAGAAAAAGACTTATATGTGTATTTACAGTCTAACTCAGCTTTAATTCTCTTCTGCCCTGTAATTCCCAGAGAAAACCAGCTCTACCACACTCTTTCTGTGGAAAAATGATTATAAGTGGAAATCTGCAGAAGCTGGCTAGAAGCAACCTTCAGGAATATTATAGCAAAGAACTGGAACTACCTAAAACCAGCCCAGATGTAGGAAGTGAGGGAATATGCCGACAGCCCATCAGGCATGTTAAATCAGAGGAAATGCTCCTCCCTTCACCCTGAGACAGAAGATGGTGTGTCCCACATGTGGGGGTTCAGCACCACAGAACACATTCACAAAGCAAATGGAAGTACTTAGTGTCTCTTCTTCATCTTAAGTAATTAATCTTGGTTTTAATTTTTATTCCTTAATTACTTTGGTAACCTCCTTCCTCTGCCGCAAAAGTCAGGGACTGGCTGACCTTGTAAAACAAACTCTGTCACTTTCTCTGTGTCATTCTAGCTCTTGGTAAACCTGAATTGCTTCAAAGATCTCTGGTCTAAGCTGCCACTAGGTCTGACACATTTGTAGGAAACACACATTGAAAAACCTGCAATTTTACTCTTTTTTTTTCCTAACTAAAATATTCTCCAACATGGTATTCACATTCCATCAAAGTAATAGATTTTTTTGTCTTTCCTCTGGCAGAACACATTCTAAACTGCTATGGAAAATTAACTGTTTTATTTTTGGATCATGCACTATGAAAGCAATTATTTACTATGTTTCAAATTTGCACTATTAGCCTCTTATGGCATAAAGGTTTTAATTTCAATTTTTAAAGTTATCAAGATCAACAGCGACCTCCTCCAGGGACTATGAAGCACTCTGCAGAACAAAACTCTGCTTCAAAGCCTCCACTTCTACTCAAACACATTATTGCTTCTGTGAATTCATGGGAGCTGATACCTTTGTAGATTAATGTAAGACAAAAAAATCCAAACTCTGTTCTTCACATTAATTAAGAACTCAAAATCCCAAGTCTTTCAAAATTGTCTGTATGACTCTGGTGTATAACAAATTGTATTGTTTCAAGTCACAAGCTGGTCTAGGTTAGAAGAAGCAGGCAAGTGAAGAAGTATCTCTTCATTGTGCAACTTTCTGATCAGAAACACACGAAAAGCCTCCCTCCCTCATCAGCAAGTTCAGACCAAGTTCACAAAGTATGGTAATTTTCAAAAGGTAAAACCTGTTGCTAAAGGGTGAAACCGATCTGAAAGCACCCACCCTGGTTGAAGAGACGGAGGAAGAAAAGATGAGCATACCCTGGAAATTCTGCCACTTTTCTTCACTCTCTCCAGTGGAAAGGTTGTCAGCATCAGCCCTGCAGATGCCATCCTCTGCCACCACCATCCACCCTCTCCTGCTCCTCCAAGCCATGGCTCTGGGATGTGGTGTTGGAAAGCACCAAGTGTGGCTGAGCCCAGCAGAGCAAAGCAGTGCAGAGGCACAGTCCCAGCAGGGCCCAAGCCCCAGTGCAGCAGAGCAGAGGTAAGGCATGGCACAGAGGGTACAGCTTTCAGGGGTTTGGCCTTCACTATTTTCCATTGTCTTGGGCTTGGGGACAGGGCCAGCCAGCAGCATGGGAACAGCCACCATCTTGTCTGTGTCCTGGCGGCCAGACAGAACTGAGTTTATACGCTTTTCTGTGGGAAAAGCATCTTCTTTTTTTGTATACTTTTGTTAATGTTATTGCTGCTGTTACTGTGTGTTTCTTAGTCCATTGCCTTTTGTTTCCAGTAAACTGTTATCTCAATCCATGGTCTCTGCCTTTGTCCCTCTTGTACTGGAAGGGGTGAGGGGAAGGCGAGTGGCTTATTTGTAATTTAATTTCCAGCTGATGTTAAACTACCACAACATCACTGAAATGGCTGAGACCTTGACTGAATTTGCCTAGTGTCCAGCCTGACCTGTTACATGACTGGTATATGCTATAAATGCAAACCAAGCATAAACAGCTTCTATGGAGAGGCTTCTCTCAAAGCTCTGGGCTACACCTGACCTGCCCTGACGATTAGGTATGCACAGAAAAGAAACCAAGAAGATGACCTCATAACAAATTCATGTCCAGGTAAGACATTTTGGAGCAGGAAGCCAGGAGGTGATAGTAACCTAGGTAACAATGTCCAGATGACTATAGCTATGGAGAAAGTGAAAGGAAATGATGATGTCACTAATGAAAACATTGATGGCTTACATTGGTTAGCTGTGTTAGAAAGCAACGAACAGTGATAACAACAGCTCTTCATGGAGGACACCCTTGCACAGTGGTCACATTCTACTTAAAAATACCTTTTACATTATATGTCACCTAAGCACTGTGGGTCTGTTCCTGTGTCTACCTCATCCATGACAATTATCTAAAGGACTCAGTTTTGCAACCCTCCATCATATCCAGTGACTTATTTTTCCACTAGAATCCTAGGCTTAGTCAGTAGCACACACAGACCCTTCAAACTGTGCCCAGGAGAAAAGAGATGCATGTGGCCATTTTTTGCAATCTTGCATCAAGGAAATTACAGCCCATAATAGATCCTGAGCCTTATGAAAGCAGCTAAAGATATAAGCATAGCCAAAACTCTGTGATTGGTGTGTTTTAGTAATAACGAATCAATTAATTTTTACTTGACAATTCTTACAATTAAAAAATCCAAACCAGCCTCTCACAGTGGGGCTTGTTTTAAAGCCCTTGTACACGGAGAACAAACTCCCTTGAGGCATCAGACCTTGTAATGTGCACCTCTTCTATACCAGTGTAGCTCAGACTGTAAAGAATGCTAATTAATCTCCTACTGTCTGATAACATGTTTGATAACTTGGTAAATGCACAACGCTATTTTTACGGTATTATACAAGTATTTAAAATGTTTTGACAGAGAATGTTCTGAGAACACTTAACTGAATATGAAAGGAGTAAAAAATGGGAATTCTTTAGATGACATTACTGCTCATATTCTGTACATAGCACAAGAACATGCTCAAATACAGTAAATGGTATCTACAGTTTGTAAAATTATGAATATAGCATTAAGAGATTTAATACTGTGAGAAACTTTAATTACTGTTAATAGCTTAAAGATTGTTAAGAAGGACCTTTTGCCCATTATGACAAAACTGTGTAAAAAAGGTGGGAGCACCAAAGCCCACCCCTCCCTGAATATGCCTCCGGACTGGAACTTTAGACTGAGTTAAAAGGTGACACTATTACCTATTTATCTCAGATTTAGGTAGAAGTAAATAAGGCTGAGGAAGAAGAATGTGTCAACAAAGAAAGCCAAACCCAGCAGCTGCCCTGAAAATCAGCTCTGGTTGGCTTCAGGGACAGGGAGTATGGGGAGACAGTTTTTGGGTATGTGGCATAACCTCTGGTCAGAGGCAGTGAACACACCCTGCCTTACACAAATTGTCTCAGTTGTAAATTCCCCTACCCCAGGAAGGCCACATCCATGGGACATTTGTGTGAGGGGCAGCTGAGGGGGTGTCATAAGCCAGCAAAGGCCCCCTGAACTTCTCCCCAGACTCTTTGCTGAGGCCTTGCTCCAGAGCATTGCACATGATGCAAAGTGATGCTGCAGATCCACAATCTGTTGCAAGAGACAGTGTCAAACTTGCCCCCGTGCCAGGGGAGGTACCTGGACATTCCCACCTGGCCTGAACCTATATTAATCCACTGAACTCTACGTTTTGCAGGACCCTCCCCACCCAGAAGACCGGAAGAAGAGGATCAATGGGAGCGGTGATATTTTCTACTTAATCTGTCCCTGTCACTCTGTTTCTCACCCCCCCACACCTCTCTATTCTATTTCTTTCCATCTCACTCTCTCCCTCAAATTTACGGTTAAATAACATCCATACTTTTGACTTCAGCATATGGTCTCATTTGCACCTTAATCTGGGCAGATTTAATAGCCCTATCGTAACAAATATACATTAATGTTTCACTGTTTTGGGAGGATAAAACTTTTTAGCATAAACGATTTTGGTTTTTTCTTTATTTCTGTCTGAAAACACAGGCATATAAATCTGAATTTGCTAGTAGGCACTATTAAAGCCAGTAGCAGGTAAACTTGCCCCTCAACTTACAGACATAAGGTGTATTGTTTAATTTTTTTACTACTCTAAGGTACAAGAAAAGATACAGTATTGAGCTTTCTCTCCTTTGATCTTTCTCTAAATTACTGAAATACTTAACACGGAATGTTTCATGGCTGTTGCAGAAATAAACCAAACTGAAACTGTACAGTTAGCCTCAGAGGTGTGTTCTCCCATCCATGTATGCACATAGCCCCTATTAGCATTAATGAGAACTAGCCATGCATATGGATGAGAGATCGGACCCCTTAATTTGTTTAGATGAGACCAATTTTAATCAGTGTAAGCTAATGCAAAATTTTGCAGCATGCTTGTGTGGTTGGTGAGCCAACATGTTTTGAGTGTTTCACTTCATATTCTAGGAGTGCCTGTGTATGCTGAGAATATTTGAAACATGAGAATGTCAGAAGATTAGTCAGGAACACTATTCTCAGGGTACTTTGTCTCAGTGAGGAGCCACAGTGACATTGAGTGACCTTGCAAAAGCAAACCAGGACAGAGAGCTACTGTTGAATGCCAGAAGCATGATTTTGCATTGAATCCCTACCATTAAAAAACCCTTTACAGCCACCATTGAGGTCTGTTATAATAAATCATTGCTCTTGGTCATTAAACACAGGTCAGTAAGCGAATCTTCAAAATCTGTATTACCTCCTAACCTCACAGCAATCTCATACTAAGCTCAGTAAATATGTTTATTCAAACCAAACAAGCATCAAGAAAAATTGTTAAAATGCATTACATAAAAAAAACCTAAAACACAGAATACAAGGTGAGACAAAAGACCTGCTCAAAGAAAAACTTATGATACTCTGCCCCTCATTTGAAAATTACCTTCAGTCTCAAAAACAAACAGCAACTTTTATGTTAAATATACTATCTTTCCACTGCTTCATCTTTTACTGGTAATCATTTTCCTAACTCTTGTCAATGCCACTTTGTGGAGATCAGATTGTTTTAGGAGACACAGAAGTGTGAAGGCATTGTCTCTTTTATGAAAAAAATGCACAGACAGACAGACAGAAGCTTTCTTTTCCCCAAGAGGAAATACAAGATATGTCCCCAAATTGAACACATATACAGATGGATAAAGGACAAGAAACTACACATGTATAAATGTACCTATAAAAGAGACCACTAGTGCAGTTCCATTTGGAATATGATGCTCTGTAGTTGCCATTGAGTCATTTTGTTAATCTTTCCTTCAAGGTTTCACAGTATTGGTGCTCAAACCATCTATTTGACAAATGTAACTTTTAGTTTCTAAGAGCTTTCAGCTATTGCACTTTTTGAGGTTCTGTGTGAAGCCTTTAGTAACTTGTACAGATCATCCTAAATGAAAATCTAGTGTAACCTTGTACTACACCCCATACGTAGCCAGTCTGAAACATAGACAATCAACTGAAAATATATAAAAAGTTCTAAAAATATCCTCATGTTCTGTTTTTCCTGCCTTATTTCCACAAAGAGCACAGAGCTTTTCCTACTAATTTCAGCATGAGACCAGAAGAACATAAACAGTAACTGACATAGATACACAATCCTTCAGTTTCAAGAGATGCTTTTTTTAGTATGACTGTTGGAAAAGTAAGGCAATCACCCAGAAAACTGGATTATTTCCTTCTAACATGTTGCATCACTCTCAATATCTCAGCAGGGAAGAAGAGAGAGAAATGGTGTAAAAGCACATGTAGACATTCACTCTATGCTGTGTACATATAAATTGCCAAACACTTGGAGATCTACAGTTTAAGATGCAGTCTTTGGAGAATTTGTGAAAAGAATCATGAGCATGTGACAAAAACCACTATAAAATCAATTAACACATGGGTTTCACAGGAGAGTGCATTTTCCTCTTATTTGTAAAGAACTTTACTTACTTATTTATTTTTTCCAAATATGCATTCCACCATAATAAGGGAGATGAGAAAGAGAAATACACAACAAAAGGGGTACCTTTTCCATCTTGGTAAAGAGTAAATGTTTTTAAGGGAGGCAACACATTGGACCACTGATTTCTTCATGTGAAAACAGCTTTTGGAAGTCAATACTGAGATTGACATTAAAACTTAAATGTAAGTAATAAGAGAAATTCCTCTGAGATATCTGTTTGGAATAAATAATTTCAAAACATATTGCAGAGTATAGATAGAGAAGAGAAAACTGGAGATTAGAATTAAGCATTTTTATCAGAGACAATCTTTGATAAATTATTACCAAATTATTTTTATTACAGATGTACAAAAATCTGAAAATAAAAGATTGTTATAGGCATTTTCTGAGTGAATCATATTTTACTGCTACCTAAATTCATGTAATATTTATAAGATAAGGACTTATTTCCATGAGTCATAACATCTGAGGGACAGCAAGTTGCAGTGCGTAATTACTAAAAAGACTCCATAATTTATCTTAACTGGGAATAAACCCAAACCATCAAATCTTAAACTGATCCCAGTTGGATATCATGCTACATATTTGGGAAGTTATATAAACTCTACCTCTGATAATCCCAAATAAAATATATGCACAAATAAATTAACCTCATGGTCTAAAAGTAATTTCTAATACTATTTTGTTCTCTTCCCCAGGCCAATCTGTGTTCTACATCAAATTCAGCACATCTGCACAACATTTCAGCAACCTTCCTAATTTAGAAATGTAATATCCAAGACATATACTATGGTATTTGAGCTGAATCTTCAAATTTTATCTATTTACATGGTACCTCTGTAACCAATGAGAGGAATCTCATCATGTTTAGTTCTCTGGACAGTTAAAATAGGCCTCCAATAAAACACACTAAAATGAAACTTCATTGGAGTGAAAGGTTCACTGCCAGCAACAGCTCCTAGATTAAATAACCTAATCTCTCTAGTACCTCAGTAATTCACAGGGTGAATTACCTTACCATCATCTTTTAGTTGAGTTATTGGAGGATTTAGCACTACTGAAAGGTAAAAACTCAGTTCCTATTCTGTTCTGCATAAATAAAGGTAGACAGAAGCATCCAAGGGAACTTTCAATGTTCACTGATTAGGTGTGTAATCACAAACCTATTAAGCAGAAAATTCTACACACATAATTGACTATTTTCTTTCCAGTGTGTTCCTGTATTATATAGAACTTGTAAGAGAGAAAGATGTCACCAAAAATTCCCTCCCCCAGTATTGTATATTTGCTACAGCATAAATCTAAAATATGGAACTCTACTGTAAAGGGGGCAGTTTGAATAAAATCCAATAGTCACTACTGAAAAAAAAAATGTCCATTTCTAAACAACTTGGTTTGGACTGTGCTCTCTCACTTCATATAAAGACTTTAAATGTACTTTTTATACCTGTCGAAAGCTATTGTCAAGAAGGTCTTCCTCTGGCCAGTAAATAATTTATTCTAAATCTTTATGAACCTTTTGAGGGTTCATTCACTTCTTCCTTAATTCCTATTTTAACAAAGACTTTTAAAAATGGTTTTACAAAATACATATGGTAATAATCCATGAAATTTTACCTGTACTTTCCTCTTCTTCTATTTTATTTACGATACTCTCTAAATAATTTACAGTTGTGACCATCCCTCTGTAATTTAATTAAGCCATAATTGTATCAAAGTATTTTCAAAATAGAAGTAGTACAGTTTCTTGATGAGAATAAAAATAAATTTTAAAAAAATTCAAAGGGAAAAAAGTGATTTTGGTTACAATTCAGCTGCATATCTTAAAAATAACAAGCAAATCAATGGCAAAAACTTAACAAGAAAAAAATAATCACTGAGTGTAAAACTTGGCACCAAAAAAAGTTCATAAATTTATGCAGCCTCTCCAAAGAGAATTCACATCAGGGCAAAACTAATGATTATATTTTTTGTAAATTCTGTGAAGAGACTTATTTTCCTTTTCCATCAATTTAAATAGATGTCTTAATCACCATAGCTTAGGTAGATCAATTTAATATATATGGAAACATTCAACTGAGCAGTTCTCATTCCTGATGCAAAGGATCCGTCCTTCCTTCCTGCCTTCCTCCCTTCCTTCCCTTCCTTCCTTTCCTTTCCTTTCCTTTCCTTCCATCCTTTCCTTTCCTTCCCTCCTCTTTATATATGCTTGTAAACTAAGTTGAAATTTAGGACTTTGCCTTTAGGTAGCTGGAAGCACCTCTGGAAAAATCAATGTCTACTGAAATTTAAAGTAGGGCATGAGGGCCTGGGAAAGACTTGGGGGTCACAGAGATGCTATCACAGGGCACAGAGCTAAAAGAGCACTTCCTAATGCTACTGGAGAAAAAAGATGTTAAACCCTTCTGTGTCCTGTATCCTTTTCAACCATTTCCATAAACCTATTACTGAGTAAATAATATGCCCCTCAAAAATTACAGACATAGGAATTTATGTCTCCAGTGTACAGAAAAAATCACAACTTCTCAGTCAGCCTAGCAATGCATTTGGGTACAGAGATTTAATATGAGTAAGTTCAGTTAAATTCAGCCAGACTGGTAAAAATAACCATTTGAATTCTTAGTCAAAATTTTGAATATGAAATTCTGCATATTTGTTGTCTATTTTCCAACTGTTCCTTTCTACAGAAAATAATTTAAAATCAGAGCAAATCTTTGATTTAGAACTTTGGCCAATTTTGTCTTGAATTTTGCAGCTATTTTTCACAAGATAATTACGATAACATTTGAGAAGAAAAAGACAAAACCAGTAAATAAAAAGCAGTGATACAAAGAGGTATGTAGTGCTTAGTTACAAAACAGACTTTAGAGAAAGGTGAAGCTGCTCACCACCGATTGGAGTCATACTGTGATAGCACAAGGCAGAAAAGCAAATATTTTCAGACCTTTTCCTTCTCTATTAACAGAGAGCACACTTTTTTCAGAGCAGTTTCATATTGAAATCATGAACTGGAAAATTATACAGCTCCATATTCTCACTTTTTTGCTAGCAAATCACTTTTGTTTGGCTTCAAATTAAGCATGTCAGGAGTCTTACTGTACTCATCAGTACTAGCCACAAGTTTAAATAAGCTTGGAAATTTTTTTGGTTTAAGAACCTAAATATCTTACAACAACAAGCAGAAGTAGTAGTTTATGAACAATTATGAAAATAAACCCGGGAATTTCAGATGTGAAAAAACCTGCAGACATTTAAAGGTAATATGGATGAAATAAAGAAATAATACAACTTCTGATGAAAATCAAAATCAAAATTCAAATTAGAACACAGTTTCAAGTCAACTGAGCTACGATTTCTCAATTCCAATGCTTTACTGCCTTCCAATCTGTGCACCACTAGGTGTTTTTAATTGCATTTGCTATTCAACCAGTTACACTACCACAATCATACCAACACAAAGATTTGTTGATACTAAATGAAAAAAAAACCAGAATCTTCCATCACAACATAATAAAACTCGACAGTGAAGGGTAGCTTAATTGTTACTAAAACCTATCATACCTCTGATAGAAACTGCTGATCCAGGCAACTGCTTACCATGGCTCTTGATTAACCACATTTAAATGTGTAAAATTCTAGGTTTATGACCTTTGGAAAAAGGGGCATGCAGTTCTGGAGGACTAAAAGGATATTGTGAGGGCATTCAGGGAAAAAATTAGAAGAGTCAAAACCCACCTAGAACTTAAATCTGACTACTGCTAAAAAAGGCAGTAGTTTTAAAATGTTTCTATAAATACATCAACAACAAAAGGAGGGCTAAGGAGAATCTCCATTGTTTATTGGATGGAAGAGGAAATATAATGACAAAAGATGAGTGCATGGTACTTCATGGTACTTCTTTGAGTCAATTTTTATGGCAAGACCGGTTGTTCTCAGGGTACCCAGTCCCCTGAGCTGGAAAACAGGCATGGGGAGCAGAATGAAGCCCCCATAACTCATGGGGAAATGGTCAGTGACCTGCTATACCACTTAGTCACACACAAGTCTAAGGGGCTGCGTGGAATCCACCCAAGGGTACATTAGAACCTGGCAGAGGTGCTCACCAAACCACTTTCCATCATAGTCTTGGTTAACTGGGGAGGCCCCAGAGGACTGCAGTTTGGCCAGTGTGAAGCCTATCTATAAAAAGGGTTGGAAGGAGGATCTGGGCAACTAGAGACCTGTCAGTGTGACTTCAATGTCAGGAAAAGGTATGGAGCAGATTATCTTGAGCATTATCACATGAAATGTGCAGAACAACCAGATGTTCAGGCCTAGCCAGCGTGGCCCTGCTTGACCAAACAAATCTCCCTCCCATGGGAATTCAACACCCTCAGTAGATGCGGGAATGGCTCTGGATGTTTTCTACCTGGACTTTAGTAAAACCTTTGACACTGTCTCCCATGGCATTCTCCTTTAGAAACTGGCTGTTTAGAACTTGGACAGATCCATTATTTGCTGGATAGAAAATTGGTTGGATGGCTGAGCCTGAAAAATGCTGGTGAAGGGGTGTACATTCAGGTAGTGGTCAGATCACTATTGGGGTACCTGAGGGTTCAGTTTTGGGGTTAGTCCTGTTTAATATCTTCATCGACAACATGGATGAGGCTACTGAGTGCACTCTCAGCCATTTGCAGGTGACACCATTTTGGGCAGCAGTGCTGATCTGCTGGAAGGCTCTGCAGAGGGATCTGGAAAGGCTCAATCAAAGGGCCAAGGCCAATTGTATCAGGTTCAACAAGGCCAAGTGCAGGGTCCTGGACTTGGGACACAGCAACTCCCTTCAGTGCTAGAGGCTGGGGGCAGAGTGGCTGGAAAGCAGCCCACGGAAAAGGACCTGGGCAGGCTGACTGACAGCCATGTGGATCTGAGTTGTGTGCCCAGGTGGCCAAGAAGGCCAATGGCATCCTGCCCTGTGTTAGCAATGGTGCGGCCAGCAGGACAAAGGTAGTGATTGTACCCCTGTACTCAGCACTGGTGAGGCCACAC
This sequence comes from Drymodes brunneopygia, assembly GCA_013400955.1. NCBI lineage: Eukaryota > Metazoa > Chordata > Aves > Passeriformes > Petroicidae > Drymodes > Drymodes brunneopygia. Next base: position 168,062 of record VZTZ01031728.1, read on the forward strand.
CTCAAATCCTGTGTTCAGTTCTGGGACCCTCACAGCAAGAAAGACATTGAGGGGCTGGAGCAAGTCCAGAGAAGGACAACAGAGCTGCTGAAGTGTTTGGAGCACAAACACTCCTTACGAGGAGTGGCTGAGGGAGCTGGGGTTATTTAGCCTGGAGAAAAGGAGGCTCACCACTCTTTACAACTCCCTGAAAGGGATTGTTGTGAGATGAGGGTTGGTCTCTTCTCCCAAAAATAACTGGTAGGGGAAGAGGATATGACTTCAAGTTGCATCGGAGGAGGGTTTGTTTGGATATTAGGAAAAATATTTCTTCATAGAAAGTGCTGTCAAGCACTGGAACAGGCTACCCAGGTAAGTGGTGGAGTCACCATCACTGGAAGTGTTTGAAAGACACACAGATGTAGTACTTTTAGGATATTTTCAGTGTCAGTGTAAGGTTCGTGGTTGGACTTGATGAACCTAAATGATTCTGATTCTATCATTTCCCCTTGCATCACTTTTTGATGTCTACCAGAAGATGGCTATCATGCTACTTATTTTCAATTTTAGGAAAAAAACTTCTTTAGTAATCTCAAATCAACAGTTCTCACCATGACAGTTTAATGTTTTGTAAAGCCTGAAATCCAGATTAAATGCAAAAAGAAACCAGGAGAATATATTTCAGGCAAATTGAAATTAAGTAATTGTTAGTCTTTTTAAAGAATGTTTTCATTTAATATTTTGTCTACTTGAATATGCTTTGTCCCTTGACATATGTCTCTGTTTGGACATATAATTTATTTATTATTTATATTATTAAATTATTATTTATAATTTTTGAGAATTTTAATTTTAAAATTGTGTTGCAGAGTTGATGAATTACCAGCAACCCATAGATATTCAAATGTTCATGAAACCAAATGTAATAGTAGCAATCCTTTTGTTGGTTAAATGTGTTGATTTACTTCAAAAAGCCCTGTATTTTGTGAATTTCCTTACACACATCAAATAAAAAAAATGAACTCTCATTTAAGGCACATATGCAAATATTCCTTTTCTTACAAGCTCATGTATTTTGTCTTGTTTTGGAAAGGCATGGATATGTTCTTGGCTAACTCTTCTATGCAGCTACCCTTCTATCCCAAAATAAGTCTTCCAGATTCAGGAGTTGGAAAAGTCAAACAGAAGATTGTGGAACACTTGGCCAACTTAAAACTTGGGTTTTATTTGGAGTTTGTTTTAGAAACACTGTTTAGGCTCCAAATACTCAACACTATATTCAGGCAGGGGCAGCAGTGTAGTCCATACTTTTCATAGCAGCACATCACCTCTGGAAATCTCCGTTGTCCTGCCTTTCCTATTTTGAGATACCTTTGACAGAAACTCCCCATAAGCTCTAGAAAGCTTTAAGTTTCTGAATTTTCAATTCCAAAAGGTAGTTGGAAGAAATTATATGGCATTTCTCACACAGGAGAAAACTTCTTCTTTTTAGTCTCTTTCAGATGAAGTGTTCCAAAGCTATATAGGCAACTGGTACTAATGTTTCAGAAAGACAGAGACCTAAATTTGTCTCTTAATGTTTTGCTTATGAGAACCTAGAATTCTACAATCAAAGTTTGGGATGTAGATCTGATCCTCCATCTGCTCCCTTGAGATAATGTTGGAAACCTATTAATGCATTTGCCTTAGCATAACACTTAACTGGTGAATAAAAGAAAAATAATGATTTTTGATTTACTTTGTATGCTTCTTGAAGAAGAAATGGGACTACAGCAGATGCCTTGAGTAAAATCACAGAGGTATTAGGGGGCCATCTTATATAACTGCCTTGTTTGCCTTTCTAAATTTGAATTGAATCATCACCCCTTTCATAGGATAAGCTTCAGATTTCTGTATTCTCACTTTTGCTAATGGCCTTGCAAATTTAAATGTGATATAAGTGTGACAGTGAATTCTGTTATCAGACTGCACTTCAAATATACCTCTTTAAAGTACACAAAGATCACTGAAACTTCATTGCTATTGTCTGACAGAGGCAGCTAGTGCCTGTCACTTCATAGAGTCCTTTATTTTGTATTCCTTAAGGAAGGGGGAACCATGGTGTCGACTTTTAGATTTGAAGTTGTAAAGTTAAATGCACTAAGGAAATTCACATTTGCTTACTGCTACAACCAACAACTAACATATTACCACAGTCTTCCCATTTTTTTTTCTTTTCAACTCTGCCCTTGTGGTTAAGTGGGAATCTCTTACTCATCTCTTTCCCTCTCATTCTCATCAAAAAGAAAGAACATCATTACTGATGGGAATTATCAGGATGACAGCAAGTTGCTGTCATATCAAAATAAGGGATCATTACAGGATTTCAAGTTTAGAGGGATTAAAATTAAGAAAAGGACTTGAAGATGGATAATATAAAGGAGTATCGGTTTGTACTTTGATTACTTCAATGTCTCTATCATGATGACCACTAATTTTCTTTCTAGAATTTCATATCAAAATAGGGGATGAATAATGCTAGCCTATTTGCCAATTTTAATAATTTAAGAATTTGTTTCTTTTTCATTATGAAAAGGGGAACCATGAGCTGCAATTAGTATCTCTTCCCTCTTGAGTGATACATTTGCAGTTACTCCAGCTCTGGCACTGACATAGTTAATAACTGAGATAGGTTTTAGTTCTTCCTAGTTACTGCACTAGGTATTAGAGAACCAGAGTTAGAAGCACTGCCTAAGGGCTCAATCTACCTCACTGGGAAGTCAATAAGAAAACTCAGGTTCACATCACTGGGACTTGAATTAGTCCTAAATACACAGAAAAAAAAAACCAGCTGATGGTACAGTTCTTATGTTCAGTTTACAATTCAAACAAAATCCTTGTAAGCATGGGGAAGTTAGAACTAGCAGTAGAAATTCTCTGGAATTTATTCTGAAGTGACTCAAAGCAATTAGGTAGAGAAGCTAGAAACTGAAAAAATACTATAAATGATGGGGGCTTGTATTAATAACAACACAGAGAAAGTTATGGCCAATGATTACCACAAGCCCAATATAAACCATTTGATTTGCAGTATCAATAAACTATTTATTCAGACTAAATTTCAAAAATTAATGTTTATAGGAACTGTGGAATAAACAGATTGATGTCCAGTATGTTATTTTTATACCGGTCCTTAAAAGGTTAAGAAAGGTCTCTTGCAATAACAGCTTCACATATAATGAATTCAAATCAAATTATTAAACTCAGTGCAGTTATAGCTGTACAGCTAGGATGAAGAGTCTGGACTTAATGTATTAAAAGTTATAGAAGTATAAAAAAAAATGACCAGTATCCTTCCTACTATATTCAGATCTTGATTTTAGTATGGGAAAGAATACTGTTTGCTTCCACATGTCTTCTGGAATATAATGAGTCTCAGAGAGAATAAGCACTGTAATTTTATTCCTCTGTAAAACTGAATTAATGCTATCTCATGTCTGACTTATTCCAGTCCAAAGGAGTCCGAAGAAAAAACTCAGCTCAGTAAAGCGAAAGTCCAAAGAGAATCTTTGCTGGGGCATGGCATACAGGATGACACACATTGTCTTCATCCTTGCCTAATGGGTAAATCACCATCTCACTTCTACTCTGTTTTCTGACCACTTTCTCTATTTTAATAGAGATTACATGAGGATTAAACAGCTACTGAACTTTTGTGCAGGACACTATAAAACCATTTTTTTCTTAGTGATCACACATTGTAGAAGTTGGAGTTAACTGACATAAAATAGTCTACATCAGTTAAAATAGAAGCATATGTCTCTGCCATAGTTAGGATATTCTTTTCTTCCCCAGGAAAATGATCTTTTACATTAAAGGCTTCACACTGTCTTTATCACTGTATGCTTTCTGTATTAGTGTGATCATGTCTCAAGGTTTTTAGTGGAAAAAAATCAGCTGCAAAACAATACAAGAGAATTATCATATACAAAGAAAGTACACAGCCTCCTACAACCTTTAAATTTTCAAGAATTCATAGCTGGTTTTTTATTACTCTTTTTGTTCCACTGAAGTGATTGTGACACTGATGAACATAGCAAGGAGTGAGATGTCACAATATACTACAAAGACAGCTTCTACTTGGTTTTACTTACTTTTTGAAAGTGAGAGTATCAGATCTTGATCAGTACCACTGAAATCAATATTACAAATGTTTCACTGAATCAAAATCTGATTATCTTTCTAACGGTATAATGCAAAATTAAATAGCTAGTCTAAGCTAGTACACTTGATAAAATTTATTTAAGGAATTGTCCCAGCACATGTGTCATTGACCTCAGTGTGAACAGCTTTTAGTGATGAGACATAAACAGCATGTCTAGATACTCAGGCATATGACATTTTATAATTTCTTTCACTTACCTTACCATAGCAATTCAATTTGAAGCAGCAGAAAATGCTGATGTGATTCTACCAGACAGATATTGACATTAGCTGTTCTTATGGAAACTTATGTCATTATGGAATAACCTCACTGAAGTCACTTGATTTAGTTGGTATGTTTGTTATGATATATTGATAAGAGTTTGTATGCTGCATGCAGTTTCAAGGTACATTTTCAAACTGCAACTGCTAATGTAACCCAAGTGGTCTTCATAAAGAAAACCCTACAAAAAATGACAATTGGAATATATTAGAATAAGATGATGAGAGAGTGATCCTTTGGCTGGAATAATTTAAACAAATGCCATCTCACTGAAATGATTCTGTTAGATGAAATGCTCTGTCAACTCTATTGCACCTCATTAGTTTAAGGTAAAATTCAGTATTTTATGCAAAGAAAAATTTAAGAGTTGATACTCATTGAACATAGGAGTTTGATTTGAGACAAGCTCTAACTTGCAACAATTTTTACCCATAAATGTGGTATTTATGTAAATGTACATATCACAAAAAGTTGTACTGGGTGAAGGGTTAGATAAAGAGTTATTCTAGTCTGGTTTACATGAGACTGATATTTTACAATTGTTTTAGAAGGTAGGATGGAAGAGATGTAAAGGAAGCACTATTGCCCTCTGTGATTAAACGAGCATAGGTTTGCTTCTTTCAGGATCCAAGATGAACTAGTCTTACAGACACTCTACAGTCATTCATCTGCAATCTTGCAGATTAGACATTTTAAAATTTCATTCTTATCATAGGCAAATGTCAAGTTATCTTCAAAAGGATCCTTGCTGCTCACTTTTGCAATGTTTCCTGCATTAGTAAATGATAGGATAGGAAATGAACAAAAAAAAGGATACTATTTCTAATTTTTTTGCCTAAATTTGCTATTTTAGAGATATCTGCAAACTCAATAAACAAGAATCAGTTTTCAGAAAAAACAGAATATTCTATGATCACAGCACTTACACTCTTTTAATTTCATGCAGTTGAATTAAACAAAAGAGAGAGTATTTCCTTTACTTATAGACTAAAATATTTGCTTTCAAAATCCTTCATAACATGCCCTGGTAAAAATATGCAGTCTGATCATCTGATGTTCAGTCACTGTTTATCTTCATGGGATGGTTGTGAACATTATTTCTCAGGTGTTATTTCCTTGCATTTAGGAGTCCACTTTGACCCCAAAAGCATTAACCCAGCCAGGTTGCATTTCTTTCTGTACTGTCATGTAAGATGCGCTCTACAAAAAATAAGGAACATTGACCTTGAAAGGAAAGGGGCAGGCAGGGGGGGAAATAATAAATCCCACAACCAAACCCATTCAACAGCCCAGACCAAGATCTAAGCTCTGTCAAAATGATTTCTTATTCCATTTTACTGAAGCAGTGCCATGCTTTATCACTTCTGAGTTCATGCCTTACAGCTGAGGCAGCCCACTTGAATTGGTAAGTTGTTTAGTTAAAGTATACTTGCTATTCACATTGTCAATATGATTTAAAAGGAAAGAACATTTTGCAGGTGAAATACAGCCATAAATGCAAAAGGAAACTGAAATCCAAAGCATTAGAGCACATGTAATTAATTGTTGCATGTCTCACCATGTTCCTTCTCCTTCCCATTTACAGCAATACTATAGTCAGATGCATGGCACTGGTGACCCATTGGTGGAGGTGGCAGCAATTAGATCTTCCAGGAGCTTCTGATGAAGTCTCACAATCATAAGCAAAACTGGTCAGCTAATCTGAGCTAAATGTAATGTAGTACTACTTTCTGTTTCATTACATCAATGCACACACACTTATACACAAATTTCAGTATGTGAAGAACTGCTGAATTTGTTTTGCGACTGTGCAGATGTTGAAACAACTAAATTAATTGTGAGTATAAAAAAATGTTTTCCAAGTCATCAAAGTGCTCAGTTTACAACCAATAAAGTTTACATTCCATTTCATCTCTCCAGAAGTAGTTGTGTTTATTTATAGTTTTTTTTAAACAAGTAGGTTGAGTTGCTTGGCTTTTGCAGTCCAGGCAGATTTCTGCTTTAACAGAAAAAATCAAGTATTGCCACACAGGCATAGACTTTTTTTTTTTAAGTGAAAGGCTCTGTATTAAAGTGCAAACCATACCATAAAAGGGATATTGGCTCAAACAGGAAGGAAATCAAAACCTTTCTCTCCTTGTAATTTGCAAATAAAGAAACCTGGACCAAGTATGCTTGAAATGCCCTATAACTCAGTTTAATTTTATTTTAATGTAATCGAAAATTCTTGTGAAGCCAATCTTGAAAGTTGAGCTCATTTTCTGTAGCACTGCAGTAGAATACCAAACTCTATGTATTTCATGTAAATTAACATTATCAGACTACAATGAATCTAAACACTCCTCCATCTGTACTTTGTGATATGTGAATAAATAAAAACTTGAAAGTAATGCAAATGAAGTCACTGACAAAGGATCCATAACATTCAGAACTAGGTCATAAGTGAATGCATTAGTGTTCAATATAATTCCATCTTAGGTTTTAATGTTCACCTTCTTCTCTTGTTCTTGCTGCCAATTGATTATCTTTCAGTAAAGTTTACACGCTACCATTAAATGTTAATAATGCATAAATATTAAACATACCATTGTAAAGTTAGCAGCACTATTAATATCCTCAGTCTCTGTAGGCAATACTAGAAATTACTAAGATCAGTATCAATAGTCAGAATCATAAAAATCCTGTCTTTCTGGAATTGATAGCAATAAACAAAGTACAAGGTACAATGGATATTTAAAATGGCCACATCCTCCTACAAAACTGGTGTCAGGAAAGAAAAGACAACACTTTTTAAACAAGATATTCCTCTTAATATTTCATTACTTTCTATCCTTTTGTCTGTATGTAATACTTGTAAAATGCTGTGAAATCTTAAGGCACTGCATATTCTGAACAGCTTAGCAATATTTTGTTCTCTAGTTTTTTTCTTGTTCAAGAAAAAAAAGAAACAAACAAAAAAACCCACCACTGCAGCACTGATGGACAGAAATGTCACTGTCAGATTCCTCACTGCAGATCCCTGTCAGGCAGGATATTGTTTAAAAAGCAGGTGAAGACTTAAATATGCATAGTTGCTCTACATTTCAGTCCCACTAGGTGACAACAACTAGCTAAAGTATACATGTGTGATAAGCTTTACACTCTCCCAAGGGTGCTAAATCATTGTGTTGGCTCAAATTTGGTTTTTAAGAGCTTTGTTGACTTCACAGCTGGTGAGTTGACACTTTCTATCGCTCCACCACTTGGCAACAGATGCTTCTTACTTATGCACAGATGCTGAGTATCCACCCAACCCTAACATTAGCCTTGTGTTTTGAACTAATTGGGCCAACACAGTTGTAATTAAGATTTGAATAATTAGAAAACTAACATGATTACTTTCACAATTAATCCTTATATTGTACCATTACATTCTCTTTTGGACTATTCTGCAAAGGTCTTATTTCTTTGGGCCATGCAAATCCATCAGCCTTCTACATAGTGGAATATAAATGTATTTTGTGGATAATATTAATGACATTTCAAAGGGCTGGTTTCACCCTGATTTAAAAGACTTATAGTGTGCAATTAGACTGTTTTTACTCTTTCATTCTTTTTACCCATTATATGGATCTCTTTATAACAGCCACATGGGAAGAAAATCCATATACAAGAATGAGCAAAGATTTTTTAAGAACAGTATGTGAACATACTTGGATAGAGCACAATATAAAAGATCTTTAAGATGAGCTGATCTGACATATCCTCTTTTATTCCTTTGACTTGGTGTCTGTTCTAAAGTGGGTGCTGAGGGGTAACTGTTAAGCAAAGGAATATAGCCGAGGGGAAAGGAAGAGTCTTTTAAGTAGGAAGCTTGTCCTGGGGAAATGGCAACAGTAGTACTTGGAAAGAATAGATTTTAGAGAGAAGATATAATAAGAAATGAACAATTAAAGATTGAAAATCATTAGGTAATGTTTAATCAGAGCTTGAGGGGCACACAAAGTGTGTAAAGACTGGATGAATATGTCAACATCTTATGCACGAGAATATTAATAAGAATCATAATTTATAAGTACATATTAACTGCTGTTTAATAAAGTGCATCCAGTTATCGGGAGGAGGGGGAGTTTGTTGAAGACAGACTCTATTGAACTAAAGATTTATGCTTGCTGGTCTCCTCCAGGTGTTTAAAGCATATTATTTGCACAGATACCTGAATTTGCTTTAAAGGGTATTTCAGGAACATATTTATCAATAAAAATCAAAGAAACAAGAAAAAGAAATGAGAAGTAGTTCACAAACCAGTTCAAAGGACCCTAATTGTTAAATGGCAGCAGCCAGGAGCAGCTCAGCCTCCCCTAAGCCAGCAGCAGTTCAGTTCCCCTGAGACAGGAGAATGAGCAAAGGCTGTAATTATTGTCTACCACTGTTATTGAAAATAAATATACTGCTTCCATATTCAAGAAGATATATAGCCTCAATCCCTCTTCCCCCTCCAATTCCTTAATCCAAACTAAGCATTCTTCTGTTTACTGCTACGATAATCCCTGGGGTTAATATCTGTCATTATGGCAATTTGTGATCACAAGCCAATCTCTTGTAGAAGTCCGAGTTAGGTCTTGAGACAGTGACTCTTTATTTCTTTAGGAACAGGAAAGTGAAAATGATGCTAAGGACCTGTGGAGGGAACGTGACTCTCTGGTTTGCTGGGTTAGCATGAAATGAAAAAAGGAAACAGTCTCTTGACTTCTGTGTTGGGAGGATGGAGAACTTTCCAAAAGCTGTAAACAGAGACCTCTTTGTGGACAAGATGGGTGGGGAAAAGGAGACAAACCAAGTTTGTCTCTTTTTTTCTTTTTTCAAAGGCAAAAGAATTTTGGCAGAAAACAATAATTTCAGCACTGTATTGAGTCTGGCTGAGCTGGAGTTCGTTTTCCGTAGCAGCCCTCATATTGCTGTGCTTTGCATTGGTGGCTGGAAAGGTGTAGATAACATATCAGAGTTTTTGGTACTGCTGAGCAGCACTGGCACAGCATTGGTGCTGTCTCTCAGCATTCCCCACAGCAAGTGGCAAGGGGAGGGATGCTGGGAGGGGACACAACCAGGCCAGTTGACCCAAAATAACCAAAGGAATATTCCCTACCATAGGATGTCAGCCCAGATATAAAAGCTAGGGAAAGGAGGAGGAAAAGGGAATATTTGTTATTTATAATGCTGCTTTCTGGAGCAACTGCTATGCGTCTTGAAAGTAGCCTGAACGTCACTTGCTGACAAGAAGTAGAGAATAAACGTTTTCTTTCTCTTTGCTTGTGCACATGCAAACTTTCACTCCCAAGGTCGGACACTGCCTTATCTCAACCCATGAGTTGTTTTTCTTCTTATTTTCTCTTCACTGTCCAGCTGGGGAGTAATGGAGTGGTTTGGTGGGCACTTGGCATCCAGCCAAGGTCAATCCACCGTAAGTACTTATAAACTTCAATTTGTCCAAGACAAAAAGCTCAACAACTCTTGATGGCATCACACAAGTAATAACATTCTCACCTAATCTAAAACAGTCAGAGCTGCTGCACTGTCCCACACTTGGCACTTCTTTGGTTTAATGACTGAAGGAGGAACTTGTCTATTACTCGACATCCTAGCCACTGAATGACCCTTCAACCCCAGACATAGGGTACAATAGAAATCAAGACTTAATAGTTCTAAGACTCTATCTTGTTTAGACATTTCATGAAACGTCAAAGCTCTCATGAGAGCTTAGCAAACCTACCCGCTCAGTTAGATTTTCTAATTATATCAGTCATATCCAGTGTACTTCACAGCCATAGCCTGATCCAGCTCCTTATGAAATAATAGGTTAAATTCATTTTCCATCCAGGTTGACTCTTCTATACAATTTTTTTGCCTCCTCTGTAAACCAGAGTTTGCCAGATATTTCTGTTCCTGTAGGGTTTCTTTAACTATGAGGTAATGTAGTGAGCAGACTCTAAAACTTCGTTCAGTTGTGGGGTTGGTAAACATGATAACCTTTTTAATGAAATTAAATCTAGGTTATAGCTTTACCAGAGCAGTGATGCTTTCACAATACTTCCTATAAAACATAGTTTAATGCCTCAAAGAGGGATGAATAAGATTATCCAATTACAAAACCCTTGCCAATGATTATCAAATAACAGCTGGTTTCACAGAGAGCTTGAGAAGTTTTACAATTTTAGAATATCAAATTCCAACATACATGGGATTATATTCTCGTATAGAATTATAAAGTGGTACTTCAAATGATTACTTAGAATTAGTTTTCATTTCTGTGGTTGTGTTTTGCTTCAGTAAGAGAGCAATAGAATTTTACATAATAAAGAAAATACATATTATGTATTTCATTTGTATTCCTAATTATTTTCAGAAAAAAATATTTTAAAATGTTTTGAAAATAATTAAAGAGAAAAGAAAAAAAGACCTTAATATTAAAATAAACCCAATGTCTCATTAAACATTTGCAAATAAATTAAAAAATAGAACAATAATTTTGATTACTAATACTTTCTTTTTTTGACAGAAAATGTTTCTCTATTTACTAGTATTACATCTTGCCTTCTATCCTACTCACAACATTTATCTTGGTGTTATGGTGCTCTCTGCCTTTTCAAATGTTTGCCTTCAGGGGTATTGATGCTACTAAAGAGCATCTATTTCATAAATCTGCATTAAAAATCACTTGTTTTTCCTGACAAGCTCTTGAAAACATCACATTTATGCCTTATGAAGTGCACTTTAAAAAAATATATCTACATATCCCATGAAAACTAAAACCGTTTGACCAAAGTTTTGTTTTTTGCAAGAAAGGTAATTTCTGTCTGAGGAGATTAACACTAAAGATGTATGAAGGAGACATTTTCCAAGACAAATACTGCTGTTTACTTTTACTGGGGAGAGGGAAATATCCCATCAGAAACTTTAGAAGAATGACTCCTAAAATGCCTAGTTTAACTATGGAAATCAGTAATATCAGACCATTTTTCTTCAAAATTAAAATTTGAAAACAAGATGAGCAGGTAAGCCATACAATACACATAGGTATAACCTCCTGCACGTGTATGTTTTAAAATTTTAGATGGCACAAGACCTCTGTTTCCTTAATCATACAGGCACAAGTCATACAGGCACAAAGTCAGAGGTGGAGAGTCAAAGAATGATACATCCCAACGTATGCTTTGAAATTATAATAAACTATATCTCTACCATAGTATTTGTTCAAAGAGAACATAAAGAACAGCTGGTAGAAAAAGAAATTCCTCATGCATCTAAGCACTGCATTCAAAAGTTTTTTTTAGGTAGATCTGCTTGTGTCTTGGCTGGTAGAACCTGCACTAATAGAAACAACTGAGGCAGGGTGCATGGTAACCAGCTCCAGCTGCTCTTTATCAAGTAAGTGAGATTATATCAAGTTTGATTTAATAAATCTCAGCTCCTAGTTAAAATCATCATCTGTCACTAGGTATGTGAACATGAACTGTATTTATACCTTGACTGGACAGAAGACATGCACATATTAAGAAATAGTTGTAAGACCTTCCACTCAAGAGAAAATTTAAACATACCACCTTGCTATTTTTACCTGAATTAGCATCCCTAGGCATGCACCACAAAAAGGACTTTATAGTCACTAGGTAATGAGTAGTGAATGGCAATTCTGGTTGTTCAGCATCCCCCTTCCAACCCTGCACAGAACTGTAACAGCCACATTTGGAAAGACAGTTAAGTGTGTGAGTTTTCTATTTAAAATATTCATGCTCTTTGATCACAAATAGGGCAAAAAAATGTCATACAATTATTACAGAAAAAGTGAGTTGATTAAAAAAGAGTGACCTTTAGAAAACATTTACAAAAAATGTCCATTGTTGGAAGATAATGCTTCAGGCAAAAAAAAAAAATCAAACCAAATAAACAAACAAACCCACACCCTTTAAATAACAGGCTTCGAGAAAAATAGTTCTACCAGACCAAAAATCCCCCAAACAAAAACAAACAAAAAAAATCGGCTACTTTCTAATATTTCCTGCGGGGGTTTTTTGGTTGAGTTTTTTTTGTGTGTTGTTTCTTTTCAATTTTTTTTCTCTTTAACTATTAAAATCATCCAATTGCTTGCCCTGATGACTCTGCTCCATCCTGCCATACATAACATCTTCTCTACATCTAGCCTAGGATTACTCACATTCTTGGCTGCTGGAAATCAGATACATCCTTGACAGATAAATTTTGGCTCTCAGGGTGAGAAAGAGTGACAGGTAATTGCTATGTGCTGCATTTGATGGGTGATGCAGAGTGGGATTGAAGTCCATTGATGCACCTGAAATAGTTGCTTACGCATTCTGCGCATTAACAAAGGACGTTCACAAATACTAATAAAAAGAGGAGTACAGGAACAAGATGAGGAGACATGAGGACAAATGCAGAGGACAGTGCTGGTGTCTGAAAATTTTATTAGATTTATATGCAGTGAGGACCAAAAAATGGGATAGCAATTTTTACACTGAATCACAAAAACATCAGAGGCAACTGATGCTCTTTAAAAGTCATTTTAATCAGCAAATTAATTTGAGTGTTTTCCTTATCAGCACTTACCTTTTCAACACCACCTCTCACACTCTGTATTTATTCTGACACAAGCTCTCTTTCAAGTAGAAACCAGATATATCACATTTCCTCACTTTCTTTTTTTGATACATTCTCCTTCAAGTAGCAGTTCAGAGGTGGAAGGGCCAAATTACAAAAAACTCTGGTTTATAGAAAACCTGAGTGCCACTATCTAGAAGGTCAGATTTTAAAAAGAATAAAACAACAAACCAAAAAACAGCAGGCTATTTCATCATGAAAATATGAAACACAGTTCTACTGAGAGGTCTGCTCATCAGTCAGCACCTTTCTTGAAAGGCCTAGGGTTTCTTTTTTCCTTCTTTTCTTATAATAGTGTAAATCAGGACTTCTGCAACATCTGTTTAGAGTAACAGTGAGATAGATCTACACTGGGTATGTTAACTTATGCCTAAAATGACTCCTATTTATGTAGTAAAGGAATAAAAAGTGCTCTTTGTGACAGTAAATGAAACCTTTTTAAAGAGATATAGTTATATATTTAAAATTACGGCAATCAAGTACCATGAATACTATTCATATTTTAGAGAGAATTGAAAAGACACTTAACAAGCAAACATACAAGTTTCCTAAATGGAAAGGCAATGGCTTTTCATTTTGTTCTATAATTGTTACTCCAGTTGAATGAATGAAATATTACTTGAACCAGAAGTTTTTACAGAAAGCTTGTTGCAATAAATCTGAACAAATTCAGATTTGGCAGAATGGCTTCATCATCAAATTCTTAGCAAAAGTATTGAATAAAATTCTGCTCAGACTGTTCAATATAATGAAAATCTGATAAAGAAATACTATCTTCTAGCTTTTCTTCATGCTACAAGCCTTCTTAGAAATCTGAAGTTAAATTTTACATTTAACAATATTGTTTTTATTTGCAGCATTTTCAGCATTTTCTTAAATAGGAAAAATGGACTGTGAAATAAAGTAATTTTTTTTTCTTTTCTTTTAGATTTTGCATTAAACCTAGTATAAAACAGGTATAGGAAAGTGTGTAACACATTCACAGAGTCAGTATGCCAAGAAGGTTCTTTATAAATGTACTTTGTGATCTTCACAAAGGCTTTTAAGAGAGTTGCTTAAATTGCCATGTCAACTCCATATACAGAAATCCTGCAGTATAACTAACTAACTAACTAATTATATAAATGGTCCAACGGGACTGAAGAATAAACATAAGAGAAAGGGAAAAGAAGTCAGAATCTAGGTCTCCAGTTCAAACCAAGTCCTGTGGTAGTAGTTGAACTTCACAAACAACCCAAAACTTTTATGAAATGAAAAAATGGGCACACACAAGTGTTTTTAGCAAATGTGTGTCTGCATTTGCAATTACACTCAGCACCTCTTGGCATCTGTCAGAGAACAGTAGCCAGGAATGTACCTAGTGCTTAGAAACTCTGGGTCAAATGACCCAGTTCAAAAATCTGGATTATGGGATCAGTGCAAGATACATTGTTGATCAAACAAGGTCAAAAGTCTTGTCTGTTTTCTGGAAAAGGAATGGGTTTGCATACCTATTTACCTTTAGAGGAAAAAATATTTTTTCAAGCATTTTACTAACCAAATCAGTCACTATGGTATTCTGTAAGTATATTTGTTGTGCTGGACAGCATTAATGCAGTCAGTGAGTAAATGCATGCATGAAAGGAATAATAAATCTGGCCTAAATGTGGAAACAAAAAATATTCATCCAAGGCATTTAACTATTTATCATCAGTTTTGGAGATGGTTCCAAATATACTGTACTCTGACAGACCACATAATTTTGGTACCTAAATATACAGCTTTTAAATGTATGTGGTAGAATTTTACTGTGAGTTAGGTGCTCAGACGCTTTATTATTTTTAATCTCAGAGCCCTATTTTCTCATGAATATCTCCATAAAGGTTTGCATCTGAATTGTGGTTCCAGGTCTGTGCCATTCAGTACCACAGCACAGAGATGGACTTCAGCTCCCATAGACCCCAAATCCCACTCTGCTCCAACACAGGACAGTAAACAAAGCTTACATTATACATAACCCAACCAATGCAGTCATTGCCTTAAAAAATATTGACAGCTGTGATATCTGCAGCAGAAAGATGGTCCTCCAGCCCAGAACTGTCTGGTGTACATCAGCGAGTCTGATCTTTACAGGAAGATTCTTCACTCTCAGACCTGAAGTGATCCTGTTGACAGAAACTGAACCACAGCTGCTCCTAAAGTACTCTGACCAAGTCTCATGATGTAAACTCTCTTAGCTCCCATCTGGTGGTGTCCTAGTTTAGGGCAAATTTAGGAGGAAACCNTTAACATTGTAAAACTTGTGGTTTTGACCTCTGCTAAATACAAATTCCAGTAATCAATATGACGAGGTAGGTTTGTACTTCATTTTGATGTAGGATTTTTCTACCTGGAAATTTTTTTCCCTGCTCAAACCACCAGGCTTGAAGGTTCAACAAGAAAGCAGACTGAAGCTTTGTCCCTCCTGAAAGAGCATTGGATCCTCCAACCTTTGCTACAAAATAATTATCTGAACAAATATTCAGTGAAACATGCCAAACCTAGTGCCTTTAATGAGTTTCACCTCTACAAAACAACCAGACCTTTGTGAAAGGTTTGGTTAATATAAAAGTAGATAGTGCTTGAAAATCATTCTTTAACATGCTGTATCTATGACAAGCCATGATAAAAAAAGAAGCGAGGAAAAAGTAGTAGCAAAGACTAGATTAGCCTCCATATCAAATCAGAGTCTGAGAAGTCATTCAGGAGGTGCAACTTTCACAGTGACTTGAACATAGCAACCCCTGAAAATATGCTCAAAGCTTACTCGTTTAAAAGCATAATATAGACATTGTAATCTCTGCTTCTTTTGAACTGTAATGTATGCTTTTGCAAGAACAATGTCATCCTGAGGCAGATAACTTAAACCTTGCAGTCTGTTTCCATGAACCAGTGAAGAGCAGGTGATTTCTGTCCAGACCCACACACAGACTCCAAAGCGGGAAGCAGAACCACCTCTTACTGTTCTAGCTACTTACTGTACAGTGAGATACAGCCCCTGACACAAAGATTGTACAATCAAAACCAAGTAAAAGTAGAGAAAAAGGGGATAAAGAGATGGTAGAGTGTTGGAGCACTCCTGTCCCATTCCTGTGTGCCCTGGAGTGTCTTCACTGGGATTTTTCTGTTTCAATTAAAAATGAAAGATTTACACAGATGGGCCAAGTGTGAAAAGCGATGTCCCTGCAGCATCAAACGAAGGAAGAGAATAATGGTAGATGAAGAAAATGGAAGAATAAGGGAGAATGCTAAGAGGAAAAGAATGAAGAGAAAGAAACATATATCATTAGGAAAAAAATGAGTCTATATGAAGAGGAAGGTGCTACCCAGAGGTGCAAGAATAAGTGTCCAGGAAACAGATTATGAAAACAACAAATGAAAGAGAGATATCAAGAGTCTGCTGGGACACAATGGTCTTGCTAGGAAATTTGATGTTAGTTCTTCAACCCATGTTAATAACACAGGGTAAAAAAGCCTCCTCTTCAGGTAAAGCAATTTCCCCATATATCTTCAAGAAGGGAAATTGTGGAACCTCATTAACCCCTGAAGCTTGTTCTATCTCACTGTCACCCCATAGTCTTGAAATTATGTGTCATTTAGGATGGCATATCTTTCTTTTACATTATCTGGATTATGAACTATAGTCATTAACAGTTGTTTCCTCTTTCACATGTCACTATCCCTGCTTTAGGGGGACTGTTCCTCACTGGTCTATGGTTGGTTTTATGTCAGTTTTCACAGGGCTCCCTTTCCTTTACCCATTTCCAAACCTCATTTTAATGAATCTCATGAAAAAGCTCCTAAAACATTGAAGCATTAGTATCAAACACTAATTTTCAATAGAGTTAGGCCAGATAGTAATCATACTCATATGTCAGTAATAAGGAGACGTAGCTTGAGGCAAAAAAAAATTAACACCGTCCTCATTCAAAGAACTTGAAATATTTGAAAGAAAGTTTAACTCTGCATACAGTTATATATTTAATAGTATTTGATACAGCCTTAGAGTAAAAAAAAAAACTTCAAGAGAGGGAGCTAGGCAATACTGCCTTCCTGTGTAATCTGTCTGCCTATGTTTAACAAGTCTGAAAAGCTTCAGTAAGTCAGATGCCCCAATTTATTTGTTTAATGAGGAATGTTATTTCCCATATTGCTGAGGTCACTTTTAGGATCATAACTATGCCTGAAGAAGCCCACAGCCCACCAATGGAAAAGATCGGGAAATAATTACAGCATTACTGTCTGTTTTTATTAAAAGATGAGAAAAGCCAGCATTTCCCTGTGTTAGGTATGCTGTCATGTCATAAAACCTCTGAGGCTGGCACACCAGAAAGTAAGCGCTCTTCACTTACAAGCAGATAGAACATGTGATCTTGTAAAATAATAACAGAGACGTAAGTGTATTTGTAAGACTTGCTTAGAAATGCACAGACACATTGCCATGAAAGTGTGATTTATTTATTTTTTTACTTACAGCAGCAGCTTTGTGAAACAAAAGGAGAACAAAGCCATCACGTCAAACAATGTTTGTAGTCAGACCTTGTAAAAGACTGGAACAGAACTTCCTGCTATTTGTATGTAACCTGGATGTCTCAGACTGCAATTGCGTTACACTTGATTTCTTTTTTTCCCTGAAGTTCATTAAGTTATTGTATTTTGCTTTTTTTAAGTAATGAATACTCTGATGCATATGAATGAACCCTAAACTGAAAAAACATAGATTAGTTGCGAAAGAAAAAAAATGTGAAGACATATATAATGCATTCTCATATGTGCACTGAAATATTTCTACCCGGGTCAACACTTGCATCTCTGGGTTGAAGAAGCACCCGGGCATTTAGTAAATGTCATATAAAGATAACATGAAAAAAGAAGTGAACCATATGCTACGCCAAACTGAGGATAAGTGCATGTAACTACTTCCAAAACCAGCTTCCTTTCCTAGAAAACAGTGGATATATTGAGTCACCATTATAAAAAATACTACTTTCAAAAATAATTTTCAAGAAAGAGAATATACATGTAGATAGTTAAAACTGTCAGTATTCTTCAAATATCCGCCCAAAACCTCAGGTCATTTTCCCCTATGCTAATGCTTTTGCAAGAAAGAGAACTTGGTATTTTTAACTGAAAAGGCTAATGGAATAAGTAACCTGCAGATAACCAACATTTGCCTGAATAATTCCCTTTATTTTTTTTTCTTTTCTTTAGGGAGCCAGGGGGTCAGGTAGTGAGGTATAGTGGAGAGGAGGAGTGGAGCAGGGCAGAGGCTTGAGAGGTATATCTCCATATTAATTAGCTGAGTTTTTAATGCAGGATATAGTGCTATGAATTGTGTTTCCAACAATAAATGATAACCAACAATAAAGATATTTAATGCCAATAAACAGTATTGAAAACAGGCAGTGCAATTAATTCACACTTTTGCAAACTGCCTAGAAGTTATACATCTGTCTAAGCTATGAAGACTGGAAATCACTTAACTTTCCACTAATGTTTTCCTTCTATTACGACAGTTTTAAACACAATGTGTTAACTTTTGGGGGCAACAGAGAGAACACTGACATTTTCAGTACAACAGATCTTAATTTCATCCCTTACAGTATTAAAAAGTTTGGCCTCTTTACAAGCTCCTTAGTTACATCCCCTGATAGCACAGCTATCAAGTGTGGATATGACTGAGACTGTCCAAGTCAGTTCACTTTAGACATTTCAGGGTGGATACACTGTAGGCACAAGGCTAGCTAACTCCGGGCTGTGTAAAAATCTCTGACATTTTCTTGGTACCCATTTCATCTTTCAAGACAGCCTCCCTCATCTACTCTCTTTTTTCCTTACAGATAAAGATCTTCAAGCATCAGTCTATTTCTTTTGATATGTCTCACTTTCTATCAGCCCACGAAAAAATGCATCCTCTCTCTCTTCAGTCAAACACTACTCTCACTCCACAGCAATTTAATTTTCTGGCCGCTTGTATTGAAACAGCACCCCTACTCACCCTTTCCCCCCCACACCCTCCCACACACACGAGAAATGCTAATCCTGTGACAGCAACTATCCAAATCCTACCAGCCACCAAGCATAACATTCCTTCCACATGTCAGTCACAGTCCTCTGTCTGACGGTAGCCTGGAAAGCTGCGTGCATATTCTTGACTCACATTTCAAGAATCCCACATTTAAATGCCACGGGACTTTGAAATCCTACATCTACGAGTTCCTACTGGTGAAGGAATGATGCTATTTATTCAACATTATGTTTTACCATAATGTAATTCTGCTTTCCAGCTGCTGTGCTTTCCAGCTGCTGTGCTTCCTCAAATACACATACAAGGGGGAAAAGTCCACTTGCCTTTCCTCCTCCCTTCTCATACCCCTGCATGCTTCTAACAATTTGCCTTGTCCTGGTTTTTTTTTT
>VZTZ01031728.1:194396-250218 GCA_013400955.1 Drymodes brunneopygia
GTACTAAGAGTATCAATTTTCAGGGCAATTTTTCTTTTCTAATATGTAAATAACAAAAAAAGAGATATTGTCTGCTTCATTTTGGCTGGAAACACAGAAACTAGAAATAAGGTGTGCAAGTACTCTAGGATAGCAGCAAACCCTGCAGAATACATAGAAAAGATTAAGTAAAACTGTATTTATCCTTCGTCTCTTCTGAGAAAAACATAAATAATAGACCCCTGTAAGACATTAAAAATGCTCTGCAGAAAAGCATTTCAGCCATTAAATCTTTCACAACCATTATATTTTCCAGATTTTGGCAACCATATTTTCCCCATGGCCTCCACAGAAAATGAGACTAGACTCTTAGTAATACTCAACTGCCATGCACGGTAGCTCTGCAATTTTACTCCCACCCTCATTAATTTCAGAAGTACCAGCTGAACAAAGGCAACTTCAAACTCTCATTTGGCCTATATCAGCATAGCTGCATTGATTTAAGTGGAATTGTACAGCATATTTATAAATTAGTGAGATCTCGTGTAAAAGCAATATAATTTGTCATGAATACTATAGCAGGTTTCAAAGATCAGCGTTCCTGCAGCATCATTCAATATTTTATTTTTGATACAGATCCTTTCTTTCCAAACGTTTTGGCCACACTGAGTAAAGACAACATGGGAAATTTCTTTGCAACAGAGTTTGATCTTGAGCATTGAGTGCTTTAGTTTAGCATCTTATTCAACATGTTCTTGAAGTTAAGGTAAAGATGTGATCTGCATAGAAGGAGACAGCTGCATCCTTGTCATACTCAGTGGAAAACTGCTGACTTCATCATGTTTCCCCTTGTGGTACCTCAAGGGGCTCAGACAAATCCAAACTGCTTTATCTCATCTGATCACTGTTTTCACTCCCAGTTTAGCAGTAATAATCAGCACCATTCTTTTTACTTAGGCCAGACTTCCAAATAGAAGGAAAGTAGCACAGCATATTGCTTTAAGACACTTCTGATAATGCTATGTAAAATGCAGTTTGAATTTCATTGTATGCTTTTATTAAGCCAGCCTTGTAGGCTGAGACATTTCAATGTTGGTGATCTCTGTTTCCTTGGAGGCAATCTCACAATGTTTGACACATTTAGGAGGCACAGGTAACCCTAGGTTTAAGTAAAGGCCCACAAAATGCACAAACAAATGAAAGTTTTGGAGCATCCTAGTACCACAGTGGAACAGTCCCAAAATCATAATGGCAGTGGAAAAGCAGGTGGTGATTAAATACTCTACAATTCAGTTCTGGGAAGAATTTATGAACATTATGCTTTGTAAGAGTAGGGAACTTATTGGTAGAGAGGGTACCTAACCCCGTGAGTGAAAGGAAATATGGAGAGATAATATTTTTAAGGATATATTCAGGTCTAATAAAGTGAAAATTAAAATGAAGGTAGAAAGAAGATGCAAAATGGAAACAGGCCACCACTCTTCTGTGGTTTAACTACCATCTGAGAGAAATAAATTTTGTATCACAGAGGAACACTATTCATGTTCAAGCACCAAGTAAATTATTGTTGTCTATAATTATAAAGAAGGAAACAATGAACAGTTCTTCAAATGTGATTATGTGCTTCCAATACTATTTTATTTACCGAAGCATTATAAAGGCACTTTTGTGAAATAATGGATTCAAAATTCTGTTCAGTCTTTTTGGTGTGTCTTTTTGAATGAATTGAGAACCTCAGGACTACTAGAATGTACCCTACAGGACCAAGGAACCTGTATATTCTAAGTTAGTTAATCTCTGCTGAAAATTTCTGTCATCAACACACCTATACAGCTCAGCTGGAAATGAAATTAAACAGCTGTAACCAAGAGCATGGCTTTGTAGCAAAGTTTGCTGTTTCTGCTCTGGGTCTCATTTTTGCTGGGGGCTATAAACCTCCCTTAGACATAACAACAAAAGTAGGAGCACTCTGCAATTTGCACCACAGGAACAGTGTGGGAAACAGAATGACTCAGGGACATCCTTCCTAAAGTACAGTTCCTCCCTCACATCCTTCTTGTTCAGGTGAAGGGAACAGTGTGATTTGTGGTATGATCTGTCTCAGCAGCAATTTACAACTTCCCAGTAAAATCTCTCTGCTCACTCCCTTTTGCCATCAACGTGCTTTAGCATGCAGGGACAGGGGGGAGAGGATAGTGCAGAAAGTCATGTGCAGGGATGCAATGTACTGCTTGTAACCACATAAATATCTTCCACCCATCCATTAGCCTCCCTGTTCCTGTCTCTCTGAATAAGGAGGGGTTGCTTGTCCCCTTGAAGGGGACAATACTGAATCGCAATTTAGTCCTGGGATTCTCCCTGGCATTTTTATAGCTGAAGCCTGTCTGCTGCTTATTCAGACTAATACTATAAATCTAACACACTTTAAGGGCCACATTTTCAGTGTCATAAAGGATCATATCTGACGATTTTTCAGGGTAATGACAGGGCTTTTATAATAATAGAGAAAATTAGATCTTAGGATGTGACAACATCTCTGCCTGAGATTTTTCAGATGTTACTGGTTTCCAGAAAAGCTCAGGAAAATATAGTAACAGGTATAAACACAAATTAAAATGAACTTTCCAGCAATCCTAACTTGAATCTCTCTGGCTAGATTTTAGTCTTCTAACTATGGGGGATTTGGGTTTGTTTCTTGTTTTGACTGCTCTGGTTTGTTTTTATTTTTATTTCATGGTTTTCTTAATATTATATTGCTCTTCTATTTTTCAGTTTGTCCATTCCAGAGTCATCCTTTAATCTGGTTTTTTTTTAAATTTCCAACACCTTCTAATATTTCTGCTTCCTTGCTTTCTTGCTCTCTATTTTGCTAGTCTTATAAGGAGAAGTATTCTGCATTTTCTTGGCAGTGTTAGAACTGATAGGTATAGAGGGAAAAACCAGGGAGAATAATAGCTGCATTTTTCCATATACACATAAAAAATCTTATGTAGGAAAAGGAATCAAGTGCTAACAAAATTGCTTTTATTCCTCATTCCCTCAACTACTATTCAGGAAGAGCTGGAAATGCTGTAATGGAGCATGACTGGAAACATTTTAATTCCTCATATGGTCTCATTCTTCTGAAGCAAGTTTTCCCTCAGACACCAGGCCACTGACTGTGAAGGACAACTTCCTTGTAACAGGGAAGAAGGCTGGACTATAAAGTAAAGTGTACCTGCAGCATTGTCATGCCAAGCCCTGAAAGAGTAGGCTAGTGAGAGTAGGAGGCAGTAAGACAAGCCCTATTTTGGGGTCAGCACTCTCCCTTCATGTGGGACCACGCTGGTTAGCACTTGGTTAGATTTGCTGTGGGAATACTCAAGCTACTTCACATCAAGGTGAGAGTGAACAGTGGGATAAGACAGTCCCTCATCCCAGCTTCTTCAGAGGCTATCAGGAATAGAAGTTGTTTAGTGACTTCCATGTGCCTAATGGCAAGATTATTATTCCCAGAAGCATTGTACTGCATACAATTATCTAATAAGTTAAGTGGCTTCCATGACATAAAGAAGCTAAAGCATGTATTGTATATAGATCTTACTTTTAGACACCAAGGAACATGAAGATTTCAATCTAGTACAAAGACACTGACACTGATCAGCAGGGCCTAACCCAGTCGAGTTTCCTTCTTAGTTGTACCACTCACATCATTACCCCCTCTAACACCCCCCTGTTACAGGCATATGCTACATATTACATGCTACATATTACTACCCCATTAGTTTGCTTACCTATAGTAAAAATTCAGAAAAAAATAATGCTTCCTTTTGCAGACCTGCATGTTATTTCTCATTTGCATGTTTTTGATTTTATCCTGCACTTCAAAAGTCTCATAAGCCTTTTTGATTATCAAGCTTCCTAAGGTTTGCCTTAAATGATCAGTTGAAAAGAGAATGAAAAGGCAATAATATTCAAAGATGTCTTCTTAATTTTTCCATCCTGTAGTCATTACTTGCAATTGGATCTATTGATGCCATCATTTTAAAAGCTCAGAAGGCAGAGCATCAGATCACAACACAAAATGTGACACTCAGTTCTAGCCAGTGAGAAACTGAAGGTGGCAGGAGGAGATCAGAACAGAAAACCCAGACTCCTCAGCTCAGGCAGCCCAAGCAAAAGTCATGTCTCAGCTGCTGCCTCTTCACTCAGGGAAGCAGAGGCCATGGTCTGTCATAAACTTGGGCATTGTATCTTTCAGAGGGAATTAAGCAGTGGCATCTTAAACTCTATGTCACTGCAGTTTGCTGCCAAAAACCAGTACACAGCAGACTGGAACAGTTTCTTTAACACAATCTTGCTCTGGAAACATGTTCGAAGAGAACATTCTCCCACAAAGCACAGCTGCCTGTTACCATTTTTGAAGGTGGTATGATTTGAGACAGTGGCTAAGTAAGAAAATTTGGTCTCCACTTATTAAACAGAATAGGATTATCTAGCCACATATGACAGATTAATCATATGACACATTTGAAAAAAATAGTTCAGGTTAATAATTATATCTTTTCTGGACAGGAAGTATCATTATGTGATCATACCCACTTCGAGCCATTAGCCTCTCTTTTCCCTTTTTACGAATATAGAGGAATGAAAGATGGCTTAATTATAGCACTAGGAAATTACTTGCCTTTTGGTGGGGGATAGAGAGGATGGTCTCATAATCACAATACAAAGTTGAGACTGTACAATATTACCTTAAAATATTTATTCTCAGTTACTCTCTCAGTTCCATTTGCATCTGTAATAAATAGCATGTTTAAAAGACACTTGCATATATGGAATCAGAGTAGAAGAATGTGGAAGCTGGAAGGTCCAGGGCCTTACTTCCTAAGTACACAGATGAATTTTCTCTCATGCTTTCAAGCTGTGATTGCTTTCAATTTGTGATTGATGTGAAAATGTGTAATATTAATATTGTCTGTTAAAAATCACAAATTCTACATATTCATTCATGTTAATTTGTCTCTTTACTAGCAAAGCCAACTAGCCTGTGTTCATTATCTCCAGAACCACCTATACCGATATTAATCAGTTTGCTGAAACCCTGTGTCTTTTTTTTACCCCATATTCATGAAGGCACTTCTGAGAATAATAATTACACTACTTAGCCTTTATCTAGTGCTACTCATCTTTCAAGTGCTTTACAAATATTAATTCACTAATTAATCTTTCCAACAACTCACATTACTCCCATTTTACAGACAGAGAAACATTAGCAGAGAGGGCGAGTGACCTGCCTGAGGCCATGGAGAGCAGAAAAAGGGAAGAGGACTAAGGGAAAAGATGCTTACAACTAGAATGAAATGGAGGCAGATGGGACAATTATGGTGATTGTTCAGCAAATAATCATGAGATTACAGTGAAGAATTTAACATACCACCGGAGGGCAGGAAGTGCTAGTCCTATTGTGTATTATACACCACTCAGTTTACCAAAAGAACCACAAATAAAAAAAAGAAAAAAGGTACGGAAAATAAAACTTGTTGCACTTTCATCATTTTTTGAAAACTAGATACAGTCTGCTCTTAGATACTGGCAAAAAACTTAAAAGTAATCATGAGCACAAAACTAGCGTCAAGAAACTACAAAATTCTAATTTATTTGGTATTTCATTTGATGTGGGGATATCTGTACTCAAAATTGGATCAACTAAATGCAAAGACTGTCCAATGGTAGTGACATTAGGATTTCTATGCCTACTTCATTTTGCATCTAGGGAGTCTGAAAGAAAACATGCTCTCTATACGACAAGATCTAGCTCACATATTTAGCTGCAACTGTAAGTAAAAAATAGACAAATTAACTTCCCTCTTAAATCTTGGCTTTCTGCTTTCCAAATAACTTCTCTTTAACCATATTTTTTCCCACTTTGTTTTAGTTTGCTTTTGTTTTATTTACAATCCCAAATGGTTCCAGGAAAGCAGACATTTCTACATTAGGACTACGGAAGGATATAGGATAATACTATTGTATGATACTCCTGTCAGGGAGACTTTTTCCTTAAGGCTGTAAGAGATACATCCTTGTCTGGAATTTAGGACAGCAACTGGGGATGTGAGGTATCCAAGCTAAATCCAGTAAGTGAATTATCTAAGAGCAAAAACTATTCTCTGTGTCACAACTGATACAAACCTGGAGACTGGTTTTGAATTGTGTTAGAATCTAGCAAGTACAGTACACATATCTATTCAAATCAAAAGCCCCAAATGATTACACAAATATTCAAGGTATTTTATGCTCCATGCAGACTGGGTACAAAATAAAAAAAAAAAAAAAACCAAAAAAACACCAAAACACTGAATGCTGTACAAAATCTAGAAGATACACAGTCAGGTCAAATTGAGATCACTTTTGCCCCTCTCTGAGAAGTTTTGCTTCCTATTCTGTTGATATGTTAAATGTTTGTTCCAGTTGCACTTTATGCTGATATTGACATTTTGTATACAACACCGTGGCTCACTGACTAGTAGATAAGCAATCCAAGAGCACAGAAAGCCCCAATGAGAATCAAGAAGAGTGAGGCAGGATGTAAAAAGGCCCCTGACAATTTCAAACAGTGCATATGTGCTGTAATATTCAGCACTAAGAGGGGAACTCTCACACTGTAACCTGTGCATTTCTCTCACTAGCTATCCCCTCGTCTGGAGATGCCCTTAAAAGGAAATTTAATTACCTACAGAATAGCTATGCCTTTTCAGGTTCTTAGAGTTTGGGAAACAGGTAATTTTCCAAGATGCAGAACTAATACACCTATTCTGTGTCTTGGAAAATTATCTGCTTCCCAAGCTCTAAGAACTTGAGCCAAAACTATTATTTAAAAAAAGAATAATAAAAAATATATTTTGCTCCAGCAAAAATTTGAAAGTTAATTGCTTTCTCCCTCTCTGAGTTGTACATCTTCTTAAAATTAATTCTCCCTTTAGACTTTATTTAAGATGAATATTCAGGAAAAGAGCTCCTGGAAATGACAAGGTAGAAAAAAGACTTAATTGGCACTATTTTGATATTAATAACACAATTTTATGGTTTCATCATTTGCAAGCTTTGCAGACAATACAGATGATTACCAATCCAATCACTGACAACAGCAAGCAACTTACCACTTGTGACCTCCAAATTCTGTAGCAGTAAGAAACAAATTGACTGGGAAGAGCTCCTACAGTATATTGTAATCAGGATGAAACTATTAAATTTGTGATTTCATCCACTGATTAAATTTTTGTTTAGCTCCTGGGATAGAATGGAGTTTATGTTATTACAAAAAAGTAACAATCACAAAACTTTCATAACAGATCGCTTACATAGGTACAGGACTCTTGAGAAGGATGCTCAGTGATGACATTAGCGTATCACGACAGAAACAAATGCTGCATTTTGTTTGTGAGGTTTAGTTAGGTTTACTTTGCTTAGGTCAGCCTGTTGGAGTCAGGCCACAGATCACTCCCACCATAATTCAGAGCACTGTGCAGAAAGAACTTTTAGCAGATAGGAAAAGTGGTAAAGAAAACAAAGTGCCTGGCTCAGCTGTGATGATACCCAACATGGAGAAGACAAGTTTTGTTTATGCAAGAGACATAAAAATGTCAAGGATTCAGACCAGACACCCTGAGTGTCTTCCCAGATGCTTCTGGGTTGCACATAGGCTACTGCAGCTTCCTTTTGAGTTCCTTTCTTCAATATACTTCAACTCCAAAAGGAAGATATGGGTTTTATTTACTTGTCTCCATAATTATATTTGGATGCTGTTGAGCAAGGATGGAGTTCAAAAGTGCTCTTGATAGAAACCTAATTACTGTTTTAGGAACCAAGTTCTTTCAAACAATGATTATTATTTATTTGTTTATTTAACTGAAATCTGTGTCACAAACCAGACAGTGCTGTGTAGTTCAATGCCGTACGTTAAATGAGTGGTTATCAAGGTAAGGCAAATACCGGTTCTTAGATGTTGGGAACTACAAGTAGACTAGCTCTACATATCACCTCATCTTTAATTAAAATTTGTTAATGCATTCTGAATGTTGCTGATGCTAATATTTTAAAGTACCTAAGATTATTCTAGGCTAAGCAGGAAAGCGTCAGTTTTCTTTCTCTGGTGCTCTTTTTGTTTGCATAGGCTTTAGTTTTATATTCTTCAAGCAGGAAACTGCATGTAATTATTTTGGATATCTTCTTTTATTGCTTAATTAAAACTATAGAAAATGGCATAAAATAAACTCTCTCTATCTCACTGACATTTGCACAGCAGCATATTTGCAATCAACCAAAAGCATATTTGTCCTATGTCATTAATGATAAAAAGGCCCAAATTATTTATTTACGATGATATTAAGAATAAAATATTAATTTGTTGAAGAAAACACTGTATTAATAATAAATAATCCTGATCTCCATGAACATGATACCAGGATGAAACTGTTTTAATTTGCTTTAGAAAATAATTAAATACAGTCATATACTCACAGAGAAGAACTCTACTGTCTTGTAAACAGTGGTAAAATAGCTTAGAGCAACCTCTAAGTAGGAACTCGCACAAGAAGTGTATTACAATGATGGAGGAATTTATTGTACTGCATCATTGACCATTAATTCTGAAAATGCTACTTTTTCAGAAAGAAAGTTCTACATAAATAAAAGATATGAAAAGTCTAGAATTCACAACCAACACCTGAAAATAAAATACAAGAAAGTGTCCTTACTTTGGATCATTTATTTTCTATTTCAGGAAAATATACATGGGAGATTAATGATAAATCCACTCAAAACACTTGTCCAAAACCTTCAATCATTTTTCCAAAGCATGGAACAAAAGAATAATGAAATAATGCATAGGATGGGCAAGGAAAAGTTCCTATGGATTTACCACAACAGAAATTCATAGGCAATGTTACTGAAACTGAGAATTTCTAAAAGTAAGTTTACATTGCTATTCCAACCTTTTTCCCAATATTTTGGTCAGTCTCACGAAAATTAAAATACTTGTGGAAGTGGCCTTTCTAAATAGTTGACTGCTTTAAAAGTGCTTGGGGCTTTCTCATTGTTTATGTCTACCTTCACTTCAATTTTTCGTCCTTTACACTTGCTCACATAGAAAATTATCTTCATTTTTGTGTGCATCTTTTTTCCAGACTGTTTTTTGAAGCACACAGGAAAGCTACGGCAACGGTGATGTCGTCTGCACCCTTTAATTTGTAGCACAATGCTGTCTCTTTCTATGCCTCATTCTCAATACTAATAGGCATATTTCCAGTCACTTCACTTCCACTTGGTATTATATACATTAACAATCTTTTCATGCACGTCCCAAAGCACAAAGCTCAGGAGTATCGCATTTTGTAAAACATCAGACACAAATATTCATGTTCCAGAACTTATGAGTGATTTTATCCTCAACAGCAAGCAGACTGGGAATGGCTGAAGCTCACACAGACATATCTGAATTAGTCCTAATTAGCTCAAACACCAAGTAGCAGCATAGCAGGGCACAGTGAATAACTGCAGGTGAGCTGCCCAAATATGTTCTTTACAATATTGTGCCCAGCAAACAGTAAGTTTGAGAGACCAAAGGAATAACACAGGATGTATCCCTCACATTTCATTAAAGAAATCCACCCCATGCTTCAATTTCCTTCACTGCATTCTCACAGAAAGTGATTCCAGTGAACCAAGTGAAATTATTTATATGAAATTTGTAAGCCAGTAGATTGTGGGTCAGACCTAGCATACATTTCTGCAAGCGACTGTCCTTACTTGTGCAAGTAAGAGACAAGCAAAAAAGGCATTGCTAATACACACACACACATAATTAATTTGAGAAATTAATTAATTTGAATTAATTTGAGAATCTTAATAATGCTCTGGTAAAATATGTGATATATACATTGTTCTAGTTTCAGCTGGAGTGGAGTTAATTTTCTTCACCATGCCTGGTATGTGGTTGTGTTTTGGATTTGTGATGAACACAGTGTTGATAACACAAAGATGATTTTGTTATTGCTTGGTAGGGTTTGCACAAAGCCAAGGCCTTTTCTGCTTTTCATACTATCACACTGGTGAGGAAGTTGGGGGTGCTTGGGAGACTGGGATGAGACACAGACAGACAGGTGACCCAAACTGACTAAAAGGATATTCCAGACCATGAGACATCATGTTCAGTGTGCAAAGTGTGGGGAAGAAGGAGGTAGGGGTGGACATTTGGAGTGATGGCGTTTGCATTCCCAAGTAACTGTTCTGTTTGATGGGGCCCTGCACTTCTGGAAAAGGCTGAACACCTGCCTGCTCATAGGAAGCAGTGAAATAATTCCTTCTTTGGCTTTGCTTCTGTGTGGAGCTTTTGCTTTCCCTGTTAAACTTTTTATCTCAACCCATGAGTTCTCTACCTTTTACCCTTCTGATTTCCTCCCTGATCCACGTGGTAAGGAAGTGAGCTGGCTGGGGTTAAACCATGACACACAAGTACACCTAGATGAAATTATTCATAAGAAGAAAGGGTGGTATACAACATCCTAGCTAAAACTAAAGTTTTCAGAATTTCAACATTTTCGCAACTGAAAGTCACATTTTAAAGAATACTGCAACATACCTGTGTGCCTTGCAATATCATTGCAACTCAAGGCTCTCATGAGTGGTTTATTTCATTGAGCTTGCACTCTAATTTAGGCTACCTAGTTGTCCTTTATTAGAATAGAATGTCAGTAACTTTTCTTCCATCTGAGCACAGACATCTTTTTTAAAATGAGATTTATCATTCTTGTTTGGCATCTAAGTCTTACCCCTTCAATTATGAAAGCATAGAAAATTTGCTAAGATCAGATGCCAAAATTTTAGTCAATTAATATTAGCCGAGTAAATCCCACCATTCTTTGCCATAAGTTTTAATTTAGAAGACACAGAAAGAGAAAATATATCTTTTTTTGAAAAGATATATTTTGGTAAGTGCTTTGTCTTTCCCTGCCATACTTTTACAACTTGGCTTTGTTTTTATCCAAGCAATCTTGTCCAGTTTTTTATAATTTTGTATATATTATGTAAACATTTTTCATCTGTTATTCAGGCTGGGGAAAAGAGTAGAACAGAGGAAAAAAACTGCATAAATTTCCTCTCACTGAGATATGTTACCTTGTTGTCGTGGTTTAGGAATTGTATTCCCTGTTTAGTGCCGCCCTCCCCCCAAGACTCCACACGCTGCTCCCTCGCTTCCCCTCCTTCCCTCTTCCTCCCCCAGGTGGCTGCAGACACAAA
This sequence comes from Drymodes brunneopygia, assembly GCA_013400955.1. Classification (NCBI taxonomy): domain Eukaryota; kingdom Metazoa; phylum Chordata; class Aves; order Passeriformes; family Petroicidae; genus Drymodes; species Drymodes brunneopygia. The sequence goes on from VZTZ01031728.1 coordinate 205,653, forward strand.
AGGGAAACATCGCGGGCTGAGGTAAGAACCAGTTGCTGGAGAAAGCAATGAGTTAAGAACAGTTACAGCAACAATACTAATAAAAAAGCATGCAAAAGAGAGACTGCAGAGTTCAACCCGAGTGCAGCCATGCCATCCAAACTGATCCCTCCAGCCAGGACCAGCATTACTGTCTCTTTGCCACAGTGGTTCCATCGGGAAAGCAAAATCTTCCCTTTCTTCTGGGAAGAGGGAGTCCCCTCTTCTCCACCCCAGACAATGACATGAGGAGTTATTGAATGATAAAACGCATTAGCCACACCCCCTCTCACTGGCCTGAGTCTAAAGCAGGCCACTTACTCATCAATAAAATGTTTTATCATATATTCACAGGGTGCATTTTCAATGATAAGAAATTGGCCATTCAATCGCTACTCTTTCTGCCTCTAAATAGCCATGAAATCCTGCTCTGGGTGTAGTCAACTGAAGGGTGAGACTCAGTGGGAAGAGAACAGACACTCAGAAGCCTGAGTGAGTTGATGTATTACTTAACAAAAAGAGGCTTATCCTGCAATGCCATTATATGATAAATATGTTCATTTCATAAATGAGAGAAGAGCTGCAAATACAGCTATCACAATTTCACAGTTAAAAGTTCACCTCAATCAGATGTGGGTGCATGATAGCTGGTCCTGTAAACAATATTGGCATTCCATGTTCATTTTCTAAATCACACTGTAAACACCTTTTCCTCAACTTAGTATACAGTGCAACTTTTATAAATTATCATTTAATACATTTAACAATTAGGCTATTCAATAAATATTGAATAGCTACCTAAATCAAAATTATTTGTTACAGAGAGTTTATGTGTGTCTACAAATTGATTTAAAACAGAATGGTAAGTTGAACTGCAGACACTTTTAGGTATAGACTATGGACCTTAATTTCATACAGTTAGAAGGAAGAAATCTGGTCGACAATGTCATTATTTACTATTGCCAATAGAAGATATGTAAATGGGGAAAGAAATATCACAATTTTTATGTTTTACTATTTTTTATTTAAAGGCAAGTAACTCCTCCTGAATAATTAAAAAAACACTCAGCAAAGAAATAGTGCAGAGACTCTGTATGAAAAATCTGAGGAAAATGTCATGTTTCTTCATTACTCAAGAGTGGAGAAAGATGGACAAGGCCAGCTAGCAAAGACAGGGCAAGACCTGTTTAAAAAATATCTTGTCAATATCTTATTTTCTGAGCAAATTATCCATGCCAGCTATGTGAAAAAGCAGCCTCAGAAAATAAATGCCTGGTTTGTCATTATGTCAGCTGTTACCTTTTCTGAAACCAACATTATATTATTTTTATGTTATTTTATAAAGTAAATGTCGTCATCCTAGAGATTTTAGTTTACAAATTAAAAGTGTACCTGACTCTTAAATATTCTCATCTTAATATTATTAATTATTTATATTTTATGCTTTGCTCCTTACTGTGTTTTAATTCCAATGATAAATAATTGAAGAAACTGAAATAAAAATAAAGTAAGTTTGGGGTTTGGGGTTCTTTTAGAGTTTACTTTTTAAATATTTGAAAAGTTTGTCTGATTTATTAATTCCTAAGTGAGGATAATGCAAAATCAAAATGATTTTCATCTTGACTTCATTTAGGATTTTCCCCTTCATATCAGCACTGCCCTGAAATAACAGAAACTATTTCAACTACAAAGACAGCCATGGCTAAATTCCCCTTCACTTAAATAAGGTCAGAATTTCACGTCATACTTATGCTATTTTATCTTTCTATGCCCTTCACTGTAAGCACGAGGCACTGGACAAATGAAGTCAGTGAAATTAAAGAGGGATGGAATTGGCATTAGCACGGTTTGTTATTGTTCACCCCAACAATTCAGTATGGTTATGTGGAAATAAAAATGTTATAATGAAAGCAGAGTATGGGACAACATGAATTCATTCTCACAACAGTGACTGCAATGTTAATGGCACATTGTGCTAACACAACCCACTCCAATTCAATTTAAGGAATCCAATCATATGTCCATTTCCAGTTACAATTTACTTTTCTTCTTACTGTAATAAATACATAAATTCACATACTATGTGTAAATTAAAAATAGAGAAACACCTCCCACTAAAAACTACCTCTAATCTTCCCATCTGTCACTGTGCAATGTGTGAAGCAGCAGATATATAATATCACCTCTGTAATTAAACCCTTTAATACTGATAACTTGGTTTCCAATTCTCAGTGTTCCATTTCCAGGCACATGAAGGACAAGCAGGTCATCAGGTACAGCCAGCAGTGATTTACAAAGGGGAAGTCTTGCTTGATATACTTGATAGACATCTGTGGTGAAATGATTGGTTTGGCAGATGGGAGGGGAACAGTGGATATTGTCTACTTTGACTTCAGTAAAGATCTTACAAGATCATCATAGTGAAGCTGTTGAAGTGAGGACTGGATGAGCAGATGGTGATGAGCACCAGAAACTTGATGAACAGCCAGCCCAAAGGGTGGTGAACAGTGGCACAAAGCCTAGTTGGAGGCCAGTAACTAGCAGTAGTTCCAGGGATCAATTTGGGTTCCAATCCTGATCAACACGATTGCTCATATTCTGCACTGAACGGTTACTGTCAGTAAGTTTGCAGATGACACAAATTTGGAAGGAGTGGTTGATGCACCAGAGGGTCATGCAGCACCCCAGCGGGACCTGGGCTGGCTGGGGAAATGGGCAGGCAAGAACATTGCAAAGTTCAATTGAGGGAAGTGCAAGTTCTGTGCCTGGGGATGAACAACCCCAGGTATGCTTGTAGCAACCAGCTTTGCTGAGAAGAACCTGTGGAGAACCAAAGGAAACATGAACTAGCAATATGCCCTTTGCAGACAAGATGAATAATAGAATCCTGGGATGTTTTACATTAAGTATGGCTAGCAGGGAGAAGAAATTGATCCAACCCCTTTACTCAGGACTAATAAGACCATATTTAATGTTGATTTTGACAGAATGAAGGATTTCAGGTTTTGGTTCTATAAAGACTGAGATTTAACCAGAGAATTTTATACCTACAGAGTGAGTTTCAACAAAGGGATACAGCAATTACCAAAAATATTACTGCAAGGTCAATTACAAAAAGGCACAGAGAAATCTACATTTAAAAATACTGCTATCCTTAATACTATATCGCCAAAGAGTTTGTTGTTTATATATCCACAGTGTAGAGATATCTTAAAGAAGGCATTTCTTGAAGGGCTAAAATACAGCAGGGTTAGAATACAAGGAGCTAGATGAAGAATATTAAATATGAAGATTCTCCCAATTGTGACCCAGTGACAATACCTGAATTACATCATTCAGATTTGTGACTTTCTGCTGCAGCAAGAGAAGACAACATGACATTTTTTAATAGCCCTGTGAAAGTGGCAAGCATAAAGCATTCAAACACAGGATTGGTTTAGGTCATGAAACAGCGGCATAACTAAAAACAAGGACAAGATGCTTGAACACGTATTCAATTATTCAGTGTACTCCAAAAACATCATTTCTTACAGCAAGCAGGATGTCTGTGACAAGTCTCTTGCACTTTTATTTTACTTTACTCTTATTTTATCTTTCAAAAATTGTGCAGAAATCAAAACCCAAAAAATGTGTGTATACTACAAACTCCATCCATAGATAATACAAAAATACTTGATTCTATATAGTCTGTATTTGCTACAAGACTCAATGATCTATCAAGTAGTCAGCATCAAGCCTTTCCTTTGCTTTTTTGACTTTCTTAAGAGAGTTCACAGGACAGCCAAAGAGGGAAGCTGGCTAAACTGAGCTCTGTAATTCTGCAGTGACAGCACTTACAACATCTCACACAATGAGTTCAGAGCTATCTTTCATTCATTTGTCAAGAGATGCATTTGCATCTCTCGGCTGGAAAAGTACTATGCCTCAGCTTTCCATATGAAGACATGCAGAATTTTCTACACCCCACCTAAGTGGCCTCAGGAGCAAAAACTAATTTTATGAGGCATACTTTAATTGTGCTGGGCTTCATCTTTGGTGGAATCAACTGCCTTGATGCTACTCCTAGTTGTAACACTGATCTCAGTTTCAATATGGCATCTTTACTTCTAGATGAGGAAACAGAGGAGCACTCTGTCATGTTACAGCTGTAGCTGGGGTGCACTGATGATCCAGACAGGGAAGTGTCCTGACACTGTTTTCCAGCCTGTATGCTAAATGGAATCCTACAATTTAAAAATATAGTAAGCATTTGAAATTAACTTCAAACCTTTCAGCTGCCACAAAGGATATGCCTATGCTAATAAATTACCCAGAGTCTGTGACTGTTCTAGGCACTGGGCTCAGTCATTCACATCACAAATTAGAACAGTGTCCAGCCCACTTGCAGCCTCAGTGTTTTCTTGCCAGTTATACCCATGGGATTGTGTTAGGAGGTAGCAAAGAACAGCAGGGAGTTTATATGAAACCATCTTATTCTGGAAATTAAGAGAGTTTACTTAAGTTGCTGTTCTCTGCTTTTTGGCCTCAGTGTCAGAGAATCATAGAATTATGGAATGGTTTGAGTTGGAAGGGAGCTTTAAAGGTCATCTAGTCCAACTTCCCTGCAACAAGCAAGGATATCTTCAACTAAATCAGGATGTTCACACCCCCTGCTGCTGACCTTGAGTGTTTCCAGGGGTGGAGCATCTACCACCTCCCTGGAAAACCTGTGCCAGTGTTTCCCCACCAACCCATAATGACCCTGATGTGTTTCACTTCTTCATACAGGCACAGCCAAAGTGACCAAGATCTGGAAGGAAGACTTCTTCTATTGATGTCCCATCAAGATTTCAAGTTAGGAAAAAGGAAGCTATCATGGAGAATGCATTATCCATGTTACATAAACAAAATGTAAAAGCCCTCTGCCTTCCAGTGCTGTCAGGCACAAATCTAAAGCCTTAGTGTTACTCATGAAGACAGAGAGAAAAAAATCAAAAGATTTGAATTCTTAGCAATCCTGAATAAGCCACCACCACTAGACAGAGATGCAAGCCTTCATGACTGAAAATCTAATCCTTGTAGTAAGTAGCAATTTGCAGAGTGTTTAATATAAGAAATCTCTCAGACAATAGAAGACTGACATTTAAATTACAAAGGAAAAACAAGTGGTTTGTATCAGTCACATCATATGTCATACACGTATTCTTGAGCTACTGAAGAGCTCTTTACACTTTTCAGGCAGTTTTTACATTAATGATCTTCAGTTTTGACTGCTCTTTTGGAAGCTGACATCCTCAAAATACAATGGCTCTGGGCTGCCAAATCCTGCATTTGTCTTCCATATAGACAAGTGTAGAGATACCATTGAAACTTCAGTTCCCAGAATAGTTCATTTCCACAGTGGAATAAGATGGGTGTTATTTGGTTGGTTTTTTTTTTCCCCTGCCGATTCACCAAAAATCTATTTTATAAATGGCAGGTAATGTGTCCATTAGTAATTTAGGGGGGAATTATTAAAAAGATCAATTTCGTCTCTGTATTTTTGTTGTTGTTGTTTTTTTTTTGACATCTTCAAAGAATGCTGCTTACTTGCAAACTTATTATTAATTTCCATCCCATTAGTTAATAGAGATGCCACATCTCACAATGAAACGGAGAAAAGCAGAAAACCCTGAAACTGTTCAGTGTTTCAGTGTGGCAGACAGTGTTATGGAAAATGATAAAATTTTTTTAGATCAGTAAGAACCAGACCCAACTCCCTTTAACATAGGTTAGAAAATTGCCATTGATAGCAATTGATTTTGGATGTGATCCAAAGCAAGTTAAGAATACAATGAAGTGTCAGAAGCAAAGATATATTCACTATTTGCTAACTCCAAGATAGGAAATAACCAGATGCATCACTGAAACAGTAGCTATCACAGAACTTTTGATTAACTTCGGGGTTTGCACCAAAAAATATTCCAATGCTATTTTCCCATCTTAGTCATTTGGGAGCATCACTTCCTGTCAATAAACATTGCTCGGAGTTTGTTGATTGGAGCTCTGTCCTTTACATTAGTAAGAACTTAACCAAGTACTACAGTAATGCTGAAAAAATCGCTGGTAAAACTAATATTTTGCATAATCTATGTTGAAAACATTTCAGTGCAAAACAGTTCAAGGGACTTATATTTCATGAAGAACAAATTTTTTAGTGCACACTTTCACCACATTCTAGAAATTGTTTGGGACTTCCTGGGGGTATAAATATTGATTCATTTCACAAAAGTCTTTTTACCTTCTGAAGTAACAGACATACTAGAATTAGAGGTATGCAAACCTCATAATTTCTGTGGCAGAGGAAATACTACCTTTCAACATTTATCTTTTACACCAAGACAGAGAAAGAAAGTTCCATTTTCTGAAACATGAAACAAAATTTCAGTGTGTAATAAACTGCAATTTTCTGAAGTTTCTTAACATGAAAAACATCACTCTGATTTAAGTGTACCTTGGTACTATATTTTTTTCCACCTTAAACTGAACAAAAGTTTTAATGTCCTTACCTTTTTAAATGTAACCAAGATCACCAATCAGGAGCATACATACATACATCTCACATAGAGGCCAAGAATAGAATTAAATTACCTCATTTAAACTAACTGCTCAGAATGAAACATTTAGATTTTTCTAAATGTAAAGCAGTATGCATGATGAAAATCTTCAGTGAAAAATTCATTTCAATAGAAATTTTTTTTTCTAGAAAACGTGTTTTTTTAAAACACAATTCCTCACTGTGACATTGAATTATATATATTTTTAGAACTAGGCTTCTAGAATGAGATGCTAAAAAGTCAGATCCTATTCCTGGACCTCCAATTGGCTTCTTCGATAATTGGGTGAGCTATTTTTCTGTATCTGGCTCATGTTTTTTACCATAATGAATATTTCACAAAAGAATTACATATAATTTTTAAAGCAAAATTAAACTATTTTTTTATATTATTGAGTCTATGTCATATATAAAAATAGTTTTGTATTATGGTCTTCATTGATTGTGAAATCTTATTAGCAATAAACTGCTTTTTATGAGAATATTAAACGAATACAGTTATTTCAAGTGGCTTTATTTAACTCTTGACAAGAATCATCCAACTAACAGAAAAGATTCCTGAAAAAGGAAAAAAAAAACAATACCAGTAGGAGTGATTGCTATCACCCTTTGGATTCCATACTCAAAGCATTATCTTCCCTGCTGGTCTAAAAGTAACATCTCTAAGTGCTGCTTTGGAGCCAGGCTGCACTTTGAACAGCTGACACCCTGTTCAGGTTCACTGACTGCCAAAATAGCCAATCTTCTATGGGAAACACTATCAACAGCCTGTTGATTATTTTCAGGAAATTCATGAGAGCACCACACTAACAGTTTATAGAAAAAACCCTCCCCTTTGTATGCCCCTAGGGATATATGTATAGAGTAGTAGTTTCACAGCAACAGCTTTATTTCCCAACCACAGCATCCACATAATGTCAGACAAATTAGTTCACTAAGCTTTCTGAGATCTTTTTCTTCGATGATATTCCCCTCCCTACTGATAACTTAGTTTAAAATATTTATCAAGACACAGAGGAATAAAAAAACCAAAAAAACTGAAAAATAACCAACCAAACAGAAACATCTCTAGTGTAAGAGAAATAATAGGAATATTATACAAAATGTGAACTTTAAGAATATGCTGTCCTCCATTACATAACTACAGCTTTATTCTAATTGATCTTAGTTAAATCTCAATGGTCAATATCATAAATTTTCCTGAAACACCATTTTTTACTGCATAGCTCTGCAGAATCAACTGTTATGCACAATACAAAATAATATCACTGAAAAAAAATACAAAATAATTTATATATATATATATTTCTTGAATTACAGTATCTTAAATGGAGCAGATATGGAAAAAGGTTAAATGAAAGATGAATCTTTCCAATCTACACAGACACATGCCCTATTCAGAGAAAGATTCCTGACCAAAGTCTGTCCCTGATGCATTTAAAATTCATTCGTACTGTGTCTGCCTAAAAGCCAGACATGGAGAGTCTAGAGCTGATGTAGAGTCTGGTAATTCTGATGCTTCCTGCTACAGGAACCTGCTCAGACCCTTTCTGCTCTGAAAGCAAAGGTAAAAATCAAATTTAGAAACTAAGCAAGGAACCTACAACATAGATTTCTTGTCATGGATATATCTTATCCTTCTGCTCTTGGCAAAACTCTCTATAGAAATAAATGTGAAGACTGAATTTTACTCCTAATTTGCATATGCACCACTATAGATAGAAGAAAGACATTTCTATTCTATCTCAGAGACTTACCAGACCTACATTCAGAAAAGAACTGAATTACATGCTTACATCATTTTTTGTCCAGGATGCAATGAGCCAAAAGCATTTGCAAATGATATATTTTTCAATCAAAATAACATATTTGTCTCCAAAAATCTTAATAAATCTCCAGATATTTTAACAGCCTGAAAGCAATCTCTCAAATAAAAGTAGAAATAAATGCACCACAAATCAGAAGTAAGTAATGAGTTTTAGGCCACTAACCAGAGTGCTTATGGTGATCAAAATTTCCCTCAAAGGGTAGAATTGTATTCTGGAATTTAGTGCTTCTAAAATCATCCAAAATGAGAAAATGTAAAACAAACCCCTAAACCATAAACAGCAAAGCCTTAAAATTTTTCATGCATGCAAAACTTCCCCCTTGGGATGCAACTAAAAGTCTGAGTGTCGCACTGAAAACAAAACTTATCCAATAAAAAGAAGTGTATTGTTTCATTTTACCTGCAATGTCAGTCAGTCTTACTATTCATATTATGAAAATTATAGAATCATGTTAACTTTCTCAGTGAAGTACAGTCTTTTTTCTATTCTGATTGCAAATGGATGAAATTTTCAAAGTAATCATTTAAAATCTTACCCATCATGCCTCTGAAACAAACCTACAAGAGTAGAAGGAAAGTATTACAAGGCTGTTCATAGGGAGAGTGGAAAGTATTAGCACTCTGATCAATTGGATTTGACAAAATACAAGATGTAGGATTACCTTTGATATTTCAGAGCTTCTTAAAAGGATTCAATAAGAAGACATATTAGGCTAACAGAGCCATGGAAAAGCAAAGGATAAAAGCAAACCCCTAAACAAATAAAGTAGTTCCTTTTGCTCTTATAGGCTTTTATTCTAAAAGCATTTGCAAAGTCTAGAGGATGAAGTACATGGTCACTGTATTCAATCACTGATGAAAATTCAAAGAAAATGTGGAAGTCTGAAGAATGAGCAGTAAGGATTACTCAACCAGCCCTTGAGTAATCGCACCTTAAAATACTAAATTAAAGGTAAGCAGCCCTGGATATTTGCTGTGAACAGAAATCAAATGAAGACTACTTCAACCCCCTCCCCCACTGCCCCGAAAAAAAAGTATATTTACAAATAAACCAAGTTTGAATAACAAAGTGGGAGAAGGACAAATCATGAAATGCAAATAGTGTGCAGTGGAATTTTTTTGAGATTCACCTCTGATAACAGAAGAAATTAGTCTATACAACCTGTGCAAGTATCTGTTTCCCTCCCTGGTCTTTCAGCATAGTCACAGGCATAATTACCTCTTTTTATCTCTTACAAAAACATTCCACCTGCCCATGTGAGAGCTTACTCATGGAAGAGGATCAAAAGTATAGATATGCAATATGAAGCATAGCTATCTAGAAAAAAAGTGAACAAAATTTACAAAAGTGTACACAAAGTCTATGGAATACAGCATGTTATAATGTTTATCGGTATAGAAGGAGAATGCAACCTCATTCCATTCAGGAGGGTGAAGAGACGGATCCTTTCATAAGAACACAGCAAAGTTCAGAGATCTGTAGAAATTCAAAGAGATTTGAAATTCACATAAGCTGCACTCTTTGCTTTCCCCCAACTCATGGATTGTATAAGAGTAACATTTAATAGAGCCTCAGCTAACAGAAGACTCTGAAGCTAAAGCTCACACTGATTGTACAATATAAGATACATGCGAACCCTGGCAGTAAAAATAGACCATGTAAAGCTACTTTAGCTCTCTAGCAAATCCATTCATGAGAACTAGGTATCCCACAAAGTGACCCACCATATTTCTGCATATAGCTAACTTAGATATAGATCTGATTTTCTGCTGAATTCAGACAAAGCTTTGCTTTCAGACTGATTTGGGATGTCCAGCACTACCAGTCTTATTATAATCTAGATAAAATTGTCTCACAGGAAGAGCAGATAGAGCTCAACACACTTATATCAGGGTTGATACATTCAAAGTAGTGATATTGGGAAAGAACTTCCTATGAATAGGGATCCTAACAATCACGAATTGGTCTGATTACATTAACACTTCTAATTCAAATTAATACAGAAAAAACCCACTTTAAACTGTACCTACATTCTCTTTTTATCCAGGTGCCTATTTTCTTATATTTTTAACTTCAGCCATGGCAACTGGCTTCAGGAGAAAACTATCCTAACTTTTGTTTTCCCCATATTGAGATATGGTTATAGAAACCCAAATCAAATAGAAATCCAAACAGATTAAAGCTGTGCATTACACAGCTAACAATATCCATAGGACTGTTATTGGTTATTCATCCTTCCTTTCTACCTATAGGGATAAGGAGCCATATAAACAAACAAACAAACCACACAAAAATCTTACAACCAAGACTGCTACAAATAGCCATCTTTGTTAGTTCCAACCAAAGCATCTCCTTCCAGAGGACTTTCTGGTGATATTCCAGCTAATTAGCGCCATTGTTGCTTTGACAATACATTTTGCAGTATCTTTTATGAATGGTTTTACTACTAGGTAAGAACACTTTACTTTGTGTGCTTAAGGAACTGTTCAGTGATCAAATAGCCTTACTTCATACCCCTGGGTTTCATCTCTTTTTTAGAGCAAACACATAAAACTAGATCTTTTAACTTTAAAAAAAATCGAGCAATTGTACTTAAACTTTTACCTCTCTCTATTTCTTCTTTCCTTTCAAAATAAATGCCTTTTTGAATGCATCAATTGCAATCATCCCTTACAGGTTTATATTCTGGCTTATGCAGTTAGTTCTGCCACACTTCACTGACAGCTACTTATGTATAGAGAGCACTTAGACAATGATTCCAAGTTTTAAAGCTCTTTACCTCCTTACAATTTTCCCCCTCCTTTTTACTATGCTGTTTTGTTTTGTTTTGTTTTGTTTTGTTTTGTTTTGTTTTGTTTTGTTGGTTTTTTGTAACAGTGTTCATTTAAGTTCTCTCTCCTCTTTGGATGTCCGTTTTCCTAGAGGAAGCTCTGGAGAGTTACTCTGCAAGAATCCCTAGTCCTTAAGCCCAGCCTCAAGGCTTTGGTACCCCTTCACTCAGCTGAGTTCAGCCTTGAGAACTCATGTAGCAGCAGAACAGGCATCTAGTGTGGGGTCAAGAGAGTAGGAGAATTTGCTCTTATCCACTTCCTTGTCTTCCCTGTAGCTGTGTCTGGCCTTCTGCCCTTTCCATCAATTCACAGAAAAACCTGCCAAGAAGACCAAACACCTGGATTCAACCAGTTCACAAAAAATAACAGAAAACAGAGACCTCTGATCTCCTTTGACTATGACCAGAGACTGAAGCCACATTGCAGCAATCCTGAGATTTTGACCTGAATCCCACATCTTCTCAGACTTCTTCAGGGCCTGCCTCTTTTCTTTCTCCTTCTCAGGTTACGGGCTAACAACGAGAGTCACCAACACCTCTGCTGCCTCCTCTCCAAGTGGAAGATTTTCCAGCTGAAGTTTGTAGCCTGACAACACAATCAAGACCAAAAAAAATTCTCTTCCCTTTTCTCTTTCCCTCTATCTTTTCCTCATGTTTTTGGGGAGACCCCACCTTCTGAACTGAAAATGGAATGAAATGAAATGAAATGAAATGAAATGAAATGAAATGAAATACAAAACAAAATAAAATAAAGTAAAATTTCACAATCAGCTAACACACTTGACACAAGCTCTGCCTTTCTAGTCTTCTCCTACCAGCCTGGTCACCTGCAGAGACACATTTGCAGAAGACAGGTCACCACATCACTGGGCCTGGGATCACTGAGGGGTTTGCCCACCTTTTTAGCCACTGGTTACCCTCAAAAGCCTCTCATGAGCAAAAGAGACTTTGTTGTGCCTGCAGTACTAACAAATTGCTGCTGGTGCAGATGATGTGCTCATGCTTTTTACAGTACACGTTTTCAAATGCAAAACCTCCTCAATAATGATCCAGTAGAAATTGCAGTAAAACTCACACTCTTCTTATTTCCTCATATTCTCTGCCTTTCCATGGCTCCTGGGCACCCCAGACTCTTGGCATGTGCACGCACAGAAGGGAGGGTGGGTGGCAGGGACCTTATGGCAATTGGCATGTTCCTGAAGGGAGTTTCTCCCTCCCCAGGCTTGGGTCTGCTTCAGTTGGTTTCCATACATTCCCTCAGCATGTCCCACACCACGGATGACACTGCACAGGCTCTCTCCAGGGAGTGAGAGTCAGTCAGCCACAGACAGCAGGTCAGCCAGTGCCACCCTTGCCAGAGCCAGGCCTCATGAAGCTTCTGCTGCTGATGGCTAAATCTCATTTATTTGGTGTCAAGATCCCACTGTCTTGGCAAGCTAGCAGTGAGGTGCAGAGACAGGAACAAGAGAGAACATTGATAGCAGTTGTAGTGTCATTGTACAAAGAACAAATAAATAAAAATCTTTGCTAAATATCAGCAAGTGTATTTTTCTTATTGTAACACCATTGTCCTTCTTGGGAGATATTGAGACATGGAAAATTTGGTAATGTATTATGAAATGCACTGGAATTGATAATTGCTGTACTGTGCTGAGTTCCAGCCTTCTCCATTTCAGAATGTTTTTTAATGAAAACAAACCATTGCAGAATTTTGTGTATCAAAATCCTGTAAAGACATAGTCCCATCATGTGAAAGGTGGCCCATGTCCTGCAGTTCTTATTTTCCTAACTTTTCATATTAGAGAATATGGGGAGAGATGGATTTTTTTTTTCTGGGCCAACTGAAGTCTAAAGCTTTCAGTTCCTTCTCAGCACTGTGGAAACACAGTACATCATATCTAGAAACTTACCACTGCAGAAAATATGGGGATGCTTTCTCATAAAGTCTGCCTGATCATCAGTGCACACTGACAGTAAGGTACCACAGAGATTGATTAACTACCAGGTCAACACCAAGAAAGATGAATCTTAAGGTTCTACCATTCATGTGTATTTCATTTTTTATCCACTTCAAGGAAGAGGACAAAGGAACTGAAATAAGAACAGGGTTCTACAGAAGAAGTTTAAGATAATTTAATAAATAGATTTCTCTGCATGACATGGAATCTTGCTATGGACTGAGTCATTTTCTTTTTTGAGATTAAGGAATTTTCCTCTGACTCTTAGAAAACTTGTGGACTGTTGCCTAAATCCATCTCTTGATCAGTTTTTAATCATTTGCTTCTTCTGATCAATGTTAATTTCTGTCAATGAACTTTTAAAAAGCTCATTTTTAAAAACCTTCTTTTTAAAAAAAAACTCTTCTAAAAGTTCTTATTCTGAGAACTAGTAGAACATATGAAATGTATTTCAATATATTTATATATTATGCAAACAAAATACATAATTCTGCTTCTATTTTTTCCATATTAAAAAGTATAAAACGAGAATCATCAGAGGAGGCACTTAAATTGTGAATGAAATTATTAGTGGGTTTTTGTTCTGAATTTCTGACTCTTTTGGTCACTTCAAGGAATGCTATCTAGCAAAAAGATCAAGAAATAAGCTATTACAGAACTGGGCATGGACATCAGAGTCCAGTTTTAGTTCAACAACAGGCCAGCCCACATGTATTTGCATCCTGGAAATTTGTTGCTCTTAGATAAATCCAGTTTGATTAACAAACTATGAATGTTTTAATATGCTATAAGAACAGCCCAAATTATCTCAGTTAATGTAATAAGAACTACCTCAGACATATCACAGAACTATCATTTCACACAAAACCCCTTTTAGACATTAATGGAAGAAACTGAGCTGAAAATCTACCTTTGTATGGAAACCTTGGTTTTCAAAAGGAACTTAACGCTCATCAAATCACTTTAAAGAAGTGCTCAGGTTTTTTGAGTAAATAAGCCAGTTTAAATGAGAAAGGCTTTAATTTCTATAGCAAATTATTTTGTGGTATTGAATGCTTTGTATTTCCAAATAATTTTTTAACTGAGTTAGCTTTTTTGTTTCTAGGCTTGGGCAAGAGGGCATGTTCAAATGCTGCAAGTTAGCATATAGATTTCTTAAAACAATATGAGTTCCATTTCAAATTAGAAATACAAATATCTGTTATATGAGTCTATGAGCATTAAGACATACAATGTCATTAGTTCAGCTCATTTTTTACAGAAAATATTACTGTGAGGTATTGCAGGTTTAATAAAGCTTAGTGTGACGACAAACAAACCATATAAGGAAACAATCCCTGAAAAAAATAGTTTGAAAGTTAAATGAAATAAAAAGGCATTGGTTACTGGACTCTGTTGTAGTTCTTTACGTGACCTCAGTAATTGGCACATAGCTTGACCAGGCTGGCTGCCTCAGACACTGCTGATCCTGGGTAAGCGGTTGCTATCCCACGGCCTGGTACTACTCTTTCAATTCTGATGGTTTTATTATTTACCTGACCTCTCTCCATCTTCATTAAATGATCTAAGATAACAAAAAAAAAAACAAAGCAAGATACAAAATGTCCTTTGTGCTGAGTACCATATGGATATGTGCAAACAATACAAGTCTGTTTCAGCTAACGAGGTAATTAGATTCTATTCAAAGCTATCATAAAAACAACTCTTTTACAGTCAATCAATTTTCTGACCATAACTGCTCCTTAGGGTTCAAAGAGAGTTTTAAGGGGTTTTTCTTTTCCTTTTTTACTTTTGGTTAATCAATAAAGTGTAATACTATGAAGAAAATGCATCTTTTGGAGGTTTGCACATAGCTTCTGGCTTTAATGGGAAAATACTATTTTAATTTTATCAATTCAATGCGTAAATTAATGTTTATAAATTAATATACTTAATATACTTTTTACAGAGTGCTTAATCTGTTTGTTGAGATAAATCAAATTCACTATTTTTAATTTTCATGCATGCTGCTGACTGCCATATATTCTTCTCTGTACCTTTTTAAATAGCAATATAGCCTAAGGACCTAATCGTCCTCTAAGTCTTTCAAATAAGGCTGTTTGTGTGGATGACTTGCTTTGAAGGGAAATTTTTTTCTGCACATTGATGTGTGCTGGTTAGTGTAAGATGGTGAAAGTGTGGAAAAGAGCTGAGTTGCAGAACACATCAGTGTGATATGTATGTGGAGTTTATTTCACCAGGGAAATGGGAAGCTGCAATTGTTCACATGTTAGTCTTGCAAGATAAATTACATTATTTGTACACTTCAAACAAGACATCTCTTTACTACTACGTTTAAAAAGCCTAGTTTAATTGTTCATATTTTAATTCTTTGTGTTTCATTCCAGCTCCATACACCACCCAGATGAATATAAGATGTAATTCATTCTATAGTCAGTCAGGTTTCTTCAACTAGAAATATAAAATTTGAAGTACTTCTGAACCATGAATTCTTTTGTAATAATATGTAAGCATCCTATCATCTACCCTGGCAACTGCAAGAAAATGCTTCATTTAAATTGAAACATAAAAATGATGCTAAAATGGGCTTTCTTGGAAATCTGGTAACAAATAGGCTTTGCGTGATGTTAATAAATCAGCTTAAGGTTTGGTTTTTTTAAAGTTTGTTTTACTTTTTTATTTTTCAATACACCATATCATATTTGATTCACAGTTTTGTTTCAAACTGACTTAATTTTAATTCTTTTCTATTACATTAATTACTGAAATCTATATTGATACTAATTTAACATTTCTTGCTTGTAGGCGTGACTTTTGTTTTCTCCATTATCTGAGAATTGTATTCTAGTAAGCTCTGTACTTCTGAGCAGCAGAGCCAAGCAGTAAGAAATAATCCGAGCATTCACACACACAAACAAAATATATTCTTAGCAGAACCTCCAATCCTCCTGCTTTCCAGAGAAGTCTTCTATCTCTTCCACATGATTTTCACTGGTGTTTATTCCTGAAGTATTTAACACAGACATCCACAGCAAATCAAGCAAAACCCATTTACCAGTTAGATCGTTATTAGGTCCAGATACACTTTTCACCAAAATAGCAGAGTCTTTCTGAAGCTGATCCTAAAATTTTCAAGAATCAGTAAAAAAGCTGAACTGATTCCTATCTTTTTCTACAGACCACCCCATCATCATAAAACTACTATGAAAAGTCCTTCAAGTCTCTACCTCTCTTGGCAACTGAATAGCTCCCCCAAACTAGGAAATATCAGATAGTCTAAGCAGATGCTGTAGAAAACATTCCTACATCTCATTTTCATGGCTTGTATGCAGATGCATCTCCTTGCTTTCTTAAGTTTAAACAAAATCAATAAATCATGGCATGCAGTTCAGTAAAATTGAACTTGGCAAGGAGAAGCATCAACAGCGAGATCTGAAAGCACTCAAAATAATTCTCACCATCTACAGCCTTCTCTAAGATCACATAGGCTGAGATTAGAAAGCAGATTCGTACCCTTCACATGCATAAAGTTTTTTCCAGCATATCCCTGAACATAACTTATCTGTGAACAACCAAGCTGGTGATTAGTTGGTCATTAGATGATGACCTAGCCAACCTGTGTCACGTAGCATGGAAACAAAATGGAGATGATCCTGGTCTCTTATGTAAGTATGACCTGGATTGCCATGGATTGCCATCTATTGACTCAAGAACTAAAACATAGTTTGGGCAATTGTTCAATTTCCTTTCTCATGACAAAATTAGTTTTAATCTTATTTTCCTTATTTGACTTATAGGCAGCTTCTCTTGCAAGATGTTTTACCAGAATTCAGTTAGTGTATTTACATTAACTTTGTAGATTGAACAGATGAGACATGAAAGATGTATCTAATTTCCAAATGCATTCTGTAAAATGTGTTTAATATCTGCTAACATTAATGTTTTAAATGACATTTAAAGAAGGGGCTTCATTTTAAAGTGCCTGAAATTTTCTTCATAGCACAACTCTTCCTGAAGTATCAAGAATATGAAATATTTGCTGAAATTAAACCAAAAACCTTTTATATGACTTTCTGAAAAAAGAAAAAGAGAGATATAAATGAATGAAACATCAAGTCAGAGGGATTTTCATTATAGGCAAGATACCTTGTATGTGGCAAATATCAGCCTCAGAGCCCTCAATCTATTGGTCTTTCACACGCTAAATGAGAGCTCCCTTGCAGCTACTTTGGAATGTTTTGGTGTCAGAATCTCCCAGCTTTCCCCAGTGAGACTGTTTGGATAATTCTATTCATACAGGAAACCATTTTTGAGTAACTTAAAATTTGATAAATCATTATAAAATGTCTCTTTTTAAAAGCATATCATGATCTTTAGTAACAATTGATAAAAGAATATGATATTGAATCATTATGTCTAATAACAATTGAAAAGCGAACCCGATTTAGCATCTCCCACAGAGCAGGGAAGTGAAGATCTCTTTTTGATCAAAACACTACTACCTGGAATTCAGAAAAATTCTCAGAATAGGTACACTGGCAAGAAAGGGATTTTGCTTCTATGAAAAACATATTTTCCAATAAGAGAAGGCATGCAAAATTCACAAATGTGTATTCATTAACAAAAAAACACAAAATAAAACAATAAAAGCAAAAAGAAGAAAGAGAAAAAAGTTAAGAGTACAGGGAGAGACCAGCCGTTTAACTGATCCAATAACTCATTCATATTAGATGTTTTAGTACATAAGTAGGGACTTATGTTTCAAAAACAGAGTTGCACTGGTACCCAAATATTGGCAATACATCAAGATTACACAATTGAATGTGATGTATAAACATAGGGGTAGTATTTTAATGTAACATGTCTAAAAAGCATTCACTCTGAATTAATGTGTGCCTATCCATCTCCTTCCTCATGATTTCCAGAGCAGACTTTTTTAAAATAGTTTGCCATAGATGAAGGAAAAATAAATACTACAAATGTCATCATAAAATAAAGTCCACTTAAGCAACATTAAAGTAGATAAAAAAGTACAGACTTGCCATCTACAGTGAAAAAACCATCCCTTTCTACAGGCTTCTGATATAATTTAACATGCTATGATATGTCATGAACCTTTTGGGATGATTTCTGAAACATCAGAGGGATAAAGAACATGCACTTACTAAAATCTTCTGAGAAGTAGCACGATAATACAAATTTATAATTAGGAGTATTGTTTTGCAATGAAAGAACTGATTGCAATGAATTTCATTTTACCAGTGGACAGTTCATAGGAGATAAGAATTGACTTTCAGAGAAAGTTGGTTCTGTTTCACCTAAACATTTGAACCTTCCTGCACTGGGGTATCAGACTTGCATACACAAGGGGGTATTTTTCATACTTTGTCATGTATAATTTGAATTACTTTGGGGCTATTCTTCTGCACTAGCACAACTAGTGCAGAGTATCTGCAAAAGCACTAACAACTGAACTTGGGGATTAAAACTGAATTCCAGCTTTGTAAATTAAAGTCCTATAATCTACAGTGGAAGAGGGGGAAGGAGGAAAAGAACACTGTGTTTTGAGATGCAGTGCTTGCTGTCTTCTTTGGACATTGACCTAAAAAAAAAGTCTGGAATTACATTCCTAGTAAGAGTTCCTATTGAAATTTAAGAAAGAATTTTGATGCTTTCTGGATTGGAAGAATAAGCTTCTCATTTTACTAACATGGAAAAAAAATTAAATTGTTTTTTTCACAATGAAATATTCCCTCAACCCAATTTTCATTAAGATTTGTTTCTTGATACTTCTGTGAAAATGATAAGAAATAAAATGCCCAAGATTTCTAACTGATTATCCACATGGAACTTATGGACCTGCAGAGAAAAGACAGACTCCTAAAGAGAGTAAATTATTCCACTACTGGATCACAGGGTCAAAAATTTGACAGAATTTCACTAGGCACCAGAAAGACATAAAAATTGCCTTCACGCCTAGCAAGGCCTTTTTTTGTCCTGTAGTATTGGTTCCCTAAAATAGGCATTTCTTATTGAATCAACTAAGATATTACAACAAACCTAAACTGGA
Source organism: Drymodes brunneopygia (assembly GCA_013400955.1). Classification (NCBI taxonomy): domain Eukaryota; kingdom Metazoa; phylum Chordata; class Aves; order Passeriformes; family Petroicidae; genus Drymodes; species Drymodes brunneopygia. Next base: position 224,932 of record VZTZ01031728.1, read on the forward strand.
GGACTTCCCTCAGCATTCCAGGGAGCTGTTTGGTGTCAAAGTAGGGTGAACAAGGCCCTGAGTGCTCTCAAGTTTGCTGCCATTATTCCCTATTAGATTTGCACTGAAGAACAAGTCAAACAATATGCTGCTGAGCTGACAGAACACATCAAATTGCCTCAAGCAGAGAATTCAGTGGAGCTGATGATGCTGTAAGATTGTACTTATATGCTGTAGGATGCTCACTTCCCAGACCAACAGAACCTTAGAGCTGTGATTTAAAAGATTTGTTAGCTTGCTATGTTATCAACACAGAATGTAAGAGCTCTCTTTTCAACATTTAATGGTCACTAAGGGCAGGAAAAGCTCAAGAATTCTCTTTGTGTTCTGCTGTACAAGGTCAAAAGGAAGGCCAGAAGACCATGGAAACAAAAAGTAAAGGAAATTATTCAAGAGAAAGAAGTCATGTGGATGAGAAGGTGTCAGGAAGGCTAAAAAACCAGTTTTGCTGAGTTGCTATGAGACACCACAAAAAGAAGGATAAGATGTTAGAGTAGAATTTGATGTGGTCTAAAGGCTAAACAGGTCAGAATTTGCTGAAACATGTGCAGAAATATAAATACAGAGAGATTCCCACCATGGCAGATCTTCAAATTCCACTCCTGACTGGAATCAATAAAGTACAGATCCAGCGAAAGAGCGGAAAACCTGCAATTGAAGGGGTGTTTTCTAAATGTTAACTAGTTGTGGCTATTCACAGAACAGTTAGTCCAGTATGCTTCCAGATTACATACTCCCTCAGAATATATATACTTCAAATAAGCAGAGATGTCAGACTTTTAGATTTAGATTTGGATTTTAGATTTAGATTTACCTTTGGATAAAGGTCATTTATTAAAAACAAACCAAACCAAACCAAACCAAAAGTGGGCCCAGCTTGAAACACAAACCAATTTTATCAAATTTTCATGCTAACTACTCTATTTCTTGAAAATATATGGCGCTTATATTCAGGACAAGCCTGTGATTGTACATTAACTAAGAGTGTGGCTAACACAGAAAGCTGTCACCACAGTCACATCTGTGGCTTGTTCCTTATCCTTCATAATCTTCTAGTACTTTTGAAGAGATGAAAACCCACAAAATATTTTAATTTACTTGGTCTTAGATTTCCAGTGAATGAAAATTTGTCTATATTGTGTCATCTTTCCCTTTTCAGGTAGCAAATACGACTCAATAAAACCATGGCCTTGGAATGCTTACCAGCTTACAGATTTGACATTATCAAAGGGAACAACCTCAACACAGATGCTAATCTCACCCTTTCATATTTCATTTAAAATGTAGGGCCATTGAAATAAGATATTATTTAACTGCATTTGTTTTATGGCAACACAAGATCTTAATGACATCATCTCATACAAAAGTTTGTGGAGAATTTATCTGATCATCGCAAATGTACTCATTAAGTAATTATATGCTCTTGCTAGCAAATTTAACCTAAGTTTAAAACAAACAAGGGTTGCTGAATGAAGACATGAATGAAAAACAAATCTCAACTAGTCCGTGTGTTTAAATCTGAACTAAATGACATCCAATAAAATCCATGGATCTTAAAAGAGTGCACCATAGGTGAAAATAAGTATTTGCCCTAAGCAAACAATTCAGGATCAGACACCTTTGTATCTGTATGCTACATGAGATAACCAGCAATGCCCATGTTTCCAACAAAAAAAGCTCAATAGGCTTTTTTCAAGCCTACAAATACAACATAGTACATAATAAAATTACACTCAGATACTATTTTAAGTCATGTGGCAGTTAGCCAAAATAATTGTTTTTATTGCCTTTGATAATTTTATGTATCTTGTGTTTGTATTCTCATAACAAAACTGAGTCTTGAAATGCACCATAAATACAATCCCATATGGGTCCATCTCTGATTATCCCCACATATACTCTTAGCAATTTCACCTATCAATTTTCATTCTCCATCACTCCTATAGTAGATTTTTTCCCTTTTATTAATTCTTTACCTCAATCACTTACTCATTTTTGCCGTTGAATTTTTAATTTGGCTTCTGTGTTCAACATCTACGACTATTTGAAAAATATTAGTTAACCACTGGCAAAACGCATACCTACTCTTTAAGGAAATATAGCCCCACCATTATAGTTAAAGTTCTGTCAATACTTCTGCAATAAAAACTGCATTTCCAAGATTTATAATTCAAACATAAAGAAAAAAATCCTTCTGGGATGATGTTCAGCATACAAGGTCATAGCCCACAACGAATTGTTTTACCAATTTTCAAGCAAATTGATTCTGCCATTTTGAGTGCTGCAAGTGTAAATCAAAACAGATTTACCCGTTTAAAGCTAAACTCTGTTGGCCATGTATTCATCTGTGCCAGGAACAGGATTTTTATGGCTTTTCATTTGGAACAGACTTAACCTTCAATCTAAATTGCATATTACTAACTTTATATATAAATATATATACGTATAGGTACATATATACGTATATATACATATACATAGATACACATATTTACATGTACAATAGAGGTCATTGTGATCTCTACAGCTGACATCTCCATTTAAAGGCTAATTCCATTATGGAACACTGGCTTGTATGAATTAAAGGCCTGACCCATATTTTATGTCTGTCCTGCTGTGAAGGTGCAATTTTCCAAAGGAAGCTTTAGCACAAAATGCTCCAATGCTTTTGTTCCAATCACACAGCTGTGGCCAGTCTGCCTTTCACTGTCAGCATGCTACCTGGCTAAAAATCTCTGGGCCTGCTGGGTTTTGTACACTCACAAAAGTATAAATGGGTTCATCCTTCAGGCTGTACTTGTAGATTTTGTGTGGACAATAGACTCATTGGGATCTCCATGAGAACTCCTGCTTATCTTGAACACATTTACAAAACTAAAAGAAGATATTTTTAATCAGTCTAGTTTACTTTTGTCAGCACACAGCATTGTTGTACTAATGTAGATGTCAAATAAATGTTTGTTCCAAATGTAATCTTCTCATTTTCTAAACTGATGCATGCCAATATTCCACAAGTGCTAGGAAGATGAGCCCTTATACTACTGCAATGGGTTTAATAATATCCTTGACCTAATTTAGCTATTGTAACTGACAGATAGCAAGGCTTTTAATCTTTTTTCTGACTGAAAAAAAATACCTCTCTTGAAAACAGCGTTGACCCATATTATTAATTTCTAGTATTGATGGAAAATTTGTGAAGAGTCCTTCAAAGGGTCAACTTTCCTTCTAGGGAAAATTTGCATAGGATGGTTTGCCTGTAATTGCATACCTTTGGACAAATTTTGTGCATCATACTGAGAATTAAAGGGTATCTTAAGATCCTTAAAACAGTGCAGCCTTCTTGTACAGTACCATTTATGAAGTAAAAATCACCTCTGTGTTACCTCCCAGATGTAATTATGGTACAAAGTCATCAGACAGAAGATGTACCAGTCTAGCTGAAAACATAACATGTACAAAGTAGTGTGGTCTGAAAACACATTTTTCAAATCATGCTCTGTCTTGAAATGAAAATGAGTGTTATAGTTGCTAATACTGCAGTGCTTGAATTGCTGTGTTTTACTACAATATTTTTTCCAGACCTGTTACAACTCAATAGTTGTATATAGTTATTTTCATTTCCAAACTACATTCAGTTTATCCATATGGATTTAAGTTTCTTCTTCATCATCCCTATTTGTAGGATTCTGCAATTCCCTTTCCCTCAAATCTCTTTCTGCATTCTTATTTTTAGAAAAAATATTTTTGGGGTCATATGTTTTAGAGAAGCTTTATTTGCTTGGGAGAAGATTTATTTCATTCCCCTTTTGCTATATTTTAAAATCTTTATTTCACTTCCTCTTTTAAACTTGCTTGAAAACTAATCTCACTGGGTTAAAGAAAGTTCAGTGGACCTAAACTAGTAGAAATAACACATTTTGCCTCATTGCAACTCAAAAAAATAAATTATACTGGCTGATTAGGTGGCTGAAGTATCACCTATCTTGGTCTCTGTCAGTTTGGAAAATTATGTGTACGATGGCCTTTAATGATGAGATGTGTGAATGTATTTGTGCTAGTGGGTATTCACTGATTTTCAGCTTTTGAGTTTTTATATCAATCTCAGTCATCTACTCATCTTTTCTCTTTACATTTGTCCAAGACTGTTTAGATCACCATTCTTCACTTGAGAAAATGGTTTTGGTTCACTTTCTGTGTATTTTTACTTGTTATTTATTAGGATTGTACCTAATAATAAAAATATTTAACTTTGATATTGTTCAGGCACACAAAGGAAGATTTAAATAAAGTTGAGAACATTTTCTAATGTCCTGGTCCTTCTTCTTCTTCTCCAGTGTAGAGATATTAATTTTATTACTACAGTTGTAGCTGGTTAATTTAATAACCTGAGTTTCTTCTTTTCTGCCTCAATTTATTTACATGAAAATTATGTTGACCATGTTAATTAAGCACACTGGATGTAATAATGCTGAAAGCAGCATTATTATTTTCATGGTAAACAAGCAGACATTATATATCTAATTACCATTGGGAAACTACAGCTTAGATACCTTTTTAGGAGCATCAAAACTGGTAAGTCAACAGGAATTCAGCTTTGCCCAGCCTTCTAAGGTGATACATCCTTTGAAATATAAGAATCCCAAATGCAGGAATTGTCCAAAAGGCTGTTTTATCCCAAAACACTAAGCTATAATACAGGTCTCAATCAAAGGGAAGTCAAAGGCAAAAAATCTCCACTAATGGGGATATACCCCTGGGAGTTTGTTATTGTGTATTCACAAATAACAACCCCCTTCTGATTTTTGTTTCTATTGTGTTCTAGGTGGAAGGTGCAGACTGAGTGTAGAACATTTACTTACTATTGAGAGGCCTGAAAAATTAATGAATTTTACAATTAATTGTTAATTAAATATAGAAGGGCATATTTATTAGAAATTGTGAAGATAATTAGGAAACTGAAATCCAGAATGTCCCTCTATTGAAAGTGGAGGGAAATAATTTAAAGTGTGAATTGTTAACAAAACTGTTTAAACAGTCATTAGGCTGTAAAATAATTTCTACTGAAAAAGTAGGTTTTAAAACTAGCAGAAAACAATAAGGTTTACTTAACAGAATGACACACAGGGTCTACATAAATAAAATATTTGAGAGAATGGAAGAGTACAGCAATAGAAAAAAATAAAATAAAAAGTTAAGGACTACCAGAGCAGAAAAATAATTTGAGTTATGCTCTTCACCTAAAATAAGATCTGACAGACTCAATCTTATCTTCTGTGCAGTTAAAACCAAATGGAATAGCTTCAAATTCAGCAGTATGGCACTTGGTTTCAATAGAGTCTCAGAGACATATGAGGGTACAATGAAACTCATTTTTTTTCTAATAACCATGCTTAGAGGACAATTTTCCAGATTCATGTAAATATTTCAGGATGCCATAAATACTATATATTTCAGGAAATTATAATGCAATCTGATATGGATATAAGAGTTGCCATTTATTAAAATAAACTTTGTGGTAGATGGTTGTTTGACATACTATTGATGAATTTACAAAGCTTCTTTTAGAAAGGGTTTAAAGGAGTAAGTCTGTTTGTTTCTAAGACACAGATAATGTTGTGCCTCCCTCTGGTTTTTATTCTTTTTAAATGTAATTTCACACACACACACAAAATGAGATTCATTATGTAAAGGGCAGGGAACACTGAGAAAAGTCACAAAGTCACACATCCATTTAATTAATAAACAAAGAGAGCACACAATTATCTGCTTGTGAAGCAAGAGTAACAGCAATAAACACAGGTTCTATTTCTATGAACTGGAGTAACTATAGTAAAATCAACAATACAAACAGACCTTAGGGGGAAAAAGAAAGACATAAACACAAACAAAAGCGCTGGAAAAGTCTTGTAGTGCCATTGCACTTTAGAATTCTGACTCTTTCCTTAGTGATCCTAGTGTAATGCCTTAAAGCATGAAACTTGTTAGCACCAAGTCAAGGCAAGCAAGAGAAAAATTCAGTACACTAGAGCAGGGAGGAGTGCTAAAATACAAATACCAAATGCTTATTCATATTTCTACAAAGTGTCTGCACTGAATATAGTCCCAGTCAAGAAGCAAAACAAATGTCAGATTCTAATATTTGCAGTCAGGAGCTAATGCAAAAAGGGAACATATTGAAAACCTTTGCCTCCTCCCCAGGGACAGAAAAAACAGTTGTCCCCAGGAAGTGGGAAGCAAGGGAGAAAGAGTGCAGGTGGCTGACATCATCCCACACAATATTAAGAGAAGTGATTGCCTAATTGAATAACCTTCTGTTGGCAGAGAGACATTGTTCAGAAATTGGTGATCCCATCCTCCTGCCCTTGCAGCAGGTGCCGTTCAGTCAGATGGACAAGTACAAACATCAATGTAAAGAGCAGGACACCAGCTGTAACTTCCATCTATCCAGACACTTGGGGAAAGAATTTTGAGATTGTTTTGAGATGTTGTTTAAGATTGTTGATGATGAGATGGCTTTTATTAGGCTAAAGACTGAATTTGAATTTTAACATTTAGCACCCTTAAGCAGTCATTCCAGATTTTACAGTTGCAGGAAATCTGACAAAGTATGTCAAAGAAAAATTCAGTTGGGACTTGTGTCTTTCAGCTATCAATTAATTAATGAAAAAGGAATATACTGTTTTTAGCAATGTGATAGCAGTGAGAGAAAATGAACAGATAGTTCAGGGCTGAAGACTGTGAAGGTAAGGAGTCATTTCTATTGCCCTATATGCTTCCTTGATCATTAGTACAGATTGATAAAAATCTTTGAATGACAGTTTCACAAAAATACGGTACAGACAATACTGTTCTTCCTCCTGCTTTTTATTTTTCCTACCTATTAGAGATGCCAGAGTAGGGCAGAAACTCTTTTCTTTTGTCTAGAAGCAATTAGCCCAACCAAACCAAGATCGATTTAGTTTCTCACAATATTATACCATTATTATTATTATCATCACTATAAATAACTAAAGATTCCTACCAGAAGCCAAGCCTGTATTTTAAAAATGAAAATATTAATTCACTAAAGAACTCAAAAAAAGTCCTTAACCTTAATGCATTCTTAAATGAATGAAATTCAAGCACATGCTTAAATGTCTGGCTGAATGATGGGACATCTCAAATGCTGCTCTAAATTGCAGCAAAAGCCTGACAGAATGCTCACACACCTGTAAACATAATGACACATTTCCATATAAACATTTAACAAACTCTAACATAGGTATTAAAATAGAGAAAAAATTAAAAGAACTTTAAAAAATACTTAAATCACATGTAACATAGGTGTGTAATTGTTATTACAAAACAATGCAGGCAGAGACTCATTTCAGATGAATGATGGGGACAATAAGTAAGAACCCTTAAAGTGTTAAATACCACGCTTGCTTCCTACACTCCAAGGCCAAAACACTCAATCACCAGGTCCCAACTGCTCCTTCATGGACTGACAGTTTTGCATAAGTTTGCAACCATAGCAAGTGGTTCTGACATGGAATGATTTGGGGTGAATTACAAGCACTCTGCTGAAAGTCAAGTCCATATTGAAGATACAGACTGAATTTTAAAAGTCACGATGAGGGTATTCCCAGAGATACAGTTCAGATGCCAAAGGACATAATTCATAGAAACAATCCATAGTAATCTACTCCTGCAGGCCAAATGCCAGCTTTACTGCTGGGAATTATGCCTAAGCAGTAGACTTGTCTACTGGCAGTATATTCCCCAGGACTAGTCAGTCTGCACAGGCTAGGATTAATGACATGAAGAGGCTACTACTTTTTAAATTACTACCTTTTAAGCAAACATAAAAAGTACCAGGTGCTTCCAAACTAAAGATTTTGCAGCTTCCAGGATAGTAACTGGTGTTTCATCATATCCCGCCGGAATTACAGAAAGTAAATTGATACAAAAAAATGGTAAATTAATGATCTATCTATGCCATTTCCTAGCTTTTTCTCTCTCCTAAGGCCTCCTAAGTTCCTTAACAAGGGAAATAGCAGGAAGAAAACAACATACAAACATCTACCCTAAGGGAACTCAGAGCAAGTTTCTAGATTTAGAGATCCTGATACAATAAAAAGACTCTAAAGTACACAAATAACAGAAATGAGCATCAGAGGCAAAGTTTCTAGAGAGGAACAAGCCCAACTAGAACATTGGCAGACCCCAAAGGTTGTACAAAAAAACCCAATCAATCCTATAAAAGTAGTCATAAATGTAGGAGTTCATAACACAATTCATCTTCGGGAAGAAATGCCTTGATTGTTTTAACACAGTCCAAACCACACTGATGCCCTCACTGATTTGCTCTTGATCTTGAAGCCAAAATTAGGTATCATGAAAAACAAAATTCTTCTAAAAGTAAGCAGGCTGATATGATGAAGTTTCATCTGTTCCTAACACATAATTAAAAATCTTTCAATCTATTAAAACTAAAATATGCTGAAGAAATCCATATTTCCTCACAGTTGCCTCTTATGTGAGTAAGGTGGAGGTTCAAGAACTCTTTGCACTATGTTCATAAACAAATATTTTAACAAAAAACCCCCAAAACAAATCATGTCGTTTTTACAATTTATCATTAATCTTGGAATAAACTCCAACACAGAAATCCTTTCAGTATGTTTTCATGCAACTAACTGAATGTCAACCCTCCTTTCTCCCCCCACCCCAATATATAATATCTTACAGCAACACTTAACATTATCTTCTAGCTATTATGTCAATTTTTAGTCCAGATTCCCAAATCAGTCACAAGGTATGTATATATATATATATACACAAGTTCCCCTCAAAGAACTGTTTCTATCAGCCAAAATAAAGGTATTGTTTTATAACTTAAATTGTACTGTTACTACAGAGTAAGAGATTTTAATTAATAGTGTATAGTGACAGAGAGCCTGCCTGTCCCAACCGGTGATTAGTTATATTTGAGGAAAACATGGTGTTTGTTACAGAGTTGACAACTAATTCCATGACATTAACAGGACAGACAGTCTGGTCATTCTATTTTCTTTTAAAGAACAATGCTGTGAATTACCCAGACTAGGCTGTGACTAGTAGAGCAAGGCAATTTTCAGCTGGTGATACCTTTCCTTTCTTTAAGAAGTGCCAAAAAAGTCTTTAAAGGCTACAAGTGCTCAAGGCCTAGTTTTACATCTTAGATTAGATCTAAAAATCTCTGTAAGGCTGTAGGATATTGCTATGCAGATCACAGGCAGTATAACTAAGGAGAAATCATCTCTGGAGAATACAAGATAATCATTCTGCAGAATAAGCAGTGTGTCAAAATAAAATCATCTGATCTACTGGGATATCTATACTGATGCTTTCTCTCCTTAGTTCACCATTAGGTTTCAAAGCCTGAAAGAATTATCCATATTTATAATATCACATAGGCAAGAATACCCGGGTCACACACCATAGCTGCTCTATTTTTGACTGGGGAAACATCAATAAAATAAGTTTATAACCCAAGAGATAAAATTATTTCAGTATTTAACCCAAGAGATAAAATTATTTCAGTATTTTTCTTGGGCTTTTCTGTAGACGAAATTGTGCATAGACTCACAGGAACTATCTGTTTACTTGAACTCTGACATCTTGAGTCTTTCTTTATATTCTCTACTTCTCTAGATTCCTGCAACACACTGCAATATGACAACAAGAGTCATTAAAGAAACTTGTCTTTACACACTCCATAGACTATTGCTCAGTAGTATTACCCATTAAATTAGTATTCTTTGAATATGTGAATGATTAAATTAAAAATTGACATTCCATTTTATATTATATATATTATATAAAAACTATATATCATATTCTGTTCAGTTGTAGAATGTTTTCAGTTAGGAATAGGTGGTAATGACTTCAGGAGACTCAAGTTCCTTTGAAATGTCAGATTTCACACTACAGGACGTAAAGGTGTAAAAGAAAGGCAATCAATATATCATGCTTTGAAACTGGGAGCCTATTAATCAGAGGAAAAAAAAAATGTTGACAAGGTGACAACATTCTGCATGACAACAGTGAGCTTGATGTGGTTTTCAACTTTATTAAAAATCAGAATTTATGCTGCAGCAATTGAACCTGTTCAGTTGTGGTGACATGAATTGTCCTGAGTGAATAGCATACTATATGAATATTTTAGTTGAAATTCCTGGACTGTATGGTTGATTAATAAGCTGTACTTCAGGTTGAGAATATATGGCTGTTCAATATCACTGGGTTATGAATAATCCTTATTACAGAAAAAGCAGCCTCCTTTGAGGTTCAGAACAGACATGCCAGTGGAGCAGAGGGGGCTGTATTATTAATCTTCCCATGTTCAAATGTATGTCAGCAACCAATAGAGGTCAATAGATATCCCATAGCATTATGGAAATGCATGTATTATTAAAGTTTTTCACTAGTCAGGAGGACTACAAGAATGTAGTTGTCCAGGGAGAAAATCAGAAGGGCCAAAGCCCAACTAGAACTTAATCTAACTACTGCTGTAAAGGATAATAAGAAATGTTTTTACAAATGCATCAGCAACAAAAGGAGCGTTAAGGAGAATTTCCCTCATTTACTGAATACAGGGGGAAACAGTAAGAAAGAATAAGGAAATGGCTGAGGTACATACACCTTCTTTGCCTCAGTCTTTAACAGCCAGAACAGTTGTTCTCAGCCCCCTGAGCTGGAAGACAGAGATGGGAAGGAAAAGGAAATCGCCATAATCTAAGGGGGAATGGCCAACAACCTGTTTAGACGTGCACAAGTCTATGGGGACAGATGGAATCCATCCAAGAGTCCTGATGGAGATGGCAGAAGAGCTTGCCAAACTATTTTCCATCATTTACCAGCTGTCCTGGCTAGCTGGGGAGGTCCCAGTGGACTTGAGGTTACCGTATGTGACACCCATCTACAAGAGCTGGAACGTGCAGGGCAGCCAGATGTTCAGCCCAGTCAGCAAGGGTTTAGAAAAAGCAGGTCCTTCTTGATCAACCTGACCACCTTCTACAACAAGGTGACACACTTGGAGGATGAGAAAAAGGTTCTGGATGTTTTCTACCTAGACTTTAGTAAATCCTTTGACATTGTCTCTTGCAGCATTCTCCTGGAGAAACTGGCTGATCAGGCCAAGTCCACTATTTGCTTGGTAGAAAAGTGGCTAGATGGCTGAGCCTGAAGAGTGCTGGTGAATGGGGCTACATCCAGCTGGTGTCCATTCACAAGTGGTCTTCCTGAGGGCTCACTTTCCTTTGAAGAACCGTAAAAGAATAGGTTTTTGGAAAAATGTCCACCAACAAATGAAAACTGTTTCTGTATTAAAATAAAAACAAAACAAAAGCAAAAAATAAACCAAACAAAAAACCTCCAACAACAACAAACTCAAAAAAACAAAAACCAAACAAAAACAAATGAAAAAACAAAAAAAAGCAACCAAACAAATAACTAATTTGATCAAAGTGAACCCGAAAATGATTGCTTTGATCCCCACTCTTGTCATATGTTTCATGGTGGAAAGTCCGTAGACTTTAGTTAAATCAGTGAAGACCTAGAGAAAATCCAGTGTAATGAAATAGTTGATAAACCCTCATTCAAATTCCAGTAAAATGAAGTTAGCAGTCTGGGGAAATGGAAGTATTTAAATGTCTTTGTTCCCTAATCATGAGAGTGAAGACTCTCCTGAACTGTGGCTACATGGCTAAGCAAACATTTTCCATGCACTTTTTTAATGCAAGAAAATCATACACTCATAGAGTAATGTGACCAGAAATATTTATTGAGGCAGAACTGCAAGAGGCTAAATATTTGCAAGGAAAAAATACTATTATAGTTTTGAGAGAGCTTTGTGGTTATGAGCCCAGAAGACACAAATCCAAGAAGCAGATCTAAAGCTGCCCAGAAGGAGAAACACAAAATATTGCCTCTCTAAAATTATTTTGGTTAAAATGAGATTTAATAAAACCAAGTACAATTGAAACAATAGCACACTACTCACCTAAAAAAGACAGTGAAGTGACATAGACTATGCCTACACAAAGCATACACAGGCTCTCTCCTTCATGCCTGAAGAATTTGATAGGAAATAACAAGTTCTGGACTTATAAATCCTGCATTAATACAATATTCCATGACCTAATAGAGATTGCTATTTCCAGACCAATTTTGCCCTGTGACCCCATAACTCAGAAATTTGCTCAGGGTTGTCAAAATCTATCTCAGGAGAGATTGCAGAGCCTGATGTATTGAGCTGCTGGAAAAAGACTGCATTCAAATAGCATGTTTAGTGCATTCTCCTATGTAATCACCCTGAGTGCAAAGCCTCAAACATGTACAGTGAAGCAGCCACTGATCTTCATGCAGTTCCTTGACAGGTCCAAATACTGACAGTATTCAGGATATGTTCTGTAACCATCTGGACATCATAAAACAGAGAAAGGAAATTAAATTGGAGATAGCTTGCTAACTAATTTGATCAAAGTTAAGAGTAGCACTGCAGTATTTCCAAGAGATAACAGAGATCTACAATACAAATTGTTTGGGTCTTTTATTTTAAAAAAAAATCTGTTTTAAAAATAACAGATGAAATATATAAAAATATTTGGTGTTGACTAAAAAAAAACCCAAAAAAATCCCAAAAAACAAAACATGCAAATACTTTATTTGACATATAGGATATAGGTATTTGACATTACAATTAATTAAAAAATGTGATTTCTTTATACTGTTTCGGTTTCATCATATTTTTCCAGTGTTGAGAAAACAATAGCAACCAAAAGATCAGTTTGTCGTCCAGCTTTTGCTGGTCCTATGTAAGTAAGTTTCACAAATAGAACATCTTTGGCTTATACCCTTTATCAATGTGTCCCTATGACATACCACCTCCATTCAATCAAAATACCAGCCTTGGCACACTTTGCTAGATTTTATATCTTTAATTTGCTTATTGTTCAAAAGATAAAGTGAACAAAAATGAACAACCAAAATAAACCATAATTCAGCAAGCAGCTAATAATATTACCTCTGTATTTCCTCATCTACCTATCTCTTAATATATGCAAAAGTGAAATTTGACCACAGATTTGGATTCTGGAGGCAAGGCTCATTCATGCTTAGAAATAGATTTACCTGCATATAAGACAACATATAACATTGCTATTGCTTATGATTAGTGATCTGTAAATTAATGAGTAGCATTTTCAGCTTTCATTTCTCATAAGAATTGCAAAATGTATAAAGACTTTTGGGGTCTTCTTGCTTGCTAGACTGGGGATAACTGATAATAATGTAAATATTAATTAAAAAAACAAACAAAACAACAAATCTTTCTCCCATACTACCAATATGATCAACTTCTTTATAGAATAAAGAGGAAAATTCTAAAAATTATACATTTGAAGCAATGATGTTTCTCATCCCAAGTCACCATTAAGTGTAATGGGGCCTTGCATTCCTCAAGATGGCTGAACACCTGCCTGCCCTTGAGAAGAACTGAATTAAGTCCTTGTTTGGCTTTGCTTACATGCACCACTTTTGCCCTCCCTATTAAACTATCTTTATGTCAACCCACGATTTTTCCACCTCTTACTCTTCCAAATCTTTCCCCAATCCCACTCGTGGAGGAGAGTGTGAGCAATTTCATGGGGCTTTTTTGCTGGCTGGGATCAATCCATGACAGGTGTGAAGGTCAATTCTCTACAATCCTGGTGCTGTAAAGATCTCCCACGTTTTTGCTTGGTTTGTTTTCTTTAAATATTTCTCTGCAATATTTGGGCTTCAGCAAGAGCTGCAGTTGCACAAAGAGAGAACTAACAGAGCCAGGATATCAGAACAAAACCTCACAAATCAATCCACAGTCCCTGAGATGCTAACTCTGTTGATATGTCATGGTAAATGCGGTTTGTCCCTGGAAAATTTAAAATGAGAATGATAACTGGCAACAGGATAAATAATCTTTCTAGACTGTGGTCATTTTTTCAGGGCCCCAAAGATCACTCCCAAAGTGCTCCATATAAGAAAATTTCAGAGCACACTGAGTACTAGCCATCTCTTTCCATTTCAGTCACCTAATATTTTTATTAGGAATGCAGAGGGAAAGATAAGCACTCCTGTGCTTCATATATTTTGCAGCTGATACTGAATTGAGAAGTGATGGCAAAGACCATGTCATCAACCCTTATCATCATACAACCTTGTATTTTCTGTGCCAATACAAATCAGTTACCATGGTGCTGTTCATGGTATTAACATTTTGATTACATGTAGTCATTTCCAAAGGAAAGGACTTTTACAGTAACCACAGTAGCACTTAGTATTTTTCATCTTCAAAGAATATGACAGGCATCAGCTAATTATTTCTCATAGCCCTTTAATTCTCTTTAGAGGGATATGGAGAGACGAATTCAATCCTTACTGTAAATAAGCCCAACTATCTCAGCTTTACCATTAGATCTGGAGCAGGCTAGTTAACACAGTATTGGCCAGTGCCAGAAAGATTATTTTTGCTGACATCAAGAGCAAGTTGATTTTATATGGCACATCTGAAAACTAAGGAATAATTAAGTCCTGCAAAGCAATGAACTCTAGTTCTTCAATCCAATAAATCTCATAAATTGTCTAATCTTTCAAGCTTGTGAGTGATCCTACTGACTTCAGTTTAGAAGCTTAAGCACAACTACAGATATTTCACAGGTCTGGGAATGCAAAAACAAGCACTTTCAGGAGGAGGATGATTGTCAGCTGAGGATGGAGGCACAGATTGTTCTGGCACCTAATTCTAAACCTGTGATTTTAGATTGTGCCCTCTCTGTTAGCCATCCAAAAGACAGCTTGCCAGGTCATTACCTTCCCTTTCTCCTCTCTATTTTGCTGTGCATGAAGGTAGCAGGCATATATTTGAGACGTGCACAGAACCATAGCCATACACTTTGTCTTATACACTACATGCACCAGCAGCTATTAAAACCTGATGGTCCTGAAAGGCTGTGAACATTACATATCTAGTAATGCACTCATTACTGCAATCCTGTCTGAGTGTTTGGCTACCTTTAAACTCACTGGTTCAAGAAGAAACATAGAGGAGTCCTGCTTCGATTCTGCTGGGTTTGTATGTGAACTGAAACAAAGCATCATCCCAGTGAATCAATGCACAAGTGAATCTTTTCTTAGAATGTTTCTTAGAAAGCATCTTTGAAAATGATGGGAAAATTTTCTAAATTTTTAAAATACATTGACCCTCGGTCATGGATATGTTTACTTACCTATAAGTAAACATTTTATCTGCAAGTAGCTGGAGGTTCCCCATAAATTTCACAGATCTTAGGAAAAGAAGTGACTGCATAGCAATCCTTGTATCCAAAAAACCCCTCCCTTCATTAGCAGTCATCATATCAGCCTCTTCCTCTTTCATCTCTTTTCTCTCATTTCTCTTTGAGCTATGCTCTAGGTGGTATGAGAAGGCTGGGTGAAGGAATAAACAGAGAGCTTTTCTTCCACCATCAGCGCTTTCCTTTATGCACATATGAAATAGAGCATTCCAAGGAAGACTTGCCCTCACTATAAGACTGAAACTTGCTTTATCTTAATTGCCAAACAAGTGCACTATGTATCTTGTCTCCATTTGCAGCCTTCTGTTCCCCATATCCTACATTCCATTGCTCCCTGCATTTCTCTCTTGAGTTCACCCCTCTTATTTCAAAAGTCTTCCTTGAAATTAATGTCTTTTCTGATTTAAAAATTAATGGCTTTTCTTCGAAAACAAGGTATGATGGCTAAGAGTTTTCCCTTGGTTTGACTCAGGCTTGTCATTCTGCCCAGTTCCCACGCCTGTCTCTTCCTGCTTCATCAGAGCTGTAGGAGTACACATAAGCCAGGCTGACATCCGTGTGTAAGGAATGACAGGTCTGCTTGCCTCTATTAAACCTGAGCTGGGTATACTTGCCTTGGCATTTCTGGGAGGACAGTGGAGTGATGAAGGACTATTTAATAAAAATATGTATCTGAGGTTCATTTCTCCGGAACTTTACTCTAGCCTTTAGTGAGAACGCCCAGCTGAACCCCCCCATCCTTACTTGATAGGCTGCAGGTGTTCAGTAACCCTTCTGCCCACAGATTGGAGCTAAGATCTATAGGACACAAGTGCTGACCCCCTCAGGCATCCCATGAAGCCAAGTACACCTCAGATCTCCATCCAGAGGATAATCTAATTTACTGTTTACCATGTTAATGAATGTGTCAATTGTGAATCATGTGAAAGTTGAAGTCAGTAAATCAAAAGTTGTGCAGATTCATGTTTTATGTTCACTCTTCATAGGTTTTAGAAATTAGACTCATATGGTATTACAGTACAAGGAAGCTTTATGGAAAAGCTGGAGCACTCATTAAATGAAAATAAGGAGTATGAATACTTGAACTCTAATTCAGATATCCCCACATGAGGAAACACCAGAGGTGACAAATCTGCTAGGGAGAATTCCTTAGATAAAATAATGGTTTTTTTCCTCTGGGTCTGATACATCTCTGGAACATACTCAATTTTTTAAGTTTCAGTGCAGTTTTCAGTCTCTAACTCATTGCAGATCTACTAAAGAAATCTTCTATGCCTAAAATAACACCATTTATTTTAAAATAATCAATACATCAGACAGATAGAGCAACCACAGCACATTGAGCCTTGAAGAAATGGGTTAGCCTAATGTTCTACAGCCCAAGGGAAGGACAGATGATATTTATATTACCTCTGAATATGAATAAGAATACTAAAGTTTATAAGGTTATTCCATTAACTGGATCCATCACTGGACAGCATGAGAATTGTATTATGTTTCCGGACAAGGTCTTGGGAGAATTGTAACAGGTCCATTGACATTATTTTTGATTTTGCCTAGATTAAATGAAGGCTTTACATTTAAAAGATTTTCATTTGGCTATAGATCAATGTTCGATTGCAAGTTTCAATTTATCCCGTCCGGTGTACTGTAAAAATTTTCTTGCTGTGATTTATGGGAATATTTAATTAGCAAATACTATGTAAGTAATTCTTTGTCCTACAAATGTTTTTCTTACAAAAAACAGTTTCAAGTTGTACAACTACTTAATGAGACTTTCAAATGAGAATTTTAATTTCAAGATGCATTAGTTGGGAATTTATTCTCTGAAAAATAGAGATGTTCATAGTCTGTGTCCTCTGGCCTCCTCCCATTCAAAACTAACACAAGCTATTACTCTGACAGTTATATGACACTTGGACAAGAATTAGGAAGACAGTGGTGATGTAGATGTGTTATGATCTGGTTTAAGTGTAATTCTATTGGTCCTGCAGATTCATCACTCCAGGCACAGAAAGCTTGATTGCTCAGCTGTAGGCTTTAATTAGCAAGAATAAGAAGATACAGTCTGTCCAGGAAAATGTTCCAGTCATGTTTTCTGGAGACCGAAGTGAAGATACAAGTCTCCTTCCTCTCCAACTGTTTGCTCACATATTGGATACTGGATGTGTTTTGAAGCTAACATTCCTATTCTCCCACACAATCTCCTGTGCAAGTCTACAATTGCACACAGGCAAGGGAGGTCTGAAACCACACTGCTCAGAAGGAGAGAAACAGGCAAGCCTGTGATGGACAATTTGGGCAGGAGGCAGTGTTCTGCTTCTAGATGTTGAGGGCAGTAACTCATTACAGCTCATTAGTGTTAGTCAAAAGCCTCCCTCCTCTTTCTCTCAGCAATAACAGTCCTCTATCCTTTCTATTCCAAACCCATCCTCCAGAAGGAGCGACACTCCAAACTGCACACATCAGTTGAAAAGCACATTTCTTTAGGAGACAGACGGCCAGAGTCAGCAATATGGCCACCTCTTCTAAGGCAGTTCTATTTCCCCAGTCCATTCACCTGGAAAATTGTGTAGGAAAAAAAATAAAATAGAAAAGGCATATTCTAGCCCATGAAAACTGGGACTAAATAAAAAAAAATCCAAAACCCTTAACACCTGATAACCAGGTATAATTTATTTTATCATATGGATTGAACAGTTACAGGAAATTTGTTACTTCTGTAAAGAATTTAAAAGCTCCTCAACTCTAAAAATAACCAGACACCAAGAAGGCAAGTACCATTCAGACTCACACCTATTATCCATGGAGAAACAGAATTATAGTCAGAGTATGACATGTAACACCTCTCTGCTCTATGGGACAGGCAAGGTCATTCTGAAATTACCACAAAAAGCCAGTATGGAGAAGGAAAGATATGAAACATTCATTCTTAGTAGCCTTGTCTTCCCCACATGGAGAAAAGATGTGTTGCTCACTTTGCAACTAAACTAATTAAAATCCTAATGAAGAGAAGGCAGCTTTGTAGCTGGTGTTTGAGTTAATTTTATTTTTTTTTTTAATGCATTAAACTAGGTTTTATTGTGTTGTGGTTTAACTCCACAAGGCAAGGAAGCACCACACAGCTCCCTGATCACCTGTCTCTGGTGAGATGGGTAAGAGAATCAGAAAGGCTAAAGTTAGAGAACTCGTTGGTTGAGATAAAGAGACATTCATAGGAAAAGCAAGAGCCCTACCCAGAAGCAAAGTAAAATGAGGAATTAATTCACCACTTCCCATGGCCAGGCAATTTCCAGGAAAAGTAAGGCTTCCTGATGTATAGCAGTGACTTGTGAAGACATATGCCACAACCCTAAACGTCCCCCACTTTCCTTCTTCTTCCCCTGGCTTTATATACTGAGAACAATGCAATAAGGTCTAGAATCTCCCTTTGGTCAGTTGGGATCAACTGCCCCGGCTGTGTCCCCTTCAAAAATTCCTACTCACTGTCAGGGCAGTAAGAAAAGCACAAAAGGTCTTGACTGTACATAACGACTACTCAGCAATAAAATAATGTTTCTGTATTATCAATCTTGCTTTCAGCACAAATTCAATACAGACCTCTGCCAGCAATAGTGAAGAAAATTAACTCTACCCTAGCCAAAATCAGCACATAGTGGTATATAATCTCGTCAAGTCTACTGCAGTCTGTTTTATATGGGACCCTACCAGTCCCAACTATCTGAAAAGGTTCAGAAAGAAATATATAACATGTATAAGAAATTTATGGATGACCTAAGATACCTACTGGGAATTTCCTGAAGGAAAGTAACCTTAACGTAGAGCAATCATCTCTGTTTTCTCTGACATCTTCTGTACCTGTAGCCAAGAGCACTTGGCAGAATAGCAAAAATGAGAGGCTATTGTCATAGTGGATAATATTAAATTCAGTCAATTACCATTTGGCTTCTGAATCAAATCAATTCAGAAGATAAAAAAAAAAGCCCAAATTATTATTTCCTTGCTTTCTGCTAGGCAGAACAAACACTGTTTTATCATACCTGGCCATGCAGTTTTTAAACTGTTCACCAGTTCATCAGTCTCACTGTCCATATTAAATACTGACTCTCTTTCCTGTTTTTCCTTGGAAACCATTCCCCATCCTCCCTGTACATCTTCACCACCTTTCAAAATACCAGTGTTCCTCTTATCAAATTTAGAAAATATTACTTATAAGATATGTAAATATCATAATCTTTTGCTACTGAATATCAAATTCACAGTGTTCTGGCATGCAAGTTACACTTAGTAAAAATGTTATTTTTTTAACTTTTCCTATGTCCAACAAACCAGTGGTCCAATGATTCAGAAGTAAACATATTTTCCTAGATAAAATACATTTAAAGACAATAAAAGAGGAAAAAAGTAAACATTGTAATCCCACAAAGATAAAAAAGATGATAGGTAAATGTCAAAATAAGCAGGGGTCTTAGATACAGTCTGCAAAATCTTGTAAATTTCAGCTTACATTTTATTATATTGAATGTGGCTGCTGGGAGAATTTAAAAGTTCTAAAGTTACAATATAAGGATGGCCACACCAAGTCCTTTGGAGCATAGAGCTGAAAGTTGTATTTTGTCATCCTTCTTCACCTTCAGCAACACCTGAAATCAATGTAGCTTTGAACACTGTCAATGGTTTTTCTGAATTAAGATAAGACGTACAAGTCTGGAAAATAACATCAAGTTACAGATGGGGTAAACACTGTACATCACTCGAGAAGATTTCTCTCTGTGGGATTGTTTTATTCTGGATGGCAAGAAAATTTCAGAGCTTTCTTGTGTATAGTTATATTTTAACAGATAGATATATAAATTTAGAAGGCCTAAATATAGGTTTATTTTTACATGTAGCAATAAGAAAAACAGTGTGCCATGGTATCATATTTCCATTATTTTATTTTATAGACATATAAGCAGTAGTATTTTATCTGATGTTGCCATCTCACAACAGAAATAACATCAGATTATCTAAAAATATGTTTGATAGTAGATGAGTAGTAACCTAATCTTCTGTTTGCAAAACACTTGCAGAAGACAATTGAAATATGTAGGGTTCTACTGTTTTAGAATACATTTGTGCAACAGTAAGAATGAAGAATATAGAATAATAAAATAGCTTACTAAAACTACGATGGAAACATTGAGAATGACTAGTAGGACATCCGATGTATTACAAATTTTTAAGGAACTTTATGGGTAACATAACAGTAATTGCATAACAGTAATTAAGAATGTGGTCTCATTTGCTTCTTTGCGGATGAGGAGTACATTATTCTTGTGCAATTGTTATATCTTAGGTAAAGACTTGAAACATTTTAAGAAACCTGAAAGTATGAAAACCCAATTTTGTCACAGCCAGGCTATGTACCACAGCAACCCAAACAGGAGGATAAGGGACTATTAATTTAACTGCATCTCTAACACCTGAATTAGCTGGCTAATTTACCAGGCTAATCTCCTAATGAAGTTAGAGAGGTGTAAAGCATTCAGTATTTATTGGAGAGATTAATTCAGAGTACTTCCATTTCTTTAGCCATCAATTTGAGGAATCTACAGAACTAGACCAAACAGGATTCTTACCCAGATGTTTAAATCTAGACACTATACATACACATTAAACCTTTGATCTGTATTAGAATCTCAACTCCTTCAACAGCTAAAATACTGAATTAGTGGTTGAAATTAATTAAAAGAATAGATCATCTGGAATGCTAAGCTAACAAAGAAACACACTTACCTTCATTTCAAGACAATCCAAGCCAGTGAGCTAACCCTTATATTAAGGGTTAATAAATCAATCCCTTCTTTCAGCTTAGTACCTTCCCAGCTAGGTTCTTTTGCAAACATCCCACCTTCTCTTAGGAAATGAGAAGTAATAGTAAAATTATTTTGAGTAACAATACAAATACTACTAATAATAGAAAAATAATTCTTACTGGTTAATTTTTCATTGGTTTTCTAATTTGTTTTCCAGTGTAAAACTTATCATTTTAGGCTGAAGGTTTAAAGTCATTCCAGCATTTCCATAACCTGCAAAGTACTTCACATTTTACTCTCAGTTGGCTTCATAAATTCCATGTCCCTACATTAAATAATAACTGTAGTCAAAGAGCAGTTATTATAACAAATGGGACATTTGACACTGGTTTCTATACAGGTTTTTTTGTGATGCCTCGAGCAGTTCTGCGCGTTGTGCATCACAATACGTATGTAATCATTTAAACGTTCAGTATGATTGATGGTTAATTAAAGCTTCTCACAGCAACCAGCCACAGTAACTTTGCAGTGCTGATAAATCCCCAACAGTCTGGTTGTCCTTTCTTTTCTAATTATATTGCTCTGTTCTTTTATGAACGTTATTAGGTGCCACTAAACGAGTACCTGTATTTTTATGACATGCAAATAGAGCTAATATTGTGCTGATAAATCCACTGAGCTTTACTTTTCTGTGGATGTTTACAAATTGTTTCATAAAACCTTTTTAAGAAGGGATTTTTTTTAGTGCCTGTGTAAACTCATTGTGTGCTGCTTAATTAAGGAGTGTAACAATATAAATAACATTATGGTCTTATTAATCTCTGGCTAGGAAGTGAATTGCTTTCAAGGATTTTAGGGATTTCAACAGACTATATTTTTAAAAATGTACTTCAATGAAGCATATTTATATGTTGAATGTACTGTTTTAGTAATCTCTCCTGCTAACTTAGCAGAGCTCACAGATTAGCAGCATAACATTTAACTTGTGAAGACAGGCCCTTTTTTAAATTACTAGTATAAAAACTCTTGTTCTATACTAATTTCATTCTTTATTCCAAGCAGCTGAGAAAAACCTTTAAGTCTTTGCTGAGTCCTTGAGATCAGCTGAAGTATACTACTGAATTTAGAATCCTCTTATATCCAAACCTAAAATCAAGTAATTTTTTCATTGTCAATAAGTAAACAGAACATTTCCATGAACTTCATTATACTTCTTAGTTATCGACTTTGGCTTTAAAAAGCTACAGTCATAGAAGTCAAGTTAAAAATGACATGGAAATCACTTTGGCTTCTTCTGATCAACTGTTCTTTTTACTACTCCTCATCTAGATAATACTTTTACTCATTTGAAAGGTAAGTTCCTGACCTGAGCTGATTTTTGTGTATTAGTTATTCTCTGAAGAACAATATTCATCTGAATTATGGTATAATTTAAAAATTAAAACAAGATATAGCATCAGAAAGAACAGAAATACGACCAATGCTACAATGGACTTGTGAACATGTTCATGCAGATGTTGTCAGTTAATATCAAAGGTAATAAATAGAAATAAAGAATGTCCCTTAAATGTACTGAGCAGCTGCCACATGCTTTAAAGTAGCGTTTTGTTCTGGAGGTGAAATAAGAAGGTAAAGAAAACACAAAAATTCATATAACACTTGATGTACAAGAGTGGAATAGACAAAGGCTGTTCAAAAGCTTGAAAAATGCTTTCCACTCTAACTGACCCTTTCTCAGATCTTGTTCTGAAACCAGAGGGCTTTGTTCAGCTTTTGTTTTACCTACTTTTCAACATAGGAGCAAGATTGTCTTCTAGTGTTAAAAGCACCGAGCCCTTTACTTGCTGCATCTGAAAGGCTTCCTCAAAAAGAACATTTTTTTATTGTCTTTAGCCATAATATTGTCAACTGTTCAATTAGCTCACTTTCAGACAAAGCAATTCCTAATTAATTGAATTCGTTCCAACAATTTTAAATTGCTCTACTTTTGGTTGTAATTACATATGCAGGTAATAAATAGACTCTAGGCTCAAACTCTTCCTGTTCTTCACAGTCAGAAAATGTATTTCCAGAACCATTAATAAATAGTATTTTAATGATAATTTTACTGCTACAAATTCAACTTAGCTTGCATTTACTGAGCCAGGTCTTCAAACAGTGCAAAAGACCATAGATTCCAGTAAAATTATTCAAGTTATGGCAATTGCTAAACAAAATAAAAAACCTGTTTTGTGTTTTACCTGTAATATTTTTGCTATTATATAATTTCTCTATGGTGGGGCAAATGACCTTATTTTTTCCTTCCTGAAAATGAAATCTCCAAAATAAGGGATCAATAATTGGGCTCACAGATGATTTACACATAATTGATTTTATATTTTTTCATTATATATAGAACTCATTTAAGTCTAAAGAAGCCATAAACACATACACATGAAAAATCACTTTTTGCTTTTGGGCTTATCCTTGGGGAACCAAGGCTAGCTTCTTTGGACCATCCCACAAAACAGGACATTTAGCATAACCTCCTAGTTGAAATTCACATGGATGAAGCAGGATCCTGCTCTGAATCTGTCTCTAGAGGAGAAATTGTGCCTGCATCAGCTCACAGACCCATAGTGAGATTTCTGAAATACATAGGTAGTCCTGAAAATATGCCTGGCTTTGATATAACCATGTTGATGTACAAATCCATGGTACATCTGCTTCTTCAATATTATGTTTAGTTCTGGCCCTTCCCTCCAGAGATGGAGTGTCTTACCTATGCTGAATGCCTGAGTAAATTTGATCTCTGCAGCCTGAGGGAAAAAAAGTCTGGGAGATGTGGTAAAATTTTATAAAGGTAAGTAACAAGTAAAAGGAGGTGGACAGGGTTTGATTAAACACTGTATTTCAAAACAAGATAGGGGATAGTAAGATAAACCAGGTGGAGTCAGGCTCTAAACAGATGGCTGAATTGCAGAACTTCTTGCCAAACCATATTTGATTGCTTGTTTCAAAAGAGGCTCAGGGGAAACTTAAAAAGGTCATGGAAGACTGATCCACAGCAGGTTGCTAAATACCCAGCTAAGATGTTCATTCATATCAAGAGTCTATGACCTGAAAATAGAGGAAGGCTGGAAAGATATAATGTAAGAATACAATAGAATCATGGAATCATTGAGGTTAAAAAAAGTCTTTTAAGAATCAAGCCTAACTGTAAAGCTAACAATGCCAAGTCCACTACTGAACATTGTCTCTAAGTGCCACATCTACATGCCTTTCAAACACCGCTGAGGTGACTGGCCCAAACATTTCCCTGGCCAATGTGCTCCAATGCTTGAGAACCCTTTGGGTGAGGATATTTTTCCTAATATCCAATCTAAACTCCCTTAGTGCAATTTGAGGGAATTTCCTCTTGTCCTGTTGCTTGTTGCTGGGCAGCAGAGACTGACCCTCACCCAGCTACAGCCTCCTTTCAGGCAGTTGTAGAGTGATAAGGTCTCCCCTGAGCCTCCTTTTCTCTGGCTAAACAAACTCAGCTCCCTCAGCTTCTCCTTATAAGACTTGTGCTCCAAACCCTTCACCAGTCCTGTTGCCCTTCTCTGGACATGCTCCAGGTCCTCAATGTCCTCCTTCTAGTGAGGGTCCCAAAAATGGGCACAGGATTTGAGCTGTGGTCTCACCAGCGCCAAGCAGAGGTAAACAATCACTCTCTATACTCTTTTCTAGACCTTCACATTTGATCACTGAGACAGAATATTAAGTTATGTGGATATCTGACAGTAGAGCCATTTGTACACTTTATTGCAAGTGTGCATGAACCTAAACTACTTTTCACCTATTCCATATATTGCACAGGAAGATGAAACATGAAAAAGGGCTAACTTTCACAATTTCATTAACTCTTCTTATTTGTGCATTATGGATTAATTTCAACCTACCCAGAAAGCATTGCATAAACTGCCTCGTTTTCAACTTCAAATAGAACAAATACATTAAATCCTTAGTGTACCTCCTCCTCATGCAACTTTTACGTAGCACAGTTCTGATTTTTCTTTTGAATTCATATATAATCAGCTAAGGAAAAGACTCAGAGGGGCTTCTCTTCCCCCCCC
>VZTZ01031728.1:250243-297094 GCA_013400955.1 Drymodes brunneopygia
CCCCCCATGTCTTTCTAAACAATTCAACACCCACACAGTCATGATAAATGTCAGTAGAACACATCTGCAATTGTTCCGTCCTTTATTGGTTAGTTGTAGGATGCAATGATGGTCAGATGTAGATCAATGCTACATCTGTTTCCATTTGTTCTGTCCTATTCTGGAGTGAGTTAAAAAGAATTCCCACCAGTCTCCTTTTTCATTTATTCATTTAATCTTCTTAACTCTCTTCAAGCCTGAAGTTAAGAGATAATCAAGAGAAGAAAAAAGCTACATATAGAAACTAAGTAAAAGTCCTTACTTTAGGAAAAAAAATCTTCCAGAGTGCCTTGCAATCTTTCCAGCTGGCAGGAGATGTAATGTATAGTATATAGCAACCCAGCTCTGTCCTTTACACCAGAGAGAGATTAGCTGCTCCACGCAGACTATAAACTACAACTGGCAACCTCATACAATAAGAACAGGCAGCCACAATCCACTGAAACTGATTCCGTGCCAAATGCCTCCAACCAGCCTTACAGCCAAGGGACCAAACCATAATTCTTCAGGTAAATACATTCAACCGAGTCCTTTCATTTCAGGCAAAGAAGACAGGGAGCAAATAAGAGCACAAGAGACTGAAAGTGGAACATAGTACCAGCACAGCAGTGGCAGCCCACATCCAATATAATTAGGAGTCATTCTGGAACATGTTAAGAAAGTCAGACCAAGCACTTTGCATTTGGAATTAACGCCCAAGGCTACACCATGGCAGGGGTCCAGAAGATCAAAACAAGGAGTCTGAAGGATGAAAAAGCACAGTCTGTGTGAATGCTGCTTTCTATTCATGCAATTGTTTAGACACTAGAAAGTCTTCCCCAGAAAACTTTATTCAGACTTTCCTCCCAGGCACCAGTGAAAGCATCTTAAATGGCAGCACAAATGTTACCTAGTACAAGCCCTCTTCTTGATGGTATTGCTCTTTACTTATTTGTGTAGGTACTGCATACATTTGCAGCATGGAAAGCATCAACCAAGTATAATTTACTGGCCAAACATCATGAAATGACATTTAGAAAGCACAAAGGCAGACAGCTTTTCATTTTAGAAAGACAGAGGTAGCAACCCAAATTATGTCACTTCACTAAATGACTAAATTATAATCGAATAATAGCTTTCCTTCCTATCCATTCATGTTACAATACAAACCTACTGAGCAAACCTGTTTCTTGCAAACCTGTTTCTGAGCAGTCCTGACTTTTGATTTCAAAAGGTGCCAAAAGTGGAATCTGAATAATGTAGTCACTGTGAACGGCAATGCCCCATTTCTTCAAAAGCCCAGATCCAGGCAGGAGGGAGATGGCCAATACTTTTTGTCTTGGATCAGAACGAGCCTTGGGAGGAAGAGGAGACTTCCTTCATGCAAGCAGAAAGAGTGCCTAGGTGCCAGAGATGTTCTCTGGTGTTCAGGCAAGCAAGGGGCTCACGAGACAGTAAAAATGCTGCCTTGGGAGAGCATACAGTGGGGAAGAAATGGTATTTTCAAACATATACACCTCCAAAATAAGAGTTATCCACTTTCAAGGGATCAAAATTTGTACTAGTTCAGTCTCAGAACCTGGGTTAACAACAAGCTGGAAGACAAGAGAATTCTGAAAAGACAAAAAAGGCAGGAGAAATTTCTTTTCACATTCCCTCTTAGCTTTGTGTCATTATCTGAGCTCTGTACTTTTAAAAGTTCATGTTTCTAGTCTCTACTCTAATAAAACTAGCATTAGAGATTCCAAATGTATTCAGTGTTTAGGGAATGATAAATTCAATAATGACTCCAGTCCCATCAAACAGGCACTGAATGATATTTCAAAGTATGGCCCAGAGTCTCTTGCTTTCCTGGCGCTAAAAATGGCACTTTGGAAATCCTGTGTGCAGCCCTGCCCCCGTGAGACTCAGTTAGGGCTCATAGTGCAATGAGAACCTCATAAAGAGGAGGATTTTTCAAAATAAATGTCTGAGACAAAGTGGCAGTTGCTTTGTTGAAAGAAAGAGTGCTACTTGTTTGTTACTTTTTTTTTTTCATTTTTTGCTTTTGAAATCCATAGGTAATGCTTAATGAAAAAAAGCCTAAAACCAGGTGATTTGTTTTAATGAAGGAACAATTTGTTTAACACAACCCCCCACACACAAATGCATGCACACACAAACCTCCTACCAGGTAGAAATTTCCTACCTGCTAGAAAACATTCTCTCTCTCTTGCTTTCTCTATTTTACCATAAAATATATTAAAAAAAAAAACCCCAAACAGTATTGAAAATATACACTAGAAGGAGTCTTCTGGAAAGAAGAAAGATTTACCCCTGCCTGGAAGCAGCTTTAAAAAATTACTTTGTCACAATATTTTATGATACACATTTTCTCTTGCACACTTTCTTAAAATGCCTGTCAGAGGTCAGCATTGAGCATGACTGAGAAAATAAAGAGAAAAAGGATCTAAAAAGCAAGTAGGAAAAGGAACAGGTAAGAACTAGAAATGGGCTTGTATGTTTCTTTACTTTAAAAGGCAGAGCTATCTATTTTATCTTTAAAATTTTATTCAAAAATTATTAGGATATGAATCTTTATTTTCTAACATTTTCCCTAAAAATTTACATCTACTAGGAGTCCCAAAATAGGAACACGAAAGTTACTTAACATTTTAGAAATCTGAGACTTGATTCTCTGAACATTTACTCCAACAGGATTTTTCTGAACTTTACAAGGTCATGGTGATAACATTTATTTTTACAAATACCAGTATAAGCATTAGGGAATAAAAGCATAGAAGATGAGAGTGTGAGGAAGGATAGCTGAAGAATTTTTCCAATTACAGTTTCTGCTACATCTTTATCATCACTGGTACATTAACTGTTATGGGTTGTACATTTTGTCCAATAACAGTGTCCAAGGAAGTATTTAGGATTATTAGGATTCTATGGTGCTAATTTAGTTTGCTATAAAATTAATTTTATTGTCAGTGTTGAAAGACATACTATTAATCTCCCCTTCTGGAGAACCAGCATCCCTATAAGCAACATTAAGACTCATAATTTTCCTCCAGCCCAAATGCATGTATATATTTTATCTGACTATACAGCTTCCTATGAATAATATGTATGTGGAAATTTTTCTAGTATTACTGGAAGTGGTGACTGAAAGTCTGAGCCTGTAATCATTACCTTGAATAATTGCAAACAAATCGAGTTTGTTGCAGAGTTATCATATTTTTAGTAGTCAAACAAGAATTAGCTAGGAGTTCATCAATGAAATGAAGAGATATTCATTAATATTCACCTAAGATGAATAAATTATTTTTAAAAGTCACAGCTATATAGAACCAAAGTAATCATTCTCAAAGTTTCCCAATACAGTGAGGAAAAACACACAATCTCTTTAAAAATCCAAATATCGAATCTCCACTGGCATTCCTATACTGTTAGGCTGCAATAAGAAAAACCTGCAAAAAAAAAGTAAACTATCCCTAGCAGATAAATGATCAGAAGTAAAGTTTTAGTGAAACTAAACATATCTGATTCTGCAGAGTTCCCTTTCTATTCAAAATTGAAGAAATGTAAGTTTCCTTCTGCTGCCTGTCGTGCTACTGAGGTAGAACCATTTAACTACCAAGATGATAAATTGTTACTCTTTCTTGAACTCCGAATTTATCACTAGTAGTAAAGTATGGAATATCAAATGTTTATTTATGGTCAACAAAGTTTCACCCTACATTTTTACAGTTTAAAGTCTTTTAAAAAATGAGATCCTTAATTTACTGTTAAAGAATAAACACAAAGGACAGTCATGGTGCTATCTGTCTACTCAGTTTACTTTAAGCGTAATTTCTAATTAAGCACTGAAACCTGCAGACAGCATATTCAACTTATGAAAATCTTATGTATTTTGCAATATTTTGTAACACATTGGAGTTGTTCCAAGAAAACTTCATTTTTCATTTATCATATACTATTCAACATGTATTTATTGAAATGGCTTGCCAACAGTTACTTTGACCAACAAGGTACAAATGTCATTAAAAATGTAAATATACCACAGGCTAAACTACTGAAGACATGACATCTAGGAAACTCATGAGCTTTCTAGGAATTTTTGAAATTTAAGAAAAGAATAAAAAGTTAAATATAAGCAACAATATATGGCAGAGTCTAGATAATTTCTATTCTTCAGGAATAAATGCCATATACCAACCGTGAAAACACATACGTATTTTTGAACCCAGGGAGGACTGACTACAGAAATCAAACTGAATGCATGCAAACTGTTTTGAACTTGAAAAGTTTATCAGGGAAAACATGGTTTATTATCTATATTTAGTAGGGAAATTAAGAAAACATGGAGGTGTCCTTGACTGGCTGCTATGAACTGCCTTTGCTCATACCCTTCCATGTGTATGGTTATGTATGAATCCCAGTGCCTAAGAGACAGAATCACAGTACTTATAGAAAAATTATATTTCAATGTTATCAAGGTTAGGGCACAAATGGAAAAAAATTGTCTATCAAGACCTCAGATAGTAACTTTTCTTTCTCCATTCCAGTACAAGAAATATCATAAAAAGGGTAGTTTCCTGCATTCTTTTTTATGGGACTAAGTTTCCAATCATAAAACTAGTCATTATGAAAATATCTACTCTGCATTCTCAAGCAACCAAATCTACTAACACTGAAAACTCAATTATATCGTGTATTAATACTACATAGATTAAATTTCATAAGATATACTTGGCTGAACAGAGTGACTAAATTAAAATTTGATTTATAATTAAAAACTTATCAATCATTTCAAGAACATTAACATGACCCACATTATATATTTGCTACTCTAGTCTCTCCAGAAATTGTAGTGCAAGTTGTCAGTAGTGTTAGTCATCAGTTCTGTGCAGTAGGTAATGTTTGTGGCAGTGCAGAGAGCATTTAGAATGGGTCAGCCATGGCATAATGAATTATTGGATTAATGATATGTGTACTATGTTACATATATATATGTTTAGGAAACTGTAAATATATGAAGAAGCATTAAATTTCAAAATAACAGAGATGTCAAATTTCAGATAGGTCTCTATTCTAGTAAACTATGCATGATCATCAAGGGCAAAAATGGGAAGATAACCAAAGGCATTAAGAGAAAAATATCAGAAACATTTTATAATAGCATCTGTATGATTATGTATCCCCTAGGTCACAATAGGGCTACCTGTTCTTTCCACTGAGTTAGAAAGTGTGGTAATTTTGAAATATGAATCATTATTTGTCTTGCAATTCTTAATTTGAAAATGCTGATACAATAGGTCAATATATTTATTAATTACTCATTTGGTATGATTATGCAGTTAAAGTTCAGATAATAACACAGAGTTTATTAACAGATTATCTGTACTACCAAGAAGAATTGATTTCTTTCACTGTCATTTCTAATTTAGTAATTTATAGGCAGAGCATGATATATGTGAATAAGCAAAACTTTTAGGAAATTTGGAGATAAGCTGAAAAGTTACCCATTTGTCTAAGCAGTGACATATCAGATCAATGCCAGGGTTCACAACACCTTGTTCATATAATTTCATACAAATAAATATATTCAACTTTATCAAGAACTTTTAGGCTAGAATTAGACTGCTAGATCAAGGACTTCTTTACCACAAGATTCCTGAATAGACACCATTTCATGAAGTTCATTACATTTTGCTTCTCATGGAAGGATCAATGATATTAAATAGTAACAACTACCTTAATTAAAACTCTGCCATTTTCACAATGTAAAACTTGAAGAATTTTGATGTGCATTAACAGACTCAGATACTTCTCAAAATATGTTCATAAACTTATGAAGCTAACAAACTGGTTATAGACTAAAAATGCTATGAAGACAAAAAGCCTAAAGTACTTTTCCTGTTTATTGTTTTGAGCTCATTGAAACAAATCAAATGTATTCTCCACTGAAAAATATTTACATCATCAACCCCTTAACCTGGTGTTCTGTTTATTAGTCCTGTGAAAACTTGAGAAGTGCCTGTTGAACAGTTTCACTCAGCAGTCCCTACCTAACTCCATGCACAGGATGTCTCTTAGTACCACTCTGTTGCTCATCCATAATAGTTTCATGTTCTTTGTGACATAATTGGAAAGCTGTGGGGTGGGGCAGCAGCAGAGGACCCTAAATCTTCCAGTGTATGACATAAATGTACAAGTCCCATATGCTCATTTATATAAAGGCACGAAGAAGATAATTCTCTGGTATTCCAGCTATGGGCAGAAATAAACCAATCAGTGCAGAAACTTGAGTTGCTATCCATGAGGTTTAAGTGCAGTAGCACAGTAGAAACATGAGAGCACTGTCTGGTAGATCTGTCTCCTTCCACAATAACTTCTCAATATTCTCCTTGTTACATCAGCATTTATGGCATTTCACATCTACTATTTTTTTAAACTAGGATAATTATACTATTTCTCCATTATATTACAGTAGAACATGAGACCAAAGTTCAAGACATCCCTCTTGGAAAAAACTGTGCATGTTTTTATTTGACTTCCAGTGAGTACGGGACATTTCACCACCTTAGATGCTTTTGAGAATGACAAGCACATTATCTAGGTCTATCAATAGATATTTATCGTCCATTCCCCATTTTCTGATAGCATTTAAATACCCTGAAATCTGGAGACTCTTAATGCACTCAGTATCTTTATGAAGCAAGAAATAAAATTCCCCTTTCCCTCACAGAATATAGGATAACTCAGTGTCTCTCATGGATTGTAGAGTTGAACTCATATATTTTTAATCCTGGACTAAGTCTTGTCTCTGGTTAAACAATTATTAAAACAGCTGGGAAACGTAAAGGTGTTTTCATCTGAACTAAACAGAGTAACCCAGTAATATTTTATGAACACATATAATGTGGGGCATTTTCCTGCAAAAATTCTAAAATAAAAACCAGACTTCTGATCGCAACCCAATAAAAGAAAACTGGTATACTGTGGGTTTAGCGCTGGAGTTATTTGATATAAGATTGGTATAAGATGACAAAGGAAAAAAGAAGAAATTAAAATAAATTAATGAAGAGAAACCCAAAATTCATCTGTTTGGAAGCAGGAGTAAGAAACAAGAGAATGGTTGAGCCTCACAGAATTTTAATTTGAACACTGATAGTAAAAATGGCTATGTCTAATGCTTTCATTTGTATTTGTCTTGGTCTAATGAGAGGAAAATTCAGACTCTTAAGTGTAAAGACTGTTAACGGATGTTAACCAGAAAAAAAAACAAATTAAGGAAATCCTTAAATAAGATTATATTAGTCAGTGAAGAAACATTCATTAGTATGCTTTTATAGAAAAGGAAAAATTTGGAAAAGATTAGGAAATGCTCAGGGGAAAAAAAAAAAAAGGTATTTNCAAACACTTATTTTTCACATTGCAAAATAGTGATTTTTCCAACTATGGAAGCTTAGTCTAAACCCCAAAATCCAGCTGGATTTCTCCCATCCACGTATTCATTAGTATAAGATACTGTAAGTCATGTCAGTCCCTCAGGTCTAAAGCACTGTTAACAGCTATTCCTTCCAGAGAAACAGTTAAAAATAAAACAGTGGTGTCTCTGGAGACGCAATACTTTGAGAAACAATTAGGGGGGTCTTCACTATTTTTAGCACTATTCCCTGTTTTTTAACATACTAATCCAGGGTTGCAGCAAGAAAAAGTAAAAATTCGTCATTCAGTAAAATTTTAAACTAAAAGACTGAAAAAAAGGTATTTTAAATAAGCTGATATATCCAAATCATTGTATTTTACAGCCATTATGTCATAAATAATAATAATGAATGAACTTTTAGGGAATAACAGTGTCTTAGAAAAAGGAGCTGCTTGACAAGGAACTTACTGAGTACAAAAATGGTTTGTAAATGGAGATTGTGTTTTACAAAGTCAAGCTGTTTTGTCACTAGACATGCACAGGAAATGATAGTGGTAAGGTTGGTGCTGTACCAACATGATATATCAGGAACAGATTCCTGTTCTGCACAGTTAAAACAAAACCTGTATTAATTTGGATCTTATAAGGGGGGTTTTTTGTGATTTTTTAATTAGAAGACTATCTTTCTTGTCCAAATCACAGCTAGCATTATACTGCNTATAGAAAAGGAAAAATTTGGAAAAGATTAGGAAATGCTCAGGGGAAAAAAAAAAAAAGGGTATTTAACATTATTCTGTAGGCCAATCAAAATGAAAGTCAGTTTAGTGACTAGAAACACATTTCTAAAATCCAAATGCATACAAATACAACATTTAAAAAATTTAAATGAACGAGAATTTTATTCAATTTTTTATTATTTAAAAGAATTCTAATAAAATATTTAATGCTTTGAATTTTTTTTCTGGACTTTTTATTACAATAAAATTATAAAAACTTGACCGTGATATTGTATTTATATTTCAAACACTTATTTTTCACATTGCAAAATAGTGATTTTTCCAACTATGGAAGCTTAGTCTAAACCCCAAAATCCAGCTGGATTTCTCCCATCCACGTATTCATTAGTATAAGATACTGTAAGTCATGTCAGTCCCTCAGGTCTAAAGCACTGTTAACAGCTATTCCTTCCAGAGAAACAGTTAAAAATAAAACAGTGGTGTCTCTGGAGACGCAATACTTTGAGAAACAATTAGGGGGGTCTTCACTATTTTTAGCACTATTCCCTGTTTTTTAACATACTAATCCAGGGTTGCAGCAAGAAAAAGTAAAAATTCGTCATTCAGTAAAATTTTAAACTAAAAGACTGAAAAAAAGGTATTTTAAATAAGCTGATATATCCAAATCATTGTATTTTACAGCCATTATGTCATAAATAATAATAATGAATGAACTTTTAGGGAATAACAGTGTCTTAGAAAAAGGAGCTGCTTGACAAGGAACTTACTGAGTACAAAAATGGTTTGTAAATGGAGATTGTGTTTTACAAAGTCAAGCTGTTTTGTCACTAGACATGCACAGGAAATGATAGTGGTAAGGTTGGTGCTGTACCAACATGATATATCAGGAACAGATTCCTGTTCTGCACAGTTAAAACAAAACCTGTATTAATTTGGATCTTATAAGGGGGGGTTTTTGTGATTTTTTAATTAAAAGACTATCTTTCTTGTCCAAATCACAGCTAGCATTATACTGCTGCATTGAATTTGACCTATCTGTTCCTCATTTCACCTATGAAATACAGGAGGAGAGTTAATATTCACATTCAGCTATATTTGAGCAGAGACAGCTAACAAGAATATTTTTTCCTTTCCTGGGCATACAACTGTCATAATGTAAAATTCAAAGTACTTATGTAGGGAAAAGGAAGGCTACTAATTGCCTCCAAAAGTTTTGCCCTTGCTGCTTCTCAGGATATTTGCTGCTAAAAACTTCTAGCCAAGACATACAGTAGGTGGCATATTCCTTTTGAGTGACTAATAAATTCACCTTAATTGTATGTTTTCTCCATGGCAAGTGACACAAGGTTTTCCAAGGAAACCTTGTAAGTTGGACTGTTTTAAGTTGGACATTGTAAGAAGGTACGTTACTTTGATGGTTTCAGCTGGGGTAAAATTTCTTCACAGTAGCTAGTATGGGATTATGTCTCAGATTTGTGCTGAAAACAGCATTGATAACATGGGAATGTTTATTTATTGCTGAGCTGTACTTGCAAAGCATCGAGGTCTCTTCTACTTCTCGTTCTGTCCCAACATTGGGGAGGCTGGGGTTGAACAAGAAACTGGCAGGGGCCAGTCAGGACACCTAACCCCAGCTTAGTAAAGTGACATTCCACGCCACATGGCATGATGCTCAGGATTTCATGCTGGGGGAAGAAGAGGGAAGCAGCAGGTGATCTGAGTGATGGTGTTTGTCTTCCCAAGTCTCCATTACATGTGGTGGAGCCCTGGTCCCCTGGAGATGGCTGAACACCTGCCTGCACATGGGAAGTAGAAAATGATTTGGGAAGTGGTAAATGACTGCCTTGTTTTGGTATGCTTGTATGCATAATTTTTGTTTTCCCTATTAAGCAGTCTTTACCTCAATGCAAGAGTTTTTTTTTACTTCTACCCTTCCCATTCTCCTCCCCAGCCTGATTGGGAAAGGCGAGCAAGCAAGGCACTGTAGCTGCCAGCTGGGCTCAAACCACAGCCCTTACGCACAAGGGTGCAGGTTGTCTCCAGTTACAGGCAAGTATATCTCAGTGCTGACTAGATTCCAGTGGTTGCCTGAGAAACCCTGAATGATACACTTTTTACACCTGGGGCACTAAAGAAGAGATCTCATTATATCCCATTATTGTAATGGGCAACGGAATGCCAAGAACATATTAACTACAGAACTAGTAATTAATACAATACACAATGTAGGGAGTAGTTTGAATTCCAACTGCTTTGCATAATTCTTGTAAGACTAACCATAAAATTATCTGACTACTTTTAAAAAAATGCTTTATTTATTCTCTCTTCTCTTTCAATTCTAATTATTTCCCAAGTTATTTAGAAAATTATTCCCCCATCCCCCCCTTTTTTTTTGATAATATAGTATTTAGGCAAAAAATATTACAGGCTATGTCCTGAAGAAAATAAAATGGCCAGCACTGTTATATATCCTTATATGAAAAAAAGTGGAAACGAACTACATCCAATACTGTATTCTGGTCACTCTTGAATGACTTTAAACCATTACAAACATTGACATTTAAAAAAAAAAGTAATATAATTATAAAAAATAACATATTCTTTCCTAAACTATAACTTGGTTTATATTCATGCAAGAAGTTTGAAACAGACTAATCTTGTTCAAACATTTGGTTTGCCTTCACTGGAGGGGGCAAAGAAAAGAAGTGAAGCAGCACAGACAGAGGATGCATTCCCTGTTGATATTAGACAGTGATTTTCATTACAGAGACATGCAAGAGGACTGAGAAGACTTTTTGAATCATGGAAATTTTGTAGGGAAAAGTTGAAGCAAAAATAAAATTCAATGTACAAATATACTCAGTGGTTTGACTACCACTATTCCTATTAAATAAAATATCATTATAGATAGCATCAAATTAATAAATTGTGGTAAAAATAAGACCCTACTTGATTTCCTATGCACGACTAATCAAGACTAAGGACTTCTTAAGCATGCAAATATACTCTCTTCTCTCCACAATTTCAAGAAGTCTTAATAAAACCCACAGAGTTTTGAATAGTAGAACACAGAAGTTAGAATTCCCAAAAGGAAGCTCCTATCTAAGAAATACGAGTACTAGCTGCCTTCTGAAGAGAAATCTGAATGTGTCTCAATGTTTTTCCTAATTCCATATAGTAAGTAATGTTTTTAAGACCTTGTCAAATGGGAAGTAGTCCTTGCCAGAAAATTAAAAAGGGATCAGTGGTCATGTCAATCCTTGGAGTGGTACATCCTTTTAGGTTGCAAACACTGGCTTGAGTGCACTGCAAGCATTAAAGTTGTCATATGCGATATACAGACCTGAACTCTATCAGTCACAATGAAGTCTTTAATGCAGATATAATTTTGTTTCTTTTGTAAATCTGTCTTGGACTGCACATTATTGATTGCAGTGAGCTGAGCTGCAAAAACTTAGATAATGAGGTCTTTGCAACTGAACCAATCCTCCTTAAGAAATACAGAAGTAGAAAACCCAACTCCTACATATCTGCATTACAGGAATCTGGTTTATAACCTGACATATCAAGTCTAGTTTTGGTGATTGCAAGCAACTAAGAGTAGGCAAGCTCTGTCATGTAACATTCATAATATTTAGATGGTGAATGCTAACACAAATTTTTGCTTGGTGAGATGAATTGGTCACTTGAAAGTACTCTCTTTCCAAATTGCCTTTCTGTCCTCAGCCTTATTATTTTAAAATGGCTGCCTTTCATATATAGGTTAAAGTCAATTTTTCATAGCTTAATGTAGCCCTCCAGCAGAGCATTATGTAATGTAAACTTTACTACGTATTCAGGAGGGAAAAGTGAGAAACCCATTTATTTCTCTAAGCCATTACTTCAAATTTTAAGTAGTTGTCAGATTCAGTCTGCCAAGTCCAGTATTTACTAGTTTACTTTAGCAGAGAAACATAAAAGAATATTGGATATCACAGTGCAAAGTAATCTTTGGTTTACACCTCATTTTCATCTGGCATTGATCAAGATAACTGAAGCAATCTCATTTGATGACAGAAGATAAACTGGCTAGGAGTCGGCTTCTTCCTAGTATTACAGTAAAGAGGGAAGTACTGGATTCTGGACTTTTCTTCTTTCTCCTTTCATCCTCCACTCACAATCTATATTTTATTTGCTGTGATGTGGCAGATAACAATGCTATTTATAATTTTTTTACAATATACTCTGAAAAAAATCTATTTCTCATACCTTTATTTTCTAAAATACTCCTATTTCTTATTGCAATTTACTTTATTATTCTGATCTAATCCTCTATTTTGTTTTCCTTTAGTATGATCATCATTTTCATAGTGCCAGCAGTGTTATTATTGCTGTTCAAAGTAGTTCATGGAGAGCCACCCACATTTATTTCTTAATTGTTCTGCAGTTATAGCTTCTTTTAGAGATGTACTGCCAGATATTTTTCACACCTCTTTTTTTCACAAGTTTGAATTTTCTAGCAGGCTTTTTTTCCATATTTTGGAATGTGAATCATGTCAGTATAGAGCTCTGCTGTATCACAATGCTGCATTTATATACAGTAAATTGTAGGAATTCAAATGTGCTCCTCTTTTCTAACATGTTTTCATCCCTGGTTCTTATTCTCCACAATTTATTTTACTCCCCACAGTTCACATTAATCTAGAATTCACCCATTCTCAGCTCAACGTTGAACTTTTTTCTGAGTATCCTAACTCCATGTGCTCAGCTTTTTGTCTTTTTCAGTTGCTACGTTATTATGCATACAATGTTTAATGCAGTCACCTGATTTGGGGATCTTAACTTCCGCTACCCACTAAAGCTAGGATGTTCAGTATGTTCAAAAACTGACAAATTTCCATACTATCATTCCATGGAGAATGATGAACACAGAGAAAAGAGCCTTCTAATGGACACTGAGAGCAGTTAGATTTACTGAAGAAAACACAACTCTGGCACAGAAGTAAGGGGTATTACAGTCCTCTATTTTATTTTTAATGCAAAAGTTCCTTTTGTGAATTATAACAAGTTTCTCTCCATATTCTGCTAGATTCTCGCCGCGAGTGAGTCTGTAAGATGTGCTATTGTGTTTTGAGCTACGAACTCCAGCATTTTGTCTTCAGCTTTGGCATGATAGCAAATGCTTCAAAAAAATGAGAAATGGAGCAAATATACAGGGTAGTATTCCTACTCTCCTTACAAGAGGCAGAGGGACATGGCTAACAGATTTGAAGGTTGCCTCCAAAGCTTTGCATTTAATGGACATCATGGCAACCATTTTCTATAAAATTTCCTTTTCCCTGCTTAATCACTGAATGCTTTTGGTTTTATCATTTACCTGATAACTTCACTAAGGGTCTTCTGCCCTTTTTTTTCTTTGCTCAAAGAGAATTATCAAATAAGGAATTTGCTAATTTTTTTTAGCTTAAATAACAGATAAGGAATAAAAGCAAACTTCTAACTTGAGTCAGACAGAAACATGTCAAAAAAGGTTAGGTTAGGAGACAAACAATCTGTGCTCACATAAAGCACAGTCACATTATAACTCAATATAGATATTTATATTCTTGACTATTTGACCAACGTTATCACACTCGCTGTGCAATGTGTTATTATCAGGGGCCATATAAAATTCTTAACCAATTACACAGAAATAAAAGTGTAAACTAAAATCCGCATACATTTACTACTATTTGTGAGAAAAAACTCCTCCAAATAGAGTTTTACAAGTTATTTATTTTAGGCTT
Organism: Drymodes brunneopygia; assembly: GCA_013400955.1. Lineage (NCBI taxonomy): Eukaryota > Metazoa > Chordata > Aves > Passeriformes > Petroicidae > Drymodes > Drymodes brunneopygia. The sequence goes on from VZTZ01031728.1 coordinate 264,181, forward strand.
TGCAGTTTCTTTTTTTTTTCCCCTTATTTACTTGAAATAAAGAAGTTACTGGAATGATATCACATCAATGTTTTAAATATAGATTTTCAAAATGCAAATAAGAAAAGAGTTAATGGCTATTTCTGTTTATGATGAGAAGCATCAAGAAATTGGAAAAAGTTAATTGCATAGAGGCAAAAAACATAATTCTTGATCAAGAAAACAAACTTGCTCAGTATAAATGACCAAAGTAGTAGTGAGGACAATGGAGAAGGGATATCATTAAGCCAGAATAATTTTAAAATAAATTTTACCTAACTAGACTGGCAGCATAGCTCAGAGGAGGAAACAGATCCCATTTAAAGGAATATTACTGCTTCATACAAAATAATTTCTCTTTCATCCATACAAAATTCTCACAATCCCAAAACAAAAGCATCTTAAAGTTTGGCTCAGAAAGTCAACGTGGAACTTGTCCTTTCATCACTGTTTATTGAACTCTTGAGTCCAAATCTTGCGTGCTATCAGGTTTCCAGTCACTCAGCAAGCAATCTGTCATCTTTACTCCAGTTATAAAAAGTTTTATCACCTTCCCACCTTTAACTAAGGTTTTCTATCCTTTCACTATGCTTCTGTGCTAGGAAATAAACCAGGAGCGGCAGAAAACCCCTACACAACCCTCCAGTTTAAAACACTTAGAACTTGTATAGCAAGTACTTTATGCCCAGTACAGCTGCTGGCAGAGAAATTGGCTGCGATCTTACCTCCCACGTCTCCTGTAGCTCAACCGCTTCCGCTGGGTAGTTGTTTATTTCTCTTTTCCTTTCATATCCCTGACCTTTTTTCTAATGTGTTGAGCTGAGTTTAGAGTCACGGTGATGAATGAGATGTGATCATGAGAATCACAGTGAGGGTGCAGCGTGCGGGGCTGTTTCTCGGGCAGCATAGTAGCAGACGGAGGAGGGGGGAGTGGGAATCTGACAGGTTTAGCTTGCTGACAGCCCGTGTTTATAGGCTCTGTAAAGAATACAGATGAGACAGAGGAAAGGCAGCGATGACAATGACATAATAAATCTTAGCCCCAGTCTTTTCAGTCCAAAAAAGTAAAGAAATAAAATCAAGTTTGGGATGCTGTTAATGGTTAGGCTGTCACAGAACTGAACCTCTTCACTGTCTGCTTCTTTAGATGAGATTAATAGATATACTCCACTCCACACCACTGTACAGTAGTTCTGCCATCTGCACAGAAAATTGAAGCCTTCTCCCCCACCTTTGACCACAAAAGACTTAAGGTAATAATTGAGTTTGGCATTCTAGTTTCAATAAACAGGATAATAGGTCTGCATAGATTAAAATAAATAGATAAATAAATAAATAAATAAATAAAGTGGCAGAATAAAGACCAGCCTCCATTCTGAAAGCAGCAGTCAGTTCCTCAGCTGCTTCAAACACTGTGTTGTTTGGCTCCAGTGGAGCCATGCCAGTTTATATCAGGTGAGGTTCTTCTGGTTTTTATTTGTGAAAAATTCCAACTATATTTCAAATAAATTCCAAATCACTAAATAACGAATGCGAGATTTTATCTAATATCAGATTTTAAAATGTTGAGAACGCTTCCCTCTCCAATGTTCCAGATACAGTAGAAGTTTCTTTCACTGTTTTGAATATATCCATCAAGAACCTGACCGTTGTGATGCAACTGGATCTTCAATAGGCTACATCTTGCAGATAGACTTTTTCAGAGTTGCTCTCATTTCCCAAGTTACACTTATTCCTACAAGAGCTACAACTTTTCACAATTCCCAGTTATAAAAAAGAAGAGCAAGGATGTAAGGTATCAGTAAAAAATATTTTCATTTTTTGAGAAGCTATCACCAAGCAAAAAAAGACAGTCAAAGTAAAACTAACCTTCTGTCTAGATTCTGAAAAAGACAATACTGATTCGCTTCTCAGAAGCTGTAAAGTCTGTATCCGTTTTCATTCATTTGAGTCCAGTGCTAGGAATGGAATATTTAATATTCATCTTCCTGCCTTTGGTATATTACCATATTGTTGAATGTAATAGAGAGAAGACCATTATACCCAACTGAACTAACAGAAGAGACCAAAAAGCACATCAAGCACTTTAATTTAGACTGAAGAACCACACTGAAACACACTAGTGTTTTCCCCCCTGTCTTCTAATAACATCTACTTTCAGACCAGGTATCATATTTTTAATATCTTATTTAATAACTTGAAGCTGTTTGTTAACTGTTTCAGCTTCCAAAATTGTGTCTAATCCACACCCAGTCAGTTCAGCCATCCATCAGCATGTGAAAGTGCAGCCAGCACAACCTTAGTTATGTAGTGTGGGAAAGGCAGAAATGTAGGGGGCGAACAGCACTGTTTCCAATAATCAACCTTTAGATCAAGGCACTCTTGGTGGAGTGTGTGCTAAATTTATACAAATTAAGATTAGGAGAAAGAGCAAATTTTCATGAAAATCAGATTTCTTTAAGGCACATTAAAAAAAGAGTAATCACTAACAGTTTTTGAGAGACAGATTGATTCTCTTCCTAAACTTGTGGGGAGAGGAGGGTAGAGGGAGGAGGGAAGATTTCCATCTTAAGATCTCAAATGATTACATACCTTTCTCAATAGTCAGCAAAGTAGCAAAGTAGCATTTTGATACATACTGACAGCTTATTAGCTTATAGAATTAAGAAAGTTTAAATGGTTTATCCAATATCTCTGAGAAAGACAAGCATAGAAACTCTGACTTCTGATTTCCTGATCTAATTCTGAAATGATGCTTCATTAGACAAACCTCCTTTATAACCGCTTGTCCTGAACCCTCAACTGCTGTATTAAATGCTTTATATTTATCAGCTCCATTATATTTATGCAGAATAATTTTATTTCTTCTAGTCTCTCTAGATAAACAATGACAAAACAACAAAAAATAAATTATCTATAAGAAATTGCATTTCTTGTTATTGTTTCCTTTGGCACAGTCTTAAAATGCTATCAGCTCTTCTCCTATGGAAATAAGGAGGATGTGAAAAAGAAAAGAATAAAAAATATATATAAATAGAAATAATAATGTAAATATATTAAGAAAAAAAACCAAGCCAACAAACACCCACGTATAATCAATTTACCTATCTGGTACTCACCAGAGAACCAACCTTGTATATTATAGTCTCTTGAAACTATAATACTGTCAATTAACACAGATATTTCATGGTAGTTATAGCTCAATTTTTCATGTATATATATATTTTCATGTATTTCTACAGCTGAAAATTGTCAAATTGATAAGATAAGGCTTCCTGTTTTACTGGCTTCAGCGTTTCCACTGTTTCTTAAAAGCAGATTACAATAAGGAAGACTGATTCTGCGATTAGTTTGGGAAAGGGGAAAGAAGGCAACCAAGTTTTTACAATTATTTCTGTGTAGTAATAATTCTAGCTCTTATCATCTGTTAACCTGTGAGAATAATGGCCTTTAATGCCCCTGCCAGACTTTGCCCTGCTCTCCATTAGTCTCATGCTTCTACACCTCAAAACAAAAAAGATACCTCACACAAAAAGATGAAAAGAGCATTTTTTCTCCCAACCAGTAATGATTTCTAAAAGCATATGCATCTTCCTAGCATCTTGAGAGTATAAAAACAAACCTAACCTCTACAGTCAAGAATCCTTATGTTTTGTTCTTTGCTTTTCAAAAATTTCCCTCTGAGGGTGTAGTTGAACATCAAGAAAAAAAATCTGGTAGAAACATACATTGTCTACCCACCCAAAGTCAAACTGTCACCTCAGCTGAGGATGTTGACATTCAGTGTTACATTCAGATGAAGACAGAATGAGTGAGCCTGCTGCCTAATAGGACTACCATCAGAGGAACTGTTTCATCCCAAACGTGGAGACTAACTCTATTCTTCTGCTAAAGAAAATAAAATTTTGACTCTTTCCTGACTATTTCCTGAACAAATCTCTCTTAGTCTACATAGGATGTTAAATCCTAACACTGTAAGTATTATTTATAAGATAGGGGACAAGGAAGGGGTCTGTTTGAGGTTTAGATTACCTGGTCATTCCACTTAAAAATGGAGAAGGACAAAGAAGCCTACTTGAGTGGAGTTAGCTAACTAATACATTATTTTCTTAATAGAGAGCTTCTTCCTGTATTATCAAGCAGCTGGAGCTTACAAGCAGCATAACTGTTACCAGATCATGCATGGGTCTGTAGAATTATCTAATCTCCAAACAGGAGCTAAAAAAGAGTGTCCCAGCAAGCTGAAAGGCATCTAAACAATTCAGTGAGATCTCAAATCACACCCTTTTTTTCACAATGTCCTAATCTTTGACAACACTGCAGAGCTAACACAGACAGTTTTTATGTGAAAAATCTTATAGCAGTGTCATGGAAAGGAACAGCCTGACCCCTAAAAGATACTCTGAGGGAGGAATAGAGCAGAAAAGGGGCTCAGGCTGTGCATACCAGATTGCAAATGAATGAAGACATCCTCAAAAGAGGTTCAGAATTAAGTGGTTAATCAAAACACTGTGCAGTAAGGATTTCCTCATTCTAGTGCGATGGCGTGTCAGATGAAGAGCAAGAAGTGCATATCAGAATGTGCATCAACTTCTTAAGGCACTGTCACAGTCCAGTGAGAGAAGAGACCTCACTGCTCTTCTTTTTCAAACCCATATTAGGCATGATTCACCAACAGAATGAGATTAAGTAATGGAAGAAGAGTGATCACACATAAAACTTCAGAAAATGTTATTTGCATAAGCTTGTAGTTACTTTCAAATTTAGTGATTTTTTTCCTTCTTCTTCTAAATTCCCTAAGAGTAATGCAAAATATTTTTGGACTATTTGTAGTTGGAAAAAAAGAAATCATAGCCTTCCAACTTCATTTTCAGAGAGTAGCCTAAACTCTCCTTTGGTTTTTTTTTCCATGCTTTTTAAGAGTTTGACATAAGGAATATAGGTATATAAAAAGCTATAGGAAATCTACCAGCTTATGAAAGGTCAGAGAAAAAGGAGACTGCTGGGGAGTTTTAATCCAGGCTGCTAATATCTGACTGGACATTCCTCTGAATGCAGTGTTTGATATTGTTATGACCTAAAAGAAAAGCTGGGATATGAAATTTATTTACAACTTTATGTGTTACATTACCACACATTATCAGCTTTAACAGAAGAAACAGGATCTGAGCTCAAGACTCAGCATGAAAAATAGTGCTGGAGCTCATTAAATCACTTCAAAAAACATAGCAGGATAGCATCCCTGTTGCAAAAGTTGAATTTGGTGTTATTATCTCTCTCAAAATAAAGTGTTAATGATTCCTCTTATGAACTTCTAGCATATGAAACAAACTTAGGCAATCTGTTTTCTCAAGAACAGAAGAAAATTGTTCCACATATATTAGAAAGAATAGAACTTAGACAGCAACATTAACATTTTTCCCATTCTATCATTTGGTCAATGACTTTTACATGTTTTCAAAAGTCCTTAAAAAGCACAGTAATATTTGTCTAAATACAGAGAGAAATTTTCAAAGTAAAGTCTCAGTAAGTCAGACTTCACTGGCAAAATTTTCCTGATTAAGGAACTGGTAATTTGTCCCAATATGAATAACAATACACTTCCATGCTAATAATGGAAACTGTTTTATATCTCTAAGCATGTAGAGGTGTATATATGAAAATTATAAACAGTACTGTCTGTATATTACAAGTAAATATACATATGTATGGTACATATATACCCACATATATAGACAGGTTTAAAGCAGAATAGGATACCTACAAGTTAAGATATTATCAAAATATGCAATACAAAATCACAGCTAAGTTATAAAAACACATGCTTAAGCCCATTAGTGACACAGACCAGTGTTATTTTGGCAAATGTCTGAGAAAAGCTTAAAACACAATATGTAATAGCACAAACCATGGATGTAAAATAATTTTGTAGCACAGCTAGCCTGCATGCCCTTTTACAGTCTAGAACAAGAAGTGAGTAAAAAGTTTAAGAAGATTTTAACAGAAACTTTTCCCCATCGGAGTTTAGATTCCATATAGTACACAGATATGATATTGGTTACTGTAGGGTTTAAAAAATACAAAAAGGAGTAATCATAAAATACTCCTGTTTACATCCCTGGATCTCACTCTATTTTTGAACATATTTTATTTACCTGGATAAAATGGATGGTCTTTAGGATTGGGTCAGATCAGGTAGCTTTAAAAGAGAGAATTGGCAACAGATCTTTAAACATATATTTAGTTATATACTCAGACTTTGTCATTTTATTTATCCAGCATACTAACCAGAAAATCAGCAAAATCCTTTAGCTGTAATCAAATATGCGTTTTTTCCATCACTTATTTCTTCTCTATATTTTGTGTATAAAAGCGTGAAAACCACAGCGTACAGTACTTTAATAAGAACGAACACCATATTAATAATTCTACTATTTACCTTCCAGTTGTGAGCCAGCTCCACATTACAGAGATTCAATTCATTTCTGTGCCCCTTGCTGAATGACAACAAATGCTGAAACAGCCTTCCTTGAACCCTTCTCCAGCGGTAGGTAAATATCAGATAGACTTTAATTATGACTTATTGTATCATGAAGTTCACTATTTAACTACTCCAGTCCTGTGTGAATTTTAGTACACAATGTTTAAGTCAGCACACACAGCACTCAGTTGCTGTCAAGAGGAAAAAAAAAGCCAAATCAACTAAAATTGAAGCCAAAGTATATTAATACACAAGACAAGGAAAATATGAAAATCTTTTTCTCATATCTGAAATACTTATAACTCGAAAAGAAGTAGCAAACTTATTACAGCTTGCCTATTCAATTATATGCATATATTAATACATATATATATAAGTTTATATATATATATTCTGTAGTAACTGCCTTCATTAATAAATGTCATGAGTATACACATTAACTCACTAAGCAGCATTAGTGTCTGACAAAGCAGACAGAGATAATTAAAGCAGTTTGGTTAAGTAAAGCAACATTTTTATGCAGCTAGGAAAAGTTTCATACACTGCAGGAATAATTACATGTCTAAATTATGGTTTTGTTTTATTTTGAGTATTCTCTATTGTAACCATTTCTTACTTATCAGTGTAAGAATTTTCTGTGTAAATGGCTGGTCTTTATGAATATTGTCATCCTTTGAATATGTCATCCTTTGAAGACCTGGAGAGGAAGAAAAGACTGCACTGTTCTCCAGAAAGTAGCTATAAAAAGCCATAATATAATCAGTACTTCTTATCTATTCCTGTTTGAATCTGTTTCTTCTAACAATTTCTAAAACTATTATATAATCTCTTCAACAAAGATACAAAGCAAAATTGATATTATTTTGCCATATTTCCTTTACCTGGCTCCTTAGATGAATAAAATGACAATATTTAGGCCTCTCATTTATCGCCCAAATGCCTATTATTGACTTTGGGATGCCTCATGTAGGGAGCAAGGTCTAGAACCCTCCAGAAAAAGCCGTCTAGATCACTGCATTTTAAACAGAGAATGTACATAAAATGCTTTTTCCAAACACAAATTATGGCATACAGGGAAATAATTGAGATTTTACAACAAGAAAATATGAATACATTCATTAACTTATTTTTTATTATATTTTTCATCCTTCACTGATGTCTTTGAAGAAAGCAATGATTCACAGAATGAATCATTCAATCATTTTTGAATGATTGCTCTGAAACAGAAAACAAAATGTCTTTTTTTGGCTCATATTTTTGATCAATAGGAGGTATTTGTCACTACAATGCTTCCTATTTGGTCACAGAGCACATAAGAGCTTTTATTCTCATTTCTCCTCGAAGTTAAGAGGAGGACTGTCTACATGTCTTGAAGTCAAAATGAGAAAAAATCCAAGAAGCTGAAAAACCCCAGAATATCTGGGGAATTTGTGTGCATGTAAAGCAGAAAGCTTTTTAAAAAAAGAACCACAAATGAAACTTCTTGGTTCAGGAACTGAAGGATATAGCTCCAAGTTTCCATGACCCTTTCACAAACTCTTCAATTACGGCTATGAGGCATGAGAGGAAAATGAAAATATGAATCTGGCTCCCAGTCAAACTTTGGCAATAATTAGGCAGGATTAGCTCAAACATGTGGCAAATTCTATAATCTCATCCTCATTCTGCAACTGTCTAGCTATAAAACCTACACATCTAAGGCATGCAATCAAGCCTTGAGAAACACTATGTCTCATCATTCAAGTACTTCCTCCCCAAGCAATGTTTACATTTCCTGTACGTCACACACACCTAAAACCAGTATTTTTGGGTGTATGGATTGTGTGTCTCTTGTGCAGAGAAGACTTTACATATTTGAGCAGGATGTACATTTCTGGGGTACCTATAGGACATTCGATGATCAAATACTTGACTGTAAATTCATCTGGATAGACAACAAAAAGAAAATAAAACCCCAGTATGTTCTGGCACTTAGAGGGCAGTGAATCAGTGAACCTTAAATCAATTAAAATTTGGTGAGCTGCAATGTTCAAACCATCAGCACTTAAACTTTCAGGAAAGTGTCTGCATTACAGGAAAGTTATTATTCAGCCACCACTTGTCAAGTCTGACAAATGGCCATCCCTTTTGGCTTACTAAAATGCATTACCACAGGCTAGAGCTAATATTACCGGACTGAAACTGGTAAAGGCTATGCCCTACGTGGGAGAAAAAAAGGTAGCATGCATTTCTTTATACAAAGTAACAAAGTGAGAAGTAATAATCATTCACATACTTTACACATTACATATGGAGACAAATACACCAATATTTCTTAATTATATGAATAATTAACGTTAAGTAAATGAATAATGCTTTTGGTACTCTATGTGTTATATACTGATACAACACTTCATTATGACTTCACTGTCTCACATATGTAGTTTTATGAGATGTGAAAAATGATGTAGCTGCATCTTATTAAATTAAATTAGACACCACATGCAGTTTAAGCAATTGCTGTAATTACTCCATAATTTCTAAAATACGTATAATAGGAATACACAAATGATATAAAGCTCATTTTTATGTAAACAGAGTAATTAATACAGAAATCTCAAACTCTCCTGACTGTCAAAAACAATGTGCTTGCAAACTTTAGGAAGAGCTGGCACAGTGCCTTCAAAGACTTTAGAAGAAATTGGGTAATCAGCTTTCAGCATAATAAACATATGCATACAGCATACAAATGAAATTCAATATGTATTATATAACAAACACTCTAGGATATGAACCATTTGTTTTTTCTCTGGATAATAAAGACTAATTGTAACTGTGCTCATTTGAATTGGAAAAAAGCCAAAATCTCACTACTAGAATGCAAAATTTTGGAGGTGGCTCCTACTACATCTATCTTTGTTTTATTTTGATGGTCAAACTTTTACCACGCACATTTCAAGCTGGACAAAAATTCAGAGAAAAAAGGTAAGAGTTGGCAAATGATTTACTACTGAGCTCTTCCATTTTCTCAAAGGCAATATCACCACTACTTTCACCAGTGTTACACCAACTTAAAACTGTCCAGTGCAATAGGAAGTCAAAGCATTACATTATATTAGAAGGCAAATTACCACCATTTGAAAGGGAATTTGTTTAATAAGACCAAAGAAACTATGAAGGTGATGAATACAAAAAGAACAATAAAAAAACCTCTTCTGTATTTTATGTTATGGGGTGCACATCACATATTGTACAGGTTCACTTGAATAAACACTGTGTTAGATATTGAAATGAAACCCCACTTGTCATTACTTTGAGAACCATATTACTGAGTGTTAATGTGGAAACAAGGAGATTATCCTGCATCTATATTTTGTCTTTATCGTTAGCTTTCAATATGTATTTCTCAGGAATCCAGACTATCAGACTTCTGTTTTTTTCCTAGGCATTGGAGCATTTTGAGGAAAAGGACAGCGGTTTAGACTCATTTTGTAATGATTGTGTTCATCCTGGCCTAGAGAATACTCATAGTATACTCATTTATGCTGATCTCCTATGACTACATTAGGACCAGCAGTCCTAGATACTGCAGAGCAGTTGCTCTTTAACCTTTTTAGTAGAGACTAAGAGATATTCACAACAGGAAATTTTTTATGTTTGTTCTACAAATTATTCTTGGTTTTCTATGTAAATCTTTCAAGAATTCATGGTTATAGAGAAATTTTCCTTGAGCAAAATGCAGAGAAATCTGGAACCAGTTGCAGAACAACTTGACTGATACTCTCCTTTTCTACATCTCTATAAGTGACAGAAAAGCTGTATAGAAAAATAAAATTTGTGAAACTTTGCACAAAAAATCTTTCTAAAAAGGAAAAGCTTTGTGAAATCTGGAAAATAGATTCTATAGCTTATTCCTGGTATGAATGCTCTTTTCAGGGAGAAATGCTTTGTAATCATTCCTGCCTTATAATCTGGTAGAAACCAGGTTCCTGAAATCTCATGATTATATTTACTTCCACTATTTCAATTCAGATGAGTGTCCTTCACAAGCATGTCTTATTTACAAGCACTGTCGGTTGCATTAAAAGAGCTGTACACCAAACAGAAAAATAATCATCTTTATCACAATTTTATAAATGAAAACCATGTAACACATGCGAAGCTTAACTAAACAACTTGTCAAAACTCATACAAAATGTGTGTAGCAGAGCCAAACCCAAGCCAACCAAGTTACAAATCAGTGCCTTAAACAGAATATGAAAGAAAACTTTCAGAAATCTCATTGTTAGAGATAGAGCTGTAATGTACAGGATCTCTACTGATGTTGATCCTGATTGCCTTCTGACTTGGTTTACCAATTCGACTGATTTTTCAAGAGAAAAGGAAGACAGAAAAATCAAACCAATTATTAACTTATATCTGCAATCATATACACCAACTCTATGAAATTTTAGGTAAAATTCTGTGACAGTTTCCATAAACTACGCATGCTTTGTAGTGAGTTACATACAATGTGAAACTATTTTAAAGGATGTTTAAGGTTAAAATCTAAAAATAAAACTAAACAACTACATAACACTTTATCTTTTCCAATCTCTAAAAAGGAAGTTAAGTGTAATTACATCTGTAATTCATGATAGTAAGGAAATTACTTGCCCAAAACTCAGGAAAAAGTCAATGGAACACTATCCCACTCCAATGCTCTACTCAAGATAACATAAAAATAGGGCAAGATTTGTTCTGATGGACAAGTGATAATTATCTGAACAGGAACAATCTATTTTTACCTGAAACCTCTTGCGCTTTTGTTCTTCATTGATATGCCATCAGACTTACTGTCAATTGGAATCGCTTCTGATTTGCTTCTGGCAGAGGACAAAAGTGCAGAAAGTCATCAGAGGAAAACAAAAATAAAAAAGGAAGCTAATACATGAAAGCATCAGCTTTCAAAAGACTTTTCTTTCTGGATGGTCCTTGTTAATTCAGTTCTACACAACTACTAAACAATGGTTTAATCCTAAGGAAGAAGCTTGTCAACATTTGCAGGCCACTTGAGGCCTTATCTTATACTCTTATACTAGAGTACTTATCTGAGCACTCAAGACAAATCCCTCAGTCTGCTTCCTAAGTGCTTTTTTTCCTGTTTTCTGAAAGAGACAGTGATAGACTGTTTGAGACTCCTTGTATTCTACAGTAAACCAAAACAGTTAGAACATCTTCATTCACTAATATTCTGGCAAAGGTTTTGCATGGTTATCTATCTAATCTTCCTCTAAAAAACCCACACTGATAACTGTTTAATATATGTTGGTCAATATTAAGCAATGTAGAAGCATGGTTGACTTGCTACGAAAATCTATAGCCAGCAGGTTTAAATTCACCTTATATCCCATAACAAGACAAAGTATGCACACAGAACACAGTGCCACAGCTGGATTTTAAACAAATGTCAATCCATTAGACCACTTTTTTTTTCCCTCAAAATACTAGAAACTTCTCTTCTCATAGATTTCAGACAGCCTGAGGCCAAGCAAGGTCGCTTGTCAATTTATAGCCAAGTTTATACCTGTAAGGTCCCATGGGGCTCTAAGACTCAAATGAATGTCCATTTCCTTTATGCTGCCCTTGGGCTTTTGAGACCCATGTCCTCCAGGTGCATTAAGGCTGTCTGAGACTCATTAATATGGAAAGACAGGAATTTAAATTGACAGGCTGTGAGATGTTGCACTCATTTTACGATTCTAACAGGTAGTTTCACTAAAGGTCTCTCTACCATTAATTCTGCAGTACTCCTAATAGAAATATTAAACAAAAATATAGTAGAGACAAATTAATGTCAAGCAGTAAAGGCAATTCCAAGCATAGTAGTAAAAAAGAAGAAGAATCCAACTAACGCAAGAACAAGTTTAGTGTTAACACTCACAGGTAACTTTCTAGCAATTCACTTTCATCCAGTACTATTCGTCTCTGTCTGTTCCTACCGAAACACTTAAAATGCTTCTTTATTTTCAAAACAAAATATGGTTCACATTCTTTTCCTCCTCCAAACATTAGTCAGCACATTTCTTACTCTGTTTCATTGGGCATTTCATTGCCATAAAATCATCTAGAGAGAACAGGACTCATTTGTGAAACAGAGACAATTAGTCAAGAGTTACTGTTACAAGAAACTGAACGCCTTCTGTAGGATTCCAAGTTTTATTTTCCTTTCTAACCAGTTCGGGGGAGCATAAGCAGCAGGAACAGTAACACTCAGTAAAGAATTCACAAAAAGGCAGACAAGATATTAAAATTCCAGCAAAATATATACTTACTCCAGAGTCCAAATTAACCGAATGACCTACCAACTACAATGGATTTCAAACATTGCCCCTAAATATACCCTTACTTTATGCAAAATCAGGAATCTTATCAAGACTTTACATATTTACTCAACTTGTGTCTTCAGAAGTCTTGTAGATTTAGGGTTTGGAAGAGAATATTCACTTGAGGATTTTAAGAGCTAAATATCATTCTACCCATTAGGGAATTTGCAGTAGGAAGGTTATTAATGCTGCTGAAGGACAGAATGCATGTGTTGAAAGACAAAGGCAGATGTAGCAAAAGGAACTTTTTACTTTCTGGCATAAACCATCAGAAATACATACACATGATCTCCATATATATCAAGTCTTTCCCACAGAAAAAATATAGGTTGAGCAAAAAAACATCTGTCCAAACTCTTGCTAAAGTATAGCTGATTTCAAAGAGAAATAAAATTGCACAGACTCTTATGTGTTCTACCAATTTTCTTGATAAACAGCTCTGTAGTAGAACATACACTATAATACCTCCTTTTCCTCTCAGACAAAATTCTTTAATAATGCAGTACATGGTCTTAGTACTTTCCTTGTGTGAGCTACCAAAAGCTTTTTTCGTAAAAACAAATCTGAAGACCGCAGCAACAATAAATTTAATGATGATGTAGGTGAGAGAGTATCACAAATGAAAGCAAATGATGCTTTAACTATGAAAATTTAAAAAGGAGAAAATAAGCAAACACTAAAAATACACCCCAAACCCAAACCAAAACCCAAAGCTCCCTAAAAACCAAACCAACAACAACAAAAAACCCCAAAAAATCCCAAAATAACAACAAAACAAAACCAAACCCAACCAAACTATAAAAAAAAGAACCCAGAACCAAAACAAAAATGAACCTATCCCCCCCACCAAAAACCTCTTCTTCCTTCCTGTCTAATGACTTTTTTGCAATAAAAATATAAATGAATAAATATGGGTATTTCTGTAATGAGGTTGATCTTTCTAACAGGACACCTTCTAAAGTATAAGAAAAGCCAGAACACAAATAATATTAATCACATGTTGAGTTTAATTCATTGTTTTGTCTTCTCACAGCCACTTTTTCCTAAGACAGTACAGTATGTGAGCTATGGATGTACTGAGTCATTATCTACTCATAATTTTCTCCTTAGCAACAAGTCAGCTACTGAGATTGTGATCAATGTCTCTGTATCATATAGAAGATTCAGAAGGGGTGCCATGGGTCAGAAATCTCTTTCCACATAATTGAATCATTTCCAAAACTGTCTGTGAAGCAAGATGAGTTTATTTTCATAGTTAGAGAGGCAAAAAATTGTCAATTTCAAATTTGGCAGTAGAGTTTACAGGCCAAAGATTCAGGGTCTCATGGTGTTTGTTCTCCATCCTTCACCTGGAAATTACACTTCCTTCAGCCCAGAGTTCTGACCCTGCACAAGGCATGTGCAAGAAAAGTGCTGCTCATTATCTGCTGAAAAAATGTTCTTATATCATAGAATATTTTCGGTTGTAAGGGATTTTTAAATGTTATCTACTAAAAATTCCCCTGAAATGAACAAGGACATCTTCAATCCAATCACATTGCTTAGAGCAGCATCCAACTGGTCTTGAATACTTCCAGAAATGGGGCATCCACAATTTCTCTGGGCAGCATGTTCCAGTGTTTCACCACCTTCATTGTAAAAATATCCTTCTTTATATCTAGTCTAGACCTTTTTCAGATAAAACCATTGCCCCTTGTCCTATCATAACAGCCCCTGCTAAAAAAAGTTGTTCCCACCTTTTTTATAAGCCCCCTTTAGATACTGAAAGGCTGCCATAAGGCCTCAGTGGAGTTTTCTCCAAGGTAAACAGCTCCAGCTCTTTCAGCCTTTCCTCACAGGAGGATCATTTTCATGCCCCTCCTCTGAACCTACTCGAACAGGTTCATCTCTTTCCTGTGCTGAGTGTGCCCTAACAGATACTTCTACCCTTTCTGAGGAAAGCTAATCTCATTTCTGCTCAACTGACTATCATGTACCACACGTTTGAAGAGACTGCTCAAGAACACAGACAAATGGCCACAGGATAACCCTACTGTATTAAAAAAAAATTAACTTTTTATGTTCTTGTTTAAAACATGCTTGTGATTCATCCAGCTGTAGCAACCATACCATTCACAACCAGCAAAATGAATCTCATGTATCAAGGTAATGACCAAACCCTTAGGTTGTTATATAATACCCTACAGTGTCTTGAGAAATGAGTAACACATCATTGTGCAAAATATGTACATGTAGCAGGCAGAAGCTTGCATGCATAAAATACGAGAAACTTAGTTTTAAAGCTGTGTATGAGGGAAATTTTCTCCAGAAAAGAAAACACTGAAAAGTTTAGGTTAATACACTAACAAATGTACGTTAATAACTAGTTACTGCTTCCTTTAAAATTTTAAAATAAAATATCAAACAGTAGACTTTTCTTTTATTTCTTTTATGAATTTCTATTCTAATTTGATGAGATTTGTTAATGAAGTATGCCTATACCAAAGTCATCATACTAGTAAAGGAATTAAAATTTCTCCAAATAAGAGATGTGACACTAATATCATCTGTATAAGAATGTTCTTTGTCTGGAGTTTTTAGTGTCATCATAAACCCTTTCTCTTCAGTTTCTGCTGCTCTCTGTTCTCACATACATTCAGCTGCAGAACCAGCCAGCCATTTGCTGGGATAACTGTTTTTCCCATTTTGAGTGTGATCACACAAAAGCAGGACAGGCAGCATGATCCATAATTGTCCTGAATATGAGGAACAACAGGGGATAACTGGAAGTGATGAAATGAGAAAGGTGTGTGAAGATATAGGCCATGTGGGAAAGTAGGAAGCCCTGGAAGCCAGTCATTAGAAGTATGAAGAAGAAGGGCGTGGCCAAGTTCAGGGCTTCAGGGTTAGTGTCAATATTTTCAAATGTAATTTTCTTTTTCTTTTTTCCCCTTCAAAAACTGTACTCATGCTACATTATAGATGCATATAAATAAAGAAGAATTCTATAAACATATAATTTTACATCTATCTTAGAAAATGTACTCAGATATCATAGATGTTCCTTGGAGTCTTTGCTGGTCTTTATAATGCTGTTCCCTTATGAAGACGATTGAAAAACTTCTTTTACAGGAGATGTGAAAGCAAAGGAACCTCTGAGGCTGTTTGTATAAATTCATATCTGACACCAGATATTTAAGCAAGCAAGTACAGAAAAGGAGAGATGATGTTCAATACAGACACTTTTAGGGGAAAATCTTGCTACTTTGTCCATTGGAAAGCCTTTATATAACTCAGTAAGCAATCAGGGAGAAACTTTATTGTGCTTGAATCAATAGATATTAATGCAGTGCATCTCTGCCTCCTACACAATCATCTTGGCTGGAGTAACTTCCATTCAAAACTCCTTTGTCCTTTTCCTTTCATTTCTGGCTTAGACTAATTTCTTCTCTCTTTTCTTATTTGAATGTTTGCATTCAATTAAGGATTTTCTGCTGTATTTATCAGCAGTGTTTGATCTAAATTACAAGAATAACTAACATACAGTCGAAGGTCATTCAGAAAGTCTCATTAGCTTGTTGATTATTTGAGGGAAGGTTTCATTACCATGTAAATAGAAATAGGTTCTTTACTCAGAGAGAATAATGTTTAGTGTTCTGTGAATTATGTCATGCAACGATTAAACTCGTCAAGAGATACACAGCATATGACATTCATATTATACAGACTAGTTACTATTGCCACAGAGGATAGGAGGATAAAAATGTTTGTGGAAATTTTTAAACTGTCACTGACTTTAGCACAATATAGCTTAAAAGCTCAAGTTCAGACCGCACAACAAAAAGATGGTAACAAAATACTCATTTAGAATCAATTCGTTGCATGGGTTTGTTTATGTGTTAACAGTAACACACGAGACATTCACTGCTGATGTTTCTAGAAGATTGCACCACAATTCATTTTGGCCCTTGAAAAATAAAGGTCAGGCCTAAGCTAGAAAAACAGAGAAATGAATCGTCAATCCACTGAGAATATACCAGAGCAGAGGAAATATCAGCTGACAAGTTGACACTGTCAAGTCCGAGACTGGTATGATATTTATACAACCTACTTTATGCAGACTTTAATTGGGCTTTTCATTTATGTGCTCTGAAATGCCGTGTTAACTCCTGTGTAATCCCTGAACATTTAGGGACTAAGCCATTTAATTTATGTGCTTAGGTTTTAGCTCTTCATCATCCCTTTCTACTTTGAAAGTATAGAAAACTCTGATTGACTAGTAAGACAGAAAAGAAATAAAAGGGAAACCTTTCCCACTCTGATACAGCAGTGGAAGTTCTGCCCCAGCCTCATCCCCAGTGTAATTTCAGCAACTCAGTCATTTCCCAGACAGGGGCAGCTATCTGTGTACAGTCTGTATTCCTAAGAAAATGTCTTCATTTTGTCACTCTCGGAACCTAGCTCTACTTCCACTGTCTGTTTTTAGCAGCCTTCCTGTCCCTCCTATGCTGTGTGCTCCCTGCTTGGCTTGGCTCTTACCCCAAGGCTCTGCACAGCTGCTGCCTGCAGCCCAACATCACTTGAACCTTCCTATTTCTGAGCATACTCCCTAGGCTACCTCCATTTCTCCATCCCTCAGGAGCATTTATCCAACCTTGTCATTCTCTTTTGTATGAATACCATACAGAAATGCACAGCACCATATAATAGAATATAAATTACTCTGTTCACAGGGGGGAAAAAAAAAGCGAAACCTTTTTTAGAGTGGAATAAGCAATAGATGCTCACAGCTTGAATGTGAACAAAGTAAAAAAAGTATCAAGTTTTTTCTGGTAGGTATGCCTGAATACATGACTATTTCCAGTTGGCATAGAGCTGTAGATTTTTAGCCACTGGATTACTTTAAATAATCAATGTTGATATCCCATATTGAATAAGATGAACATCTAGCCAAGCAGTTTAGTCAGTCATTCAGTTCTGCACTTATTTGATTAAAAGAAGGATGCAGAGTGATCTCCCAGACACACAACATTAACCTTCAATCAATAACCACTTTAATGGTAGATGGACTCCTTTCTTCAGGCCTCTTCCAGTTGCATTAATGTGTAATTGCTATTTGGATAATGATTAATAAGCTCAATACATCAAAGATTAATTCCTGTTTACACTGGAAGATGCAGCATTACATATTTCCATACCACAGACTTTGTCCTCCTGCCATGGACCTTGACAATGACAGGACGTTGATTGCTTTCAGAATAGTCTCCATGATAAACAAGGATTTTATACTTGTGGTAATCAGTAAGGCAGAAAATGTTTATAATTCTGTAATTTGAAGGAACCTACTTATAGTCTGAGTTCACAGAAGGCATTAGGGGCTATGCACATGGATAAAAGAAATGCAGGTGTTAAGCCTTTTCCCCCATATTTTTTTCTTCTGTTTCTAATGCAGCAAAATTAAGAAGGCAATTTATAAAAGGCTATGGTTTGGGTAGAAAAAGAACTTTGTACTTAGCTCATCTTTGTCGAAATACGCTGGACATATATAGTCAGACAGTAAAAAAAGTCCAGTTTTTAAAAATACACAAGATTTAGAAAAAATCATTAACAGACATGCACATTGGAATGGCATTATAATAGAAATAATGTGTAATTAGGTTATGTTACCAAATTTAAGATATCACTGGGACAAGTGGAACTCCTTCCCACTAAGACTTTGTAGGGTTATGATCTCCTTGACATTCTGTCTAAAACCTCATTCACCCAAATCATTAGGGAAAAAAAATGCCAGTGTTAGAAACAGATTTTATGTTTAACTAAAATGTTGCTAAGATAGCTAGAAGACCATAACATTTTTTCATCGATGTATCAATATTAGAAAAACTCTTTTGATAGGTCAACATGTGAAAAAACTTCTAAACTAATTTGAAAATCACATTCCTTTCTTTTTTTTTTTTTTTTTAAGAAAATCCTTGCTATAACATACATCTAAAATAATTTTTTTATTCTCGTGTACTAATTATCTGTCTGGCTAAAGCATCAAATATTTTTAATTGCCAAATTGGGCCAATGGGATGCTGAGTCCTTGTGTGAGTGACCTTGCTCCTTTCAGCACAGCCCTGTCTCACAGATGAAAAGAGCTAGTTTGGTTTTGGAGAGCTACACGCTGTCATGACTTTGAGTTGAAGAAAAAAAGTAAAAAGAAATAAGTTCCAGAGCCAAGAACCCCTTCAAAGAGTCCTGCTTTCCTCCCTCACTAAAACCAGAGTTTACAACTCGTATGAGAGCATCTTGATCCAGGTTCTCCACTCACTGAGACAGAATGCAGAGGCCAGCTGCACATAGGGAACATGGGAATATGCCCAGACTGAGTGCATGCAGAGCATGCAAGGCCATATTTGCAGGCCATATATACATGATTTCTACTCAGTGCCCGAGTTCACCCAGTCAGGGTGTCTTTAAGATGTAGGTGACATAGTCCTGGCCGTTCCACGGACAGGACTCTCCAATACAAGCAGGCAGTGTCCTCTTTTTCTAAGGAGAGAGGATGAATGCAACTATGGCACAATGATTAAAACTCTGTAATGTCCACTCTGACAGACTTACACTAAGAGTTTATTCAGAAACCAGGACTGATGCTGAGACACCATGTCAGTGCTTTTCTGAGCCTCTAGGAATTTCACTCATGGTACAAAGTTTCCAGGATTGCCAACAATATTGCCAACAGTACCACCTTCCAAAGCTCAGGATCATCATATTCAGTTTCAGCAAAGTTATACATCACATACCATAAATATCGCTGTTTATTAAACTTTAAAAGCTGTTCATCCTTTCAGAAGTCGAGTAATTTGCTCTTGACATCTCTGGTGCCAAGATTTAACCCTGAACAATTTGCATAATGCACAGCCTTTTGAAGTTCACTGTAAAATAAGTTATTTCTGCCTTCTAGCCTAAAACTGAAATACAAACTAAAATTAAAACTAATTTTTCTTTTCCACTAGCTGGACATCAAATACACACTATTAAATTAGGAGCTTGGATGAATTTTCTTATCATGAACCTTTTCATATAGGCTTTTTATTTAAAAAAATTGCTAGGGGAACATGGAGGTGGAGGAAACAAAGAATGATCTCTTCTCTCTACTTTCAAATACAGTTGCACAACTACAGAAAACCATGATCATCATTCTTTTGTAAGAAAATTCAGGAAATAGGCTGATGTGGGCAGAAAACTGCTGACAATGACAAGAACACTCTTAGAAGTTCAAGGAATAAGGGTCCTCTTCTTATTGTTGCTTATTTAGGATCAGAAAACAGTATTTATGCATGGCTTTTAAAAATAGCTTCTTTTGACTAAGAAAATGGGCTTTATTCTAGGTCTATCTGATTTTTAAAGAGATGTCACATAACGAAAACAGATCAAATGTTGCTCTCACATGAAAGAAGGTATGAACATTATTGAATAATAACTGATCTGATTAAAGTTTAATGACAAAATATTGTACTTTCCCACCCAAAGTATTCCCCACCAAGCCTTCCTATTTCTTCCTTCTCTTTGACCCAGATGTGATATCTTCACATGTCATTGTTACTGTGCTTATTGTGACAGTTGTTAAGTATCGCTCAGTGTTTCAGTGATAGGGGTAATATTCACTTATGACTTTGAAACAATTGAGTAGTTACAGCAAAAACCAGAATATTCATTAAAAATATTATTTATATTCATGCTCATTATTAACTCCAAACTTAATTTAAGTTTGCACCTTTTCATGTTAACTGACTCAGAAAGAGCTTTGCTTGCTTAAAGCCCAACTGAAATTCCATAGAAAGGTAATAAAGTGTTTACTTTTTGTTAGTATTTGTCAGATGTCAGTTTTTTCATCTTTCTATATCACAGACAGGACTCCAGCAGATCAAATCCCATCAATCTCAACAAGCACTAGTATGGTTTATATGATCATTTTTATGGTTTTATCCCTCATTGTCTTTGTCATGCATTATGTTAAGTGAAAGAGAGGTAAAGGAAACAAGTGAGCTAGAGCAGAATCAGAGGTGAACAACAGTTCAGGTAAAAAATACAACAAGGGTGATAACAGGAGAAGGGGCAAATGGGTGCATTGGCAACAAATCAGTTGTGTATTTGATTATAATGAAAAAGGAAATAGGAAGATTGGACTTTACAGCAGTAAACAATTCAGGAATGGGAAAAAACTGTATATTTCTATCTCTTTACATGTACACTGACAATCCTTCCTGTCTTTGAAGATGTGGTGTTTCAGCATATTTCTTGATGTGCAACTTACTTACCAGAAGTACTTTGCATATGCCTAACCTCTAATGAAATAAAGTCCTATTTGCATAATTACAGTAAGAGTGAATTTAGTAAAGAAGCAGAGAAAAGTTTGAAAGTATTTGATGAACCATAATATATAAGTATCCCCAGTGTTTAATTCACAAAATTATACACTGAAGTTACTTTGCTAGGAAGCAACTACTATATTTTCCATTCACCTTTTGCCTTAATGGCACAACGGTGTGCCTCACAAGGCTTATACAGGAACAAAAAACAACATTTATTAATAGATACATGGCAAAAGGCCAACATTTGTTGAACTATGTCTGACAATTCAGCATTATTGAAAGTTTCTCAGTTGTTATCACTTGTGAAGAAATATCTGACTTATTGACAACTGTTTCTAAATACTTGTCTGTTTCAAGTACATAATACCCCTGAGTTCACACATATTTTCAAGCAATAGCTGTTACAAATAGAAGATGGCAAATTGCAATTTCTGCCTTCACTTGCATTTATCTCTGGAACTTATAATACTCACAGTGCATTTTGATCCTCTCTGTGATCCATATCTCCAAAATGGAAGGTTCAGTGCTAACATCAGGGCATGACAGTCCAGTGGGAGCCCACTACCAAAGAGCTACTGGTGCTGCTTGTAAAGGAATTAAGGAATCAAACTGCAGTGCAGTGTTCTTACCCTGTCCTTAGCTTGCAGGCAGTGCCTTAATGAAATGAAGAAAAGTGACAGAGACAGATGAGAACTCAATGTGACAACTGCTTTTAGAGGCAGGCTGAGCCAAAACAATTTGATGCAAGCAGTATTATGATCAATAACACCTCCTAGGCTTGCTCATTCCATTATGTACAAGTCTGTGTGGCTCTAACTTTTTTTTTCTTCCTTCTTACTATTTTTTGCAGTTAAAAATGTTTCAGACTAGTGACAGTGAGCAATTTCTACTGCATTCATTTTTGGAACAAACTTTCACTGCCACCCTGGTGCAGCTTTTGTTCACGCTCTGTAAAGTTTAATGGTAAAGCAAGACATTTAAAGTGTTCTCATTTGCAGCAAACATTGGCTAGTCCAGTTCACTAAAGGCTATTAGTACAGTGAAAAAGATAATGGAATTTCCTGCATGCTTCAGGGAAAGTACAGTAAAAATATTTATTAAAAAGAAAAGTTTTGTGTAGTGTTCTCAAACTGAGCAAAGTCACTGGATCAAACCATAGCTTTGTAAACTCAATGATTTATATCAGCATCTAACAAAGTAACAGAAACTGTCATGCAATGTCACATTGCAAATTGCAAACTGTAACCTATTTGGCTATTATCCCCACAGAATACATCTTTTCAACGTCACTGTTTTAGCACAGCTCCTTTTTTATCAAATGTCAGCTTAAATATAGTGTTGCTTATTATATTTTGGGTACATCAGCAGTTTTAGTAAAGTCAAAACAATTCAGAAAAACAATATCATTCTGGCAAATCTAGAAGGAAACATCCTATTTTTTATGAAGGCGACTGTTTACCATAATGCAGAATGTAATTTTAAATTTTATATTCAATGAAATATAGAAAAAAAGTAGACTTAAAATGAAAATTTTCTTAATTAGGGAAATCTTTCCATTGAAAGAACATATTTTTGAGAGTGAGATGCATTTGACAAGCATTTCAATTGCTGCACCATCTACACAGTTGACTAAAAACACCTGAAATTATAGAAAGAGTTCTACGTAAAGACTTAGTACTTAACTTCTCCTATATCTTTCTTTAAAGGAGTTGGGAGTTCTTGCTTTATGTTATCAACCAAGGTTGATTAAACACACTGGTAAATAATACAGTTTTCTGAGATGTTGTAAATGCATTCAGTTTCACACTTGTTTGCCTCTTCGTAAGTTAATAATAGAATTGCTATATTGTTTCTCACTGTGTAGCCCAGTTATTGGATCATGTAGTCAAAAAACCCTACTGAGATTACTCAATTTGATAATCTATTTTAGGCTTAGATAGGTAATGGAATGTTGTCATGGAGATCAATAATTAATGTGTTTACGTTTGACCGGTGCATATCAGTTGATAAAGGTACAGCAAAGCAATGTTACAGCTCTAGCTCTGGAGGGGAAGTAGCAAAAATGCATATGGCTAAAAATGGCATAAACTGATTAGAGATTATTTTTTCTGGCTTTATGAGTCTTTGTAAGGACAAAAGAAATCATTATTTTTTTATCTTAGAACTGCATTTTAAATTACAATGAACAATCAATGAAATTGCTGAGGCTGAGTCCATGCCAGGCTAGAAGCTTGCATTCTAATGCAGTCTATAAGATCTTTAAACCAGAGACATTGTCATAGCTCTAGTCTGAAAATAACAGCCACATCAGCTGACCTGTAGATCTGGATCAATAATAATCTATCCAAGTATCTTTGCTGATTTTCATCAACAATTATTTAATCTTAAAAATAAAGAAACCTGATGGCTCTTCTCAATTCCCTACAGAAAGAGGCCGGAGTATTCGATTTATTTTAATTATTAAGGAATAATTCCCATGAAGAATAGTGCAATTCTGATAAAAGGAACAGCACCCTGTAAATGACATCTTTGTCTCTTAGATTTCCTGCTTGGAGGATATGTAGATTGCTGATGTCTTCATTCTTTAATGGACAGGAAAATGTAAACCGATTTTCCCTCTTTTTAGCTTCCCCGAAGTATCTAGAGCCATTTGGGTTAAATACCAAAATAAAAATAATATCACTGGCAGTGCTTACTGTCTCTGTTTTAGCCTATGACAAGAGTGATATGTTCTCATTGATAGACCTCCAAATGTATTTGCAATGGAAGAATAATTCACTTGAAATATTTTAATATGGTCCTTCAGGGGAAATGAAAATCAATATTCTGCACATATTTCTGCATATTTATATGAACTATCTGGAAAAAAAGCATTTTTTATAACTTCAGATGACACAAAGTCATTGACATATTAATTCTAAGTGGAGACCATTTTACAAAGAAATTAGGACTTTTAGGTAAACAAGGTACACTTGAGATGCATATATGCTTATAACATCTGCTATATCCTATATGTATGAATCAAGAACACATGTAAAACCAGTGACATAAAAAGAGTAAGTGCTCTAAACTGTATGGGAAGGATTTAAGAGAGGATAACCAGATGATTCCTGAATTTGGTATAATGAACTAATTAAAAAACCAACTTGTCTCAGGTGTACCTGAGTAAAGGGAAGATCTGCTAAAATTCCAGAGGAAATATGACTTGTATAACCCTGTTTAAATTCTGCAGCTGCACCTGCCCATGGGGATGATCCAAGGTACAGGAAACTTGTTCCATAGCAAAATAATAAGAAAAATCCTAATTCCTCTAATCAGAGAGATTTTGATGTACAGGTACATGGTTTGGCACAAATATTACTAAGAAAAAAAGTTCTTTTAAACTAGGTTATAAAATCATAAGGAAAAATAAGTACAAGCTTAAAATGGGAAAATTAGAGCTAAAAATTGTGTCATCTTTATTTTGACATGGATAATTTCATCCTATGTTGACATCAGCTTTGATTTTTGTTTGACTGATTCTTCCAAAACTTTTGAAAAGTGTTAATAGGTTTATCCTTGCTTGTTTCCTTTTAAATATGTGTTAGTTAGTTGCAAAAATTATACTTACTTACAGAGTTATACATCCAATACTATATTAAATTGTTTCTGTCACAGAATGTAATTTTGATTTTAATAGTTAATATTTTTGTCATCCAAAATACTTTGGATTGCATGATTACATTGTAATTTCTGTGATTACATATCTCTGTTATTTTTTCTTTAATTGACTGATGTCACATTTATCAGCCAGGCTCTAAAGAGCAGCTTGTCCTGCAGGAAATGCCAGGGCCTTCAAGAAATAGCCACAAATGTCACACTTCAGATTTGGTTCTCAGTATGAACTTTTCTCAGAATTGTTTGGAAGATGATGTGGTTTAATTCATCATTAGCACAAATATCACTCTGAAGCTAGCAAATTATCAATAAAGATGACAGAAGATGGCTCTAGTATGGGACTTAAGGTAGTCTGGAAGAAGGAAAATTTATATATTTGTTTATATACAAAAATGCGAATTTTAAAAAAGGGTCTGATGCCAAAACAATGATAATCGTGGCTTAGTACAATCCCCCCTTTTCTTCCCAAAAACAGTCAGCCCACAGTCAAAGCTGAGAAGTTCTGAAAGAGAGAATGGAGTCCTCCTGCAGTGGACAGGTTGGAAATTTCAGCAGCCAACATCCTGTCACAGTCATCTCAGGTTCTCACTGACCACAGATATCTGGAGAATTTACAGCTCTTAATTCCCACCAGGGTAGAAAGCTGAATAAATGGCAAAGATACAAACACGTGCTTCTCCCAGGAGTCATCATGAAGTCTGACCCTAATGGATCATTTATTAAATGGTTGATATTAAATACTCTCCAGTGGTGTCTGTGAAACATGTAACGTATGCCTAAACCAAACACTGATTTCTAATCAGAAGGATTTTAAATTTCAAATGTCTTATAGTTTTGTGACACTCCTCATGTTGGCAACAACCAGAAGTATTACAATCAGAGGTATTGCTCCCATCGGGACACACAGCTATAGAGAACATGATACAGTGTCTCTAAATGTAACTACTGTTTGTTAAAAAAAGTCATTAACTTTCTTCTCTCATGATCAGGATTGGCTTCGGGTGCAGTCTTGAATGAGTTGACACCTTGCCACACAGTAGAATGGGCTTTACTTCTAGCCTCATAGTATGAACAACACTATTATGCACACGAGTTTGCTGTTCACTGTTTCAAAAGTAAATTTTGAAAGATTTGTAAGATTTGCAAAGGCCTGGAATGACTCTTTTGTCTGGCTAATACAAACCATGAAGAAAGAATATAATATTTTAAGTTAACAATAAATACTCCATATTGATATAGCCTCCTAAGTAATTTCCCTTGAGATATTAAAAAAAACCCCACCTCATACAAATTAAAAAACAAACAAACAAACAAACAAACAGCCACGAATTGCTGGGGAAATGGAAAAGGTAAATGAGTCCTTAGTTTGAAAGGGAGAACAGTTGTGTATAGGACATAGAACATGCAGTGCTGTGTTGTAGCTCAGTTGCATAAATAGTCATTTTCTTCCAATTATCTTTGAATAAGATTATCTATCAACTTAATATAACTGTTTCAAAGATTTGGATGTAAAAATAATGGAACAATGTTTAGGCAAAATATCTTTGACCTATCTCCACCTGTATCACTGTGATATTTACCTGTGCTACTCCATCATCTGTCTTCAGAATTGACAGTAAATTACAGAAATGGGTATAGTGCTTGGAGGCAAAGAAAAATGAGAGAACAATGCTGGGTTTACTTAACTCTCTTCTTGCTGTTGCCCCTGGGAAAAACAAAATAACCCCTTTTGGTTTGCTGTATGGTGTAGCCTAGATATATTTCTCAGGCCTTTTCCAATATAAGTACTGTCACTAGCACACTTCTAGAACTGGGAATAAAAATTTTGCAGATGATGAGCTGTGCCTTGAAATCATAATGATAAAATCTTTTTTTATTTGTTTTTTTTTTTCCCCAAATACAATGCTGAAGAATAACTGGTGTGACTGAATCATTGCTATTTCCTAATTCAGCTAATAAGAGATTATGCATTTGTGGGGGGTTTTTTCATACTCTTTTATTCACATGTGTCAAAAAACAACAAAAATGATTCTTCTAAATAATTTTGCTGCTGTTATTTTATTTGTTATTTAAGCTTTACTTGAAATCTACATCTTTTGTACTAGTAAAAAAAATTGGGTAAGTCCTTTCTTGAAAATGGTATCAGGTTTCTTAAGTTAGCACATTTTAAAGCTTGAAAATTGTGCAGATGTATACCCTAACTAGACATTTTACACTAATTATATGTTTTCATTAGTATTATTTCTTTTTGTGTTGTTTTAACCTCTTCTCGTTTTACAATGCATGATGCCAGTGCATAGCTCACAACTGCTTCCCTGGTCAAGTCAAATTCTGAAAGTCTTTTCTCTTATGGTGAACAGGCCTAATTTATAACACAGCAGCGCTTAGATCCTACTTATAGGACAACTGAGCTCTCATCATTTTAGTACAGATTATTTCTTTTTTTTAGGAGTTATTTAAAGTCTTGTTTGCATGTGATAATATACTGTTACTTTAGGTTTGTTGGTTTTGCTTTTAATTTTAGTTAGTCACTGGTAACATCTATGAAAAAAAATTACTGAAAAATGTTTTTTTTTTAATGCTGAGTTCCTCTTTCATTACATGTCAGAGAATTAAAAGTGCCTATTATGCAGATTTCTGGGGAGACATAAAGACAGGCAGAGATGTGTGAAGAAACCAGTAAAATTGGAAGTGCAACTGGATATGAAACAAGTTTACCTTTAAGTAAGTTGGAAATAAAGCAGATATGGTACAAAAAAGATCAGTGTGAACTCTGGCATTCTGGTGAGGGTGAGTGCCTTTAAAAGGACGAATTAGACAGGTCTCAGACTGTGATTTGTTGTGGCACATGATGAAAAGGATTAAGGATTTCCTAATTTCAGCCACATCTCACAAAAAAACCCCAAACAAGCAAACAAACAAAAAAACCCAAAAGAAACAAACAAAAAGCCCACCACAAACAGACAAACAAACCGTAAATCCCAAATCAACCTGCTACACCTGTGTAAGTACATATTTTTTTTTTGCCATGACAGAGAGTGTAGAACCACAGAACCACTATGGAACTGCTAAAGGAAAAACGGGTTTGTCCTATGGAAAAAACCTCATGTTATGCAGCATACAGAATAGCTGAAAACCTGGTAGATGAGTTATACAGAACATGGTGCCTGAAGAATTTATCTTTAAAAAAAGACAGGCTGAATACATAAACCTATGATTGAGTACCAACATTTTCGTTAGGCCTCAGTCTTTTCTGAATTTTAAACAGAAAATAAACCAACAACTCACTAACTGTGAACACAGCTTGAAATGAATTATGGGGTGATATCACAGATCACGAAAAATAACCATTTGCTATATTTTGTGAAAACAAAAGAAAAAAACATTGATAGCAGGAATTAATAAAATAGATAAGGGAAACCGATGTGATATATTGGTAAGAACAATAAAAATTCAATCACATTTATTTTTCATAAAGAAACAAGCATTAATTCATCTTTCACATTTAATGGCTATATCATGTCAAATTTTGCCACTCTTATAACAGCTAAACAAGAATGTCAACCATTTGAAGATGAATCATCTTTTTCTAGGAACAAAGTGATTGGGTTGTTTGAAACTTCTAAGGACATATTTGTTACACACTGATTTGTCAGAGACTCTAGTTTATCAGTAATTGCATTGCGAAAGCACTAAATCTAAACAGCAGCGATTAAACAGCACTCCCAAATAATTCTCCAGTCAAAGGGTTTCATTTCTGTGCTATGATACTCTTTCTGAGCTAAATCTCTTGATGTGAGATAAAGTATTACTTCGATGACTGTTTTCCCAAGGTTGTCTTTTAATTAATTCCCTGTTCCCATCTTCACCTCCTCCCTGTACCCCTGCCAGGTTTGCTCCCACACGATGTCTCACCTCTTGCCCCCTGGGTTTGAGGAGTGAAACTGCTTTTTCCTGGTGGTTTGAGAATGGTGGTTGCTGTCAATTCACCATATATGATATATATATGATATATCATTAGATTATCTCATTTATATGAGATATATCATTAACATTGGTGTGTCTTGCTGGAAAGAATTACCCAACTGAATCCCAAGCCAGTGGTCTGTCTTAAACAAGAGTCTCACCTGTCCTGTTGGTAAACAAACCAATCGACCCAGAAAGCATTTTCATTTTTGTTCTTACATGTTTGCTGGGCATACAATAGTTCTTTATAATTGAGTTGACCAACTAGATACACTGCATTCTCAGGCAGTGTTTGTTGTGTTCTTTTCTTCAAAGACTTCAAATTTGCTGATTTGTTTACACAGCTTGGGCTACATAAGTAGTCAGATTATGCACACAGCATTATTTCTGACTCTTCATTTCCCTTTAATCCTAAAATCCAATTTGTCTTCTGAGTGTCCTGGTAGAGGGTGAAGGAGAAAAGAAAATGTTTCAAAAGGAAAAAGAGGTACCTGGACAATTTTATTTTCTGTCTTCTTATGTGTGTAAAAAACCCACGGCTTAAAAGACAATCTAGTATTGAGGGACATAAAAGTTGTTTCAGAAAAGAGAGATGACAAAGAGAGAGACAGTTAATCAGCTGTTTAACATACTTTGTACTGATATTTGTCTTATTTCTACATACAAGAGGATGTTTCAGATCAAATTATGAGTGGTCAGCAATTTTTGTCTCTTTTTAGAAGCTTCAAAGTGCAAGACAATTTTTTCTCCCTCATCTTTTCTCTATGTATAAAACTCTAGGCTAGATTTTTATTAGATATAGATAGACTCAAATGCCCTAAATTTTGATGTAGAGCACAGCATTTCTGATTCTGAACCAGCATTTTTTGTGTTAGTCCTGTCCATGAACAGTTCCAAATAACTTAATTTTCCATAGGATTTTGGCAAGTCCAAAGCACTATATTGAGCCTTGATTATGTATTTCATTTTTTCAAAAATACTTATGCATGTTTAAGGAATTTACTAGAGAAAACTGTAAGTAAAAATTTGTTTCACTGAAAATGAGCAAACAGAAGAGAATAAACTATTATGGTAGAAATATTCTCCTTTTAATGCTAACAAATGGATTTGAGATAGAACTGATTTTATTATGTAAATCTTTCCAACAGGATGAACAAGTATATTTTATGTATAGTTTACGAACAATTGCATGCACACAAGAAGTACATTCATACATTTCTCACTTGATCGAGAAGGATATCTATGGCACTAATGCTATTTCTTAATAATGTTCTTCCAGTCAAATTTCATTTTGTTTCGCACTGTAAATATCTGGAAAAAAGGACATGTCCCAACACAAACCTTTAATAGTTAAAAATTCAGTAATATAGGTTAAGATTTATAAATTATTCAATATAATTCCTGGCTTTTAAAAGATGTTATCAAACTATGGATTGCCATGGAAACTAATTTTTTATTTTACCTATTTTCTTGCTAGTCTTTTAAGCGATCATACTTTCATGCAATAGAGGTTAGTAAACTCACTCTGCAGCTTCCATCTTTGGATATGATACTCAATTGGTATAACTTCAGAAACATATACACAGTATGAAAATAATTACATACGGTCAAAGGATTTTTTTGCACCTTCCAACCCTAATCCTTCACTTTGGGGTTAGTATATGTATTCAATTTGAAAAAGAAGTGTGTAGATATATATTCATGTATACCTATGTGTGTGTATATATGTATATTGGTATATAGGGTAAAAGTCACAGTGTTTCATGTTGAAAAAAGATTTCACATGAAAAAGGTAAGTATTGCTTCAAGGGTTTTACCACTCTAATTTTTACTTTATATTAGTTACACCCATTATGCTGCTCCATTCAGAGCTGCCACCTGCAGCAGTTTTACATCAATTGTTATATAATTAATGTGTCAGACTTGGCCTTCAGGATTACTGAGGGATTTACCTATTCACTCTCTACTTGCTTTGCAAAATGGAGTATTTAAACCTGAAATGAGCTACCAGCTTTAAGCATTCTGTGTTTAATGAGTGAAAAGCTACCTCTGAAGTGAATCCTAATGAACTGTCTCCTAGAATCATGGAATAAATGAAATAAAAAAACGTAATTCAGAACAACTCTTAAGTGGTTATAAATCATCCAGCACCCTATGAAATTTTGTTATTTCTAAACAGGGCATCTTCAGAAAAACATGAGTGGTGAGAAAAGTCATGAGTGACACAAAGTTGGAAGTTTATTGTTGGCTAGTCAATGTTTATTTTTCCTCCCTAACCCCACAATTATTTCAATTAATAAAACCAATAGATTTTGTATTCTTTTATTTTGGAAATTAAGGCTTTAGTAAAATATTGAATGAACTAGATTTTTTGTTGTTGTTATTGTGACTCAGAAATCACTTGAAGTGATTTTTCATGCTTTTTTGCACAAAGTACAAATAAAATAGTGAATGCATCTTTATGAGACTGTGAAGACAATTCACTTAAAATAGAGAAAGCAATTTCATTTCTCTTCTACATTTAAATGTAGAATGGGTTGGATCCAATACTACCATTTCACTTAATTCTGTGCTTCTCATTTCTTTAAGTACAAAAAAAATCTATATAGTGTGGGTGTGTGTATAAAGAAACATGTTCACTACTTAAATTACACCTGAAGGCAGAAAATTACTCCAGAATACAATAAATGATTCCATCAAAAAAAGGTACAGTGCATAGAAAGTGAACTTACCCACATGTCAACATGAGCTCTCTAAGCTATAGCTAGATTCTCAAACTGGTTTTCTTTATGTCAGTTTTTATGTAATTAAAAATAACTGACAGTATCTAGTACACATATTAGAGAGCTACAATAAAGCATGAGTGAGCAGAGCACTGCAATCTTTTATCCCTCTCAAGGTTTGGGTGTCTATCTGTGTATGAGAAGAGGCTACTTTACCCCAACATCTTTTTCTACTTTCCTGGGTGGGTATAACTTAGCCCTGAAATCCTTTACAAGACTGTATAAGCTAGAAAGGATCTCTGTCCTTGGCCTGTAGGCAAATGGATGCAAAATATATACGCTGGCCTTTTGAGGGAATGTAATAATAACATTTAATAACATATCCTAGTCACACAACAACCATGATTGCAATCAGATGATACTCACTTAAGGGTTTAAAGAGAACTCAAGGAAAGAAAAAAATGAATGCTAATGATGATGTATTTTCTCTCAGTGAAAATTACTTGATAGCTCTGGACTGAAGGGAGGCAAATGTGAATGTTATTTTTTACAGAAGGTTTCAAAAGGATTTAAGGAACTTCAGACTTACTAATGAGTATTTAAAGGGATAAAGGAAAAAGAATAAGAAAAAAAATGCGAAAATTTCGGTGAATACTGTACTTGGGAAGGGTCAACAGTCCCTTCTTTTACAGAAGCTGATGCTGCAAAATTTGTAGAGTCAGCTGACTTCTCAGCACATTTGGATGAGAGTGACCAAGTTCTTGTGCCTTCCTTAGATTTCCAAAAGACTTTTGATAGATTTCCTTTCCTCAGGCTTTTAAGAAAAGTAAGCAGCCAGTGCATTTAAAGATATGAATTCAGACTGTAGGTGTAAAGAGTTATTTTGCATAGTGAGGGGGTGGTGGTACGAGTTGTTGTCAAAGGAATCCCTGCAGAGCCTCTGCTTGAACTAGTTCTGACCCCTGTGTTGTCTGATATCATCATCAATAACCTGGGTAAGAGGCAAGCAATTAGGTGAGCTGGTTTACTGATGAATATATTTAAGAGAACAAGGAAAATTGCAAAGAATTGCTGAAGGCTCTTAGAAGCCCAAACAACAGAATGAAAAAATGAGACATGAAAAATGTTATAGATTAATAAAGGTGTACATGATGAAAAATAAATCTATTTCCACAAATAAAACAACGAACTCTAGTTTAACATAAGGAGGATCAGGTTGGTGTTAAGAGAGTTTAATCAGAAGATGCACAAAAAAAGTAGATCACTGATAGGAATTATGAAAAAAAGAGAAAAGAGCAGAAGAAAAATCTAAGAGAGATGATCATCCTGCCATGGTATAAATTTATATTCTTCCATATACTATGGAAAAAAAAAAAAAAAAAAAAA
>VZTZ01031729.1:0-17724 GCA_013400955.1 Drymodes brunneopygia
CAGCCCTGGGAGGAAAACCATGCCGAAACAGGAGAAGAGCTTGAGGACTCCTCCTCCTGAGGAGGAAGTAACAGCAGAGAACATTTGAAGAATTGACCATAACTGTCATTTCCCATTCCCCTATGCCTCAAGGTGGGGAGAGGTTAAAGAAAATCAGGAGTGAAGCTGAGCCCAGGAAGAAGGNTCAGGAGTGAAGCTGAGCCCAGGAAGAAGGTTGTCTCAACCCACGAGTCTTTAATGATATTTTCTATTCCCTCTCCAGATGAGGAGTGGAGTGACAGTGGCTTTAGTGGGCAGCTGGCAGCTAGCCAAGGTCAACTCACAATGTTAGGTGCAATAATGCCTAACAAGTTCAGGGCAATCACTTGATACAAAGAAGTCCTAACCAGGGGTGCATTGGAATAATTTGAAAAAAAACGTGTCAGTGAAAAAAACTTTAAATTTAAAAAGATAATATCTTTATATACATAAATATATAATCTATTATATTATAAGTACCTGATTTTTATATATAGAATTTCTACAGGAGAATTAAGTATGAGATTTTCCATAAAGACTCCTGTATCCAGATAGATTTAGTAGACTAAATTCTAGTCTACTCTTTTCTTTGCGTTATACCTCTTCTGTTCAGATTACATTTTTCAAGCTATTTCTGGAATGGTGTTCTTTCTCTCTAACACAGGATGAAATAGTTTTACAAGCCTCAGAAATATCTGAAAGATAATAGTTTGATTTTCTGTCAGGTCTTGATTTAAAACAGTATTACAGAAACTGCCAAAAAAATCACTTGTCATGACCACAGAAAGAAATGATGACAACTATTGGTCCCCAGTCTGCAGGTCTAACTGTATTTTAATGAAAATAAGGGCAGAGGGTTTGGGGATCAGGATAATATAACCAGTATTAGGATAGAATGCAAATTTGTAGAATACAAATTTGTAGAATGTTGGGGGTTTTTTTATCTTGTTAATCCTCATTTTAAATGATGCATGAGAGTAGTGCATTTACCACAACCATAAATAAATGATCTTTCTTTGGTTTACTTGATTGCCAAAATGTAACGAAGAGAATAAATACTCTGCAAAACCATGAACCCTGAGAACCTCAGTAGTCTGCGTGTTTCCACCACTAAATTTCAAACTACTTTTTGCTCCTTCTTTTTTGAAATGGCCACTTCCTGGTGTTCTACCATTTTCTCTTCACTCAGCCCAAGGTCCTTTGGAAGAATCCTGTTCCAGGCCGCACTTGAAGTACTCCTGATACCTAACATCCCTGACTGAAGAGCAGCTACAGTGGGACAAGCAGCCACTGCTAGGCAGGTCCTCCTTTCCAGGTAGGGAAAGGTGTCACTCGTGTCACTACAGAGACACCTCAGGGACACACTCCACAATCCTGGAGCTAGCTTTGAAAACACGTGAATGTAATTATCCAGTGAGTACTCATGGTAGGCTCTGCTTTAACGTGTTAATGCTCCTGGCTTCCTAAGCCTTGGACCAGCAGGATTAAGCCCAGAACGAAGAAGAGAGAGACATCTGTGTGTGCCAGTTGAGTTGAATGAATGGTGCTTGTGTTGTTTGAAGTTGTACAGAGAAACTGTCACATATTAAAGGACAGATACTTTCACAGCTTCGTATGTTCTTACAGAAACATCTTGGAAATTGCAGCTATTATTTTTTATCCTACTACTACCACCACACTATTTAAATCAAGTTTACAAGGTCGATGAAATATTCTGTAGTTTAGGAACTGCTGCTCTAGTGCTTGCCTTTTCAGCCTTCTGAGAGACAAGTCAGATCTTTCAGATCAGTATTTGTTTACTCTTTGAATGCTTTCTCTCTCAGCAACATCAAAAAGTGTCCCATGTGCAAAATGGTTCTAATTGCGTGTTGTGGCAAAACTCTCCTGAACCAGACAGATAGTGAATGGAAGAAAGTCTGAACTTCAAATGGGGAGAGCAAATGGGTGGCCTTTTGACTGACAAGAACAGACTCGGTATAAATTCTAAAGCAAGTCAGAAAACAGAGGAAGATGTACTCAGAACAACTGGGGACAATTGTTTACAGCTTAGTATATATGTGAGACTGGAAGTAAGAAAAGGGAAGCTCATACCCCCTACATATCCCTCTGAGTCTGAAGTACACCTTCCCATCTGAAAATTCATCTGCAGGCCACTTGGATGGGACATAAAGGCTGTGTTTGGCACACTGGTTGTTTTCTTTAAAATCTCCTTGTACAATAAGTTCGTATTTTCTCTTTTACCTAATGCACTATATGCACCTCTAATAACTCTCAGGTAACTAATTTATCAAGGCCATAAAACTTCTCCTTCATAATTAAATATTTTAAATCTACTATATTAATAAGATTTACTGAGGATGAATAACAAGGTGTGCATTTTCTTTCTTAGGGCATCAAGTACAATATTTATATATTCATGTAGTTGCCTGGTTTAAGAGGCTGTCATAAATGGGCTGAAGATACTTATGAGAGGCAGTCATTCAAGGAAGTTATAGTAGCTCCTCCATCTTCCAAGAGCAACCTCCCAATTAACTGCTTCAACATGAAATTGTGAAATTCTTAACGTGATAATACCAAGAAGCACAACATTTGGTGAAGATATTTTGATATGAACAGAGCTGGTAGCAGTAATACAGCAGTAATTGCTGGCTCATTTACGGCCTATTTAGCTCGTGCAGTGAACCAGATGAGAACAGCTAATGAGCACAGCTTCTTGCTGTAATTAGTAGAACAGTAGTGGCTTGCAGATGATTTACAGTTTGCAAAAGTCAGTGTATTTGCTGAAAAGCTTGTGTTCTCTGTGAAGCTGTGCCACATGATGAACTGAGGATGCCATGCTTTACTTTCTAATAAGCCTTAAGATTTGGTTTATAATAACCTCAGAATTCATCTAAATCTAACAGAAGTACAACACTGAAGATTTCTGTGTGCTCTTAGTCTGCAGTCTAGTCTATCAGAACTTATATTGCCAGTTGATACATTCTCTTTCATTTCTTTTGTTGCAGAGAAAAAATTTTTAAAAATGGTATATTTCTTGCCCTGCTGGCAGAGTAAAGATCATTTTATGTTGTGGTAAATCACAGACATATGGGCTGTGCAAAGCTAGAATTCAAATAGGTTAAAGAAGGGACAATAAAACATGGAAGGAAAATGTTTGCAACAGAGCAGTACTAATATTTATAGATCCCAAATTAAAAAATAGATATTTTTAAGAAAGGCTAAATTCTCTTCCTTTTCTTGTCTGCTGAATGAACTGCTTATAGACAAGAATGCAATTAGAAATGTCAGACAACTGCATCAAAATATTTACTAAATCTATGCAGAAATATTAAATATTCTTATGCAATATCCAGCTCAGTGTTTCAGATTCACAGAACTCAACCAGAACCAAGACCAATCTTCGGTTTGTAGAGTTTTCCTTCATTATTATTTTTAACACTGTGAGTGCTTGAGTGCTACTTTTGCTCTTGTAGGATGACAACTGAAACTCTGAAACTACTCAGGCTTAGTAAAACCACAGCAGAGTCTTTCCTTTAACCAAGATCTGTACACTTAAAATCATACCTCTAAGAGCAACCAAAAAATAATGCAGGTGGGAAATAGTAATAGTAATAACTTATGATGGTGTATAATTTAAAAACCACATGAATAAACTTTTAAATTAAAGAATGATGTAACTTCTAAGTAAAATATACTTCTATTTCAAAACAGAATCAAGACAATAACATTATTCAGGAAATTTGATTCAAAATTACTGGTGAAGTTAAAGGGAAACAGAAGTAACCCTGTTTTAAATTTCAAACACAAGCAAATGATCTTTTTAAGCATCTCATATTCAGAGTGTCATAAGCCCTTCATAATAGTCTGTGTTACTGATGATAGTTTGTCTTTAATTTAAATGTCCGATTATTGTATCTTATATGCAACATGAAAACCTCAGGCCCTCCCTGAGGGTTTCCAAGTCTTCATCAATAGGTTCTGTCCACTATATTGCACTGTAAGGACTGTTTATCACGTTTATCATGCTGACCTACTTGCTTTATCTTGCAGGCACTACTTAATTATTTAATGAGTTAAAGAAATTTAAATGAAGACATTTGACAAACTAGAACCATACCAGGTTCATTACCTTAATCAGTTATACGCAATAGCTCAATAAAATTTTAACAGTGGTGAAAAGACCACTTAGGTAATATCCCTAAGTTAAATCCAGCTGCCTACAGTACTGCTCTTGTAAGTCAGTGAAAGGGGTTTGAGCACCTTTATGAGGGAAGAGCAGAATATCCCTCCAGACTTCTGCCTGAATGGGGAGAATGAGGAGGTCAGGCAAGATGATCTCCAGAGGTCTCTTTCAACCTCAACCATTCCATGATTCTCTGGTTATATATTGGGGTTTATTATTATTGTTATTGTTTTACTTTTTTATTTTTTAGCATGTTGGAAAGCAAGAAAAGCATCTATTTGTAAAGCTCTGACACCCAATGTATGAATAGTCCATTTGCTGACTGGACCATTAGAAGTCAACTGTGTAAGAAAATGCACAAAATAGACTAAGCAAAATTAAGTAGTGTATATTCTCTTTACACTTCCTACTCACTCTTTTTCACTACTTCTTTCATGTTTTCATTGTATTGCATGTTGGACAGGAATTCTGAAACATGATAAAAAGTCCTTAAAATATTTAGCAGCAACCCTTCTGCAAAATGATAAGTAGAAAGTAATGATATCTGCAAAGTTCACACGGGGTAGAGAGGCATTATCAGGCATTATTTGTATGCTAATACAAATCTGCTTCAAATAATATGGCACCTGCCCATTTCTAGTTGGAAAGAGTTTTCAGAAAATTTAGCAATATTTGATGCAGAGATGTTGAATTCTTTGGCTAGTGAAACAGCCATAGAATCACAGAGACTCTTCCTGCTTTTAAATACTGTTTGATCTTGCACCAGTTTCATTTTCTTGCCTATACCCTTCTAATCACCATGGTTTCTTTCTTACTTTTGCATCTTTTAAGATGAGGAACAGAATATTTGCCTTTCTCTGCACAATTATTTCCCATTCCTATTTGGAATCTTGGGTTCCTTTGCGACTCTGTAATGAAAAAAGTTGTCATGGTCAAAATGCAGAAATCTCAATTTTAGCTGCTGCAAACAACCCTCTCAGTCCCAAACACTACTGAAAATTTTGGCTACAGAGNCATAGGTGAACCTTACCTTTAGTTTACCCAGAGAGCAATCTAGATTACATTGTATAATATCAAATTTAGGGCTATTAATGATATTTACTAACTTAATGCAAACCTACAGGATTAGGATGCAAAATAAGGCGTAATCCAGTAAAAATGAAGTGTTTTTCCTTGGAACTTCCAAATTTGTAAACACAAAAATAAGCTTTCCCTTTATGCACTGGTCTCTGTTTTGCAGAGTTCTTTGTTCCAGCAACACTGGCACGGACGCCTCCACAAACTTTCTATTATCATTATGTTCACACTTCTGTCAATGACAAACCACACCACGGTCACATCATGCTCAGGAAATCCCCCATGATTTCAGCCTGGGACACTGTAAGAAGAGAGTTATGAGGGTGCATGCTTGCCTGTTGTTTCTCCACAAACACCCCTTTAGCTAGTTCTCTTTTCTCCTTCAGATCCGTGAACTGACAGTAGCACACAACAGGTACCTTCTGTCTAAAGACTCCAAACCTGCTCCTGGAGGAGCAGCCAACCAGCTCAGACTCTTCCCACCGTTGATACTGACTGCTCAGAGCTCTTGATAAGTGATGGAGAACTCTCAGACTGGCCTAGACTCAGCAGCAGGCTCTGCCTGGAGCCCCAGTTGCTGTGCAGGTCCAGGCAGAAGCAGGTAAAGAGGACCAGAAACTTTGGTCTGAAGCAGTATGGCTGGTCTGTCAACATTGTTTTGATCCATGTCATTTAGTTCTGTGCATTTAAAAAAAAACCCTTATGCCTCAAAAGGTATATGAGAGAGAAAAATAATCACCTAATACATCAGGGTGTGTATCACAAGTGACGTTTCACATGGAGTTTTAATTCATATTAGGACATCATTTTGAAATGCGGAATATTAAAGAATAATAGTCTTTCAAATAATTGTAGGATTGTTTTCCAGTTCACCACTGAAATGTAAGTACCTTGTCAAAAATTTTAACTTACTGTCATAAAAACATTAATACCTATTCAAATTATGAATTCTTTCTGAATATTTAAGTTATGTGTAATACCTCTCATATTGTCAAACCATTATCTGTGATAAAATGTAAGGCTACTATTGAATGTAATTCTTATATCTCTTTAAATACATAGGTCACCAGTATGTCTGTTATCTGGACTGTTTAAAACTAAATTATACAAGAAAAGGTTTATGTAAACCATAGTTAGAGCTGTACAAACAGAAATCAATTATGTACATTGAATACAAAATTTCAAATAATTACACATTTAAAATCTTGATATGATTGCTGAATATGAAATGAAAACCAAATGACTAGAACATTTTTGTTTATTTGCAATACTATATCTTTTCTTTAAATTAAAAATTCACTTTCAAGAAATTTCTGCGAGGAAGCTACAGGACCTTAGAGGCAAGAAAATATTTTCTTCCCACTTTGGAAGCTGAATACAATTTGAATATGATAGAACTTATGTTTTCCAGATATTATTTAAGCAAGGGTGTTACTGCTGGGAAGGGACAATTAAAAAGAGTCCATATACAGAAGTACCACCACCAACTCTTAGAATTCAGACTTTCATTAATCTAATAAAAGTAGGCAAGAAGAGCCCTTGCTTTTTACAAAATGTTCTTTTTGAGAGGGCAAGAGTCTCTCACAGAGGAATTCCCATAAACTCCTTGGTCTTTCTATCATAATCATTGAAATAGATACTGTAGACTTAAGTATGTATACTTAAAGACTTAATTTAATTGACCCATTTTTCGGAAATTAAAAAAATCTGCAGGATTCAAAGTAAAGTATAATTTTAAAAAAAGTGATGGAAGTTAGGAGTCAACATGATGCACTGCTAGTGAAGGACCATAGTTCTCTAGCTGTGAGACAGAAAATCAGACAAGTCTGCTACTGGAGCACTGTTACTACTTTTCTACATATTTAGTATATATTGTAATGTTTATAATTTATCATATTGTGAAAATTATTTTTATAACACTAGAAAAAGGCTTAAATATATTATATGAATGTTAAACTTCATGTCTGCATACTGTTCTTCATGGTCATGATCAAGGAAGTTACTCCTATCAATGCTATGTCCTTTTTGGCCTTTCTTAGATCATTATTTTATTTGGAAAATACTACTGTTAAGATCTTGAAATTGGGTGATTTTCAGAGAGAAGAATGAATTATGGCTTGAAAAAAAATCTTTTTTCTAAGTTGTGTCACAAGGTGCACTTGTTCAGATGGAAGTATTTTCCTCCTATAAATGTACTTGCTAACACCTTGATTTCAAATCTAAATAGAGATGCACAAACCCTAAAATTGGTACCTTTGGTATTTCTTACTTGAGTGGGAAACAAAAGCTAAGAAAGAAGCTGGCAGAACTTTAAGAAAAAGCTTTCATGTCTGGAGTTGCAGAATAATGTACATAATGATTTCTCCAGTGTTGCACAGTGTGCATCTGTGAGAATTCATGAGTCCACCCAACTTAAAGTCACACATGCACAGCAAAACAAGTAATGAATAATGAGATGGTGAAACTGAACTGTCACTGAGGTTGTAATTCTCTGTGTCTCATTTTTGCTTCAGTGACTCTTTTCTTTTAGCCTGAGACACAAGCAGAACAAACAATTAGTGCAATAATTGATGATCTGTGCCTTCAAAGCTTGTGGTGGCCATGCTCATGTTTTATAAGTCTACTAATGCAAACAGCTCTTCCTTGTGATTAGCATGCTGCCTGTTGTTCAGTGATAGTGCTTGGGAGACACACCTGTATCAGACAAAAGATTTTTATCTGCACTTTTTTATCGGTGAATAAACTGTCTTTTGTTCCTTGCTGATTCTGGATTCCAATAACACATATCTGCAATTGGTGAAATTATTACATATGGAATCATCGTATCTCATCTTCTAGAACTTCACATTGCCTTCTAATTGGGCCAAGTTTTAGTTGAGATATTGTAAAATAATGCTGCAACTATTTAAAAAATCCTCTAATTTTATATATCTGGTTTTGCTTTCCTTGAGTTATTCAAACATTGATGTTTCTTGAATCAGATTTTATCCATGTTAGTCTAGTAAACTTTTATTTATTATTAAAAAAAATTCCTAGCTTCTTTAAAAGCCAACAAAAGTCAAAAATCTGTAATCTTATTTTTCATCATTAAGTTCTAGGGTAGGATAAAATGAAATTATATGAATGAAGAATAATTAAACTGATAAACAGCATGCCATCTTTGCAAGAGAATATCTTTCACAGTATACTCAATTCCTTGATTTAGAGATTAGTATGAGGTAGGAATAAGTCTGGAAAAAGTTTTATCATGGTCTGAAACCATTCTACAATAAATAGAAATGTAATAGATGGCATGCACAGGACTATCCACCATTGATTTCAAACCTCTCAAGCACACATGCCTTTCTCTAAGGCTGCTTGTCAATACTTCTATACTTACTTGCTTTCCTGTTTTAACTAGTAGGGAAAATAAGCCTTAATTATGGTCCACATTGTCAAATAAGGAAATGAAACTTATAATCTTCTGGAATCTATAAAATAAAATATTTTGCAATAATGGGGGAATCCCCACACTGAAGTAAATATTTAAAAACCGATTTATTTATTTATTTGCAGATATCTAATTTTTCATACTTCTGTTCATTTTCATTTCTGTTCATGTAGAAAGACAACAAGAAGTTTAAAGGACCAACAACTGAGATTCTGTAGTATCCCATTTTCAATTCTGCAAGATTTCATTCTTA
This sequence comes from Drymodes brunneopygia, assembly GCA_013400955.1. Lineage (NCBI taxonomy): Eukaryota > Metazoa > Chordata > Aves > Passeriformes > Petroicidae > Drymodes > Drymodes brunneopygia. The sequence goes on from VZTZ01031729.1 coordinate 8,962, forward strand.
TAGAAAGTGTCACAGATTTGAATATTCTGTGTTAATGGTGCTAACACAGGCAATTCATATATTTAGAGCTCTCAACACTTGTGTCAAAACACAACATGCAGTGTTAACAAAGCACTCTGCAGTTCCTGGGTAGACAGCACTAAGTACAGTTACCCACTGTAGGTACAGTGACTTCAGATCTGTGACTTTTGGATAGCAAGGGATCCTTAGTGGAGGTTAATTTTCTTCCCTCTGTCGTCTACCATTCAGAACTTCATCATCCTTTATCTGCTTGCACATCATAAATTCTGTTTCTTAACACATTTGTGTCTTCGTTCAGCATCACTTAAAAGACTGTTCTAAAGGTATGCTGCTATGTATTCAGAGAAGCTAAAATCTTCTGAAAAACATCAGATTACTGATTCATGAAATGACAGCTATTCTGAGATAAGATTTACAGCCACATTAAGGCCAACTCTGACAAGAAATCCACCCACACAAACATAGATATGTCATGAGTGGGAAACACAGCATAAAAATATTACTTATAACATTTTGATGGTCTTTCTATTGATAGGTAAAATCTTATGCAGCATCATATTAAAATAAAGGGGGAAATTGTGGGGAAATTTAGGAAACAGAAAACTAGATGTCTGAACTAAACCTGAACTTATCTTTCAAATGTTGTTGTTAGCAATTTTTTTACCATTTATACATGAAACAGAACATTATACAAGATAAGGTTTACACAGCAATGTCTGTTGTCATACCCAAGATCTTGCTGAGTGCTTACAGTTCCTTCAGAACTCAGTTAAACACTTGAGCTTCTATTGCTTTTATTCTTTTCAATATTGTTTCCTTAAAGTGAATTTTTCTGTTACCACCTTCAGAACATTTAGTGTCTTCTTTTTTTCACATAGCTAAACAGTTTTCTATATAAATTGATGTAGAAACATTCTCATTGCTCAGTTTAACCAGAAAAGCAGATTATTTATGCTCTGATGCATTTCCTTTTCAAGTCCAGTTGCTCCTCATTTTTTATCTGATTTACATCCCTATTAAAAAAAAGCCTTTGTGATTCAGAGGTGTAAATTAAGTTCCAATAGTTTGATTCTGGTCAAAAAATTTCAAAAGATGTTTGACTATAGATGGTCAGTCAGATAAACAATTCTTTTATTCATGCTCAAACAATATTTAGTTTATTAAAAATTTTTAAAAGTCTGTGCAGGATTGAAATGCAAATCCAGCATATTACTACACACAATCATGTATGATCATACTGGGTTCATATTGGCTGTGATATGAAGGGCAGTTGGTAAACAATGGCTTAACAAATGCGTCAGCTTAATGCAATGTCGGAGGTCCTGCTGTTATCCACGACTCACAACAGCAAACATGAAACACAGTCTATACAGCTTCAGAGAATTCTCAGTGATTATTCATAACAACATATACTCATTAACAAGCTTTCAATGTGTTTAGTTTGGTCTCAAAGCTTTTGTTTTGACGGATTCACTTTGGTCTCATCATTTTGAAATCCTAGCTCAAATTTTCTCCTGTTCCGTCTATTGTTCCCATTGTGTATGCCTTGAGGAGGAGAAAAAGTAGGTGACAAAAAAAGGAAAATTGAACAGATCTCAAGATGTGACAGTTTGAATTCCAAGAATTTTTTTCAGCACAAACTTTTGAACAAAAACTTCCTAATGCTGTTTCAAGGCCAAGGTGAGATTTTTATCTTTCCATTGACAAACTGAAAGGATCCTTGAAATCCATTGGACTTAAAGCTTCTTACACTGATTGAATTTGAACCTCCCTATTAACATTTGACAAAAGCAAATATTCAATAGAATATAAGTAATTTTATTGTGCTTGGTGCATGGTTACAGAAGAGCACTCAGAAAAAAAAATCTCATCAGCAAACTCTATCATCATAAATTTTTGCTACAAAAATTAAATGTCCTAAGATTTTCTAATTTTTTCTTATATCTAAGAATACAATGTATCCAAATTATATTTTTTACTCTTTTGTGGAGAAGTTTAAAAAACTTTAAAATTTTTACTTAAAAAATCTTTAAAAAAAATTTTTTTAGTTTAACTTAAAAAATCTTTTAGATATAGGAGAAACAAAACAAAAACTTGTAGATATTGGTTGCAGAGTGGACATCATATACTAGCCTGTTAATCTTCTTATTCACAGACACAACACATTTAACATCAATCAGAACATTCAAATTTTGTAGCAAGACTTTGTACCACTCTGCACCTTTTTCTGAAAATCAACCGTAATTACCTTTTTGCAATGCATATGAAACACTAAAAGACAACATAAGAGGCAGGTGATGAGTTTTCATGTTTTGCCTAGTGGTCAAAAGTTACAAAGAGCTATCTATGACACTGCTTGCTTGCACATCCTTAAATGACTTCCTGAGCAAGCCAGCACATAGTGTTTAGTGTTTCCACTAAATTTTATCCTGCACTGCATCCAAAGCAGTGCAGCCAGCAGGGAGGGAATTCTGGCCCTCCACTCTGCTGCAGGGGCCCCAGCATGAGAAGACTGTGGACCTGTGGCAGTGAGTCCAGAGGAGAGCCACAAAAATGATCAGAGGGCTGGAGCACCTCTGCTGTGGGCAAAGGCTGAGAAAGTAGAGTTTGTTCAGCCTGGAGAAGAGAGGGCTCTGGGAACACCTTATAGCAGACTTTCAGTGTTTAAATGGGGCTTCTAAGAAAGATGCAGACAGTCCTTTTAGCAGGACCTGTAGTGATAGGGCAAGGGGTAATGCTTCTAAAATAGAAGATTATAGATTTAGAAGAAATTCTTTTTGCTATGAGGGTAGTGAAGCACTGGCACAAGCGGCCCAGAGATGTGGCAGATGCCCCATCCCTGGGAGAATCCAAGGGCACATTTGACAAGGCTCTGAACAAACTGATCGAGCTGAATATGTCCCTGTCCATTGCAGATGGGTTGGACTAGATGATCTTTAGAGGTTCCTTTCAACCTAAATTATTATATGATTCTATGATTCTACAAACTGGGGCTGTTTTAATGGTGCTGACCTAAGGGAGTTTCATGTCTTGCCTGGAAAGAAATACCTCAGAAAACCTCAAAAATTCCTAGTTTTTGGCTCACCTGGCAGTTTAAAATTTTGTAGAATAACCACAAATAAAGTAAAGGGACAGTAAGTGTAAACTAGAATAAAGAAAGGAGTTAAACCAGACAGAAACAATAAAGTAACTTAAACTTTATTAGCTTTCATTCTTCAGGGAAAAAATTATTAGTGGCAACCTTAATTGCAATTCTCATCCTGCAGACTAAAAAGTGTCCCTCCAAATGCCAGACTACTTTTCTCTCCAGTTACAATTAAGCTTTATCTTGTAAGTTATTTGCTAAGCTTGTAATTTCGCTAGTCTCCAGGATGGCCTCTTTCCTGAAGACAAGAATCATTGAACCACACAGATTTAGTCTTCTTTAGCTGGAAAAAACTCATGTTTCTTCCTATCTGATAAATTCTGAGACACAGCTGCTACACACATGCAAAATGAACAGGGCTGTTATATGAAAATATGTAAAGAATTAATATAAAATATGGTGGAGTTTTTAATTAGAACAAGTTCTGAGAAAAAAAAGGCAGTTATGGTCTCAGGGGAAGAAAAATGCTTTATCATTTATTACTGCTAATTAATGAAAACTGAAAAAAAGGTCTAAATTATCTCAGTTTAAAAATCTCCTCTTGTGAGAAAACCCAATTATTTAACTGTGTCATCCAAAACTTGACAAGACCAAGGAAATTCCTGATTTTAACAGGTTCTGAAGTAGTAAATACATGGTGATGTAAGATCTGCTGAATGCTGAATGAAAATGAAGATTGTAACTTCTATTCCTCAGTTTTTTTATGAAAGACAGCCCCATGTCTTCCAACAGAGCCACTGTAGTGGTTAGCAATTTTTAATAAAGGGCCACGTTTAATTTTTACATTTCAGATTGATTTAACAGCAAGCAATAATCTTGCCTATTTGACAGCAGTTTCCTGACTACAAACCAAGAAATTTAAACTGCAAAGAGAACATAGAGCCACAACATAAATCACAAGGAAGAGAAATATATCTTTTCCTGAAGGACAGTGCATGTGCTGAATGCCTAATTCCACCAGTGAACATCCTGTTAAACCTTGCAGGGCAGGAATGATTAATTTGCTGGACGAGTACCCGGTGCTCCTTGTCAGCTCTGCCCCTGTGGTGCAGCAGCAACAGAGTTCATCCAGCCAGCTGGGGCAGCTTGGACATGAGGAAGGTAAACCAGCCACACAGGGGAGCATTTGTGTCACACTGTGTTTTGGGTTTAATTTCTTACAGGTCCCACCTAGCAAGTATGAGTCCTCTCTGTGCCAAAAACTAGTTCTAACAATCCAATAAAACATGGTTTTACAAAGCTGAGCATCCTCAGTGGGCTGAAAGGTTTTAACTAAATATATGACAGAATATCCAGACCAGAGTCTGCTTAGGGTCCTGTCACTGGTTGCATAGTTGAAGCTGTAAAAGTAAACAATGAGCAGACAAGGTGCCACTTTTGTCCCAAGTAACAATTTCTTAAATAGATACTCAGTAAATCTTAACAGAATGTTTAGCACATATCATCAGTTTCCTGATTTGAATGTCTTTTTCAAATAGTCAATATATAGATATTTATATTATTACATTTATTTAGCAAGTTCAAGGGCATGTTAATTGGTTGAGACAAGTGAGGAAGGGTTTCATGATGTTGTCTGATCCAATTTTTTCCTTTTTTGCAATAATCGTTAGTGTGACAATGTCATGTTGGAGGTGTATCACTCAGCTGCTGAAATGCACAGGCACTGGAACCAACATGTAAGGTACATCTCAATACAAGTTATTAAAAGAATAGGAGCTTTCAATTACAGTAAATTAAATCAGTTTAGTGAGAAGGTGTTAGAAAAACGCATATAATTTATCTGATTGTGTACTCTTGTTCCTACAGTGCTTTGAAAGCTGACATCTTTGTTGGCAAATTATCCATTAGAATTTGGAAACAAGAAGTATTCAAACTGATGTTTGAAGTAAAGGCTCAGATTTCTTGGTCACACCTTTATTACCATTTGTCTTCTCCAATTTTGTTTGCCTGCTTTACATGTATTGTAAAAAGAAGCTGTGATGCTAGTCAGTAAAATTAAAAGCCTTCCCCATCTTTTGTAAAAAATCTGTCCAATAAAAAAATGTGCAATGAAAATTGATCGCCTAATCACTATGTTGTCCAAGCACTGCATATTTATNACTGCGTATTCATGATCATACTTGCAGATGACACACCTCTAAATGGATTATTTATGTTCCCAAATGGGTAAATGGGTGTATCCTTTTTAGTATCATGCCCAAATCTGGATTTAGGAGTTCTAGTAGTCATTTACAGAGAAAATAGAAAATGTGCCAGAAAAAAAGGAAAATCACAGAAACTCCAATAGACTAGAATAGATTATTTCATTTGGAAGAGTTCTACAGCATCATCTAGCCCACATGCCTGACCAGATCAGGACTCACCAACAGTTAAAGCACGTCATTAAGGACATTGCCTGAACATCTCTCAAGCAGTGACAGACTTGGGGCATCGATCACCTTTCTGTGAAGCCTCTTTCAGTGTCTGACCACTCTCTTGACAAAGTAATGGTTTCTGATATCCAGTCCAAACCTCCCTTGACTCAGCTTTGAACCATTCTCACATTTCCTGTCACTGGATCCCAGGGTGAAGAGATCAGTGCCTCCCTCTCCACTTCCCCTCCTCAGGAAGTTGAAGAGAGCTGAAAGGAGGCACTTTCCCCTCCCTTCCTAAGCTTTCTTCAGTGCCTTTTCCTTAATACTTTTGCTCAGGTGTGTGGAATTCCAAGAGTGAATGGCAGGTCTGTCCTGCATGGATAAAAACATTTGATAAATGTATCATCTTCATCTTTCAGCATATGAGCAATTAACAGTGTTAGCATCTAACTAATCAAAATCAGATTTCACAGACCATAACATTAATTTGTTTGGGGGAAACCTAAGACTTCTTGCAGGGTTAGTGTGTCAGATAGGCTAGGACAAGAATGTTAAATGTTTTCCAGGGGAATAGTTGAGTTTCCTGTGAGCTACAGATTAATTCAGGTTTGTTCTCAATTCCTAGTGAAACAGTTTATGATATCAGCAACAAGCCTAATGATTAAGGAAAATATCAAACTGATTTTTTGTTATTACCTTTGTGCAGTGACTTTATGTGACATGCAAGATCTCTGTGAGAAGAGGGTTCCTTTTAAAAGTCACAGTTTTATTTATTTTTTCTTTTCCTACTGTTATATTTTCTCAATGTTTTTTCTGTCCTAATTCATTCCTTCCCTCTATATTTTATTCAATGAAAAAGTCTTCATATCTCCCAACAGTTTTGCCTCCTTTCCTTCTGTGGTATGTACACTAAAATAATCACTCCTAAGACAGTGAATATGGTTGCTAACAGAACATCATCGGGCTTTGGAGCTAAATATCACAATGAGGTTAATGACAGATGGGAAATGCTCATACATTGCACTCATGGTTTCAGTCTGTCTGCAAACACAGCTTGTATTACTTTATGTTTTGCTTTGAAAGAACCTCAACAGCTTGGATTTCTTTTTAAGGTTAAGGTTAAAACCTATGAAATCTGAATATACCATTGCATCAATACTGAAGCAAAGCAAAGAAGCACGTATGTCCTGTTGTATGGGTGTCTGATTCTCCTCAGCTGAAAGCTCAAACCGGAGATGTAGATGGTATTTTGGTTTTGTTATTGATTTTTGAAGTTTTTTTCCCCAGTCAGTAATAGTCCAAAATTCTTGGTTTACTCCAAATTTGTCAGATATGTAACACTCCCATTTTTCTGAAAAACTGTAATTTTCCAGCAGAGGGAGACCTGCATGCCATTAAAATACTTGATCTACAATGTCTAGGGAGAGAGGTCAGGTGTGAGCCTGGCTGCCTGGCAGCAGGAGGGCAGGTCCCCAGGGATGGTTTTGGCACTGTTGCACTCAAAGTCATCCATATCACTTGGCCCAGCTTGTTTTAAGAAAGATTTTATGCCATGTGTAGAAGCATAATCACACTGCCTTTCAGGCCACCTCCATGTAGGTAATATTTTTTTCTGTGCTTTCTGCAGAAATCTCTCCACCTCTGTCTCTATTGTCCCAGATCTTCCTAGCCTGGGTGAGAAAGATTTCTCTTGCACTTTCCTTGTTCTGTCAGCAGGTCTTATAGTAGGCAGCCTTCTAATGCCAAATCCTGAGTTTTACCATAATAGCTAGTCTTAAAACACTCAGATCTCAAGCTTTTCCATTATCAGTAAATGGAGAAAAAAAACCCCAAACAAGTACACCAATTCTTGGAAGTGTTTGATGACATGATATGCCTGTTAACACATGATATACTGCACTGCTGTTCAGAAAACTATGTGTGTGACACGCAGCAGATGCCCCACAGCCAACCCTGAGTAAACTTTGCAAATGTCTAAGTGACTGCCTAAGCCCAGTTATATCTATTGCTTTGCAGCCCTAGAGATGAATTAGCAAAAGAGGTCCAACATATAAACTACTGGCAAGTATACATGGGCTTAAGTCAGAAGGCAGAGCCTTGAGAACAGTGCTCCTATTCCTGTAGAACTCTAACAGAGTGCAGGAAAAGAGAGCTCTAGTGGGTACTGGTGAGGTGAAGAGGGAAAGAAGAAGCCAACCTTCCTCCTTTAGTAAGCTGTTAAAAAGTTCTTCCTTTCCGGGGCTGATGGAGATTTATTGTTATACTATTACACAGAGAATGGGCATATGGGTTTAATACTCTTAGACATGTAATAAGAACTCTCCAAACCCATACAAAGAGGTCCTTTAAGGGTAGCTAGCAGGTCTTACATTCTTGGTGCACATTGAGGGGTTAAGAAATCAGCATACTCTATGGCCACAGGGATCACATGGGTAGAATTTCCCCTCAAGAGAAATATTTAGTTCATCCCAGAAGGGAGCTTGCATGCACATTAACATCTCTGCAGCATGAACAACAGTAGATTAGGACCCTGGCAATAAACAGGGAGTGGGCCAATGTGACATTGTAAACATATCTTTTGCGTCTGCAACGTTAGTAGCATTCCACAATTCTCTTACATCTTGTCCAAACGAGCTTCCTTTGGCTTTAAGCCATTTCTCCATGAAAATGTCAATGGCTTCAGCAATGCTAAACAGGCTGCGCCTGTTATCTTCACTTATTTTTTTTTATTGCATTTTTTCATTGTTACAGCTGCTCAGCCAAACCATCAACAATTTATTTCCCACAAACTAAATTGAGCCAATAACATTGTAATCCAATATAAACAGAGAAGCAATTGATTCCAATTAGGCAAAAGTTTCAGTGTTTCCAGGCTTGCAGCCAGTTTTTGGTTTATGAAATTTAACTAAGTTGCAGCTTAATCAGTTTCCTAGTAAAAGAGAAGATTCTAACCAACAATATCCTGATGATAAAGGAGTGTCATGAGGAATGGATAAAAAGATCTTGGTGATGATTTTTTACAATAGTCATACCAAACCATTGTCAGTAGGGAATCCCAACAATAAGAACTTTACCATTCTACAGGTGAACCAAGTTGCATAACAGCAAGCAGCAGGAGCAAAGTTACTTAAAGGTTTGTCTTGCTGTTACTTTGCAGGTACCTCAAAGTGGAAAAGAAAGCAGCCAGGTAGACAATTCTCACACAAATATGCTCAAAGGCTGGTGCTGTAGCTAAGGGAATGA
>VZTZ01031730.1:0-20134 GCA_013400955.1 Drymodes brunneopygia
CTCCCAGATATAAGAAAACTAAAGCCATTTCCTACAATCCTGATGACGGAACCTCTGTTTTGGCATCACAAAGGTCAGATAGTGAATACTCTGACCAGGAGCAGGAGTAGAGGGTCCCTGCCTCTGGCCAGGAGGAGGAAAGGGATGACTGGGTATACTGGACTGTGTGGATTCGATGGCCTGGCACATCAGATCCACAGAAGTACAAAGCTTTAGTGGACACCGGTGCACAGTGTACACTGATGCCATCGAGGCACAAGAGTGCAGAAGCCATCTGGATCTCTGGAGTAACAGGGGGATGCCAGGAGCTGTTGGTAATAAAAGCTGAGGTGAGCTTAACAGGGGACAGATGGCAAAAGCACCCCATTGTGACTGGCCCAGAGGCCCCTTGCATCCTTGGCATCGATTACCTCAGGAGAGGGTATTTTAAGGATCCAAAAGGCTATTGATGGGCCTCTGTGGTAGCTGCAGTGAATACAGAGAAGATCAAACAGTTATCCACCCTGCCTGGCCTCTCAGAAGATCCCTGCGTTGTAGGATTGGTGTAGGTGGAAGATCAACAAGTACTGATTGCTACCAGGAAAGTGCACCAGAGGCAGTATCGTACAAACTGAGACTCCGTGACTCCTATCCATTAACTAATTCATTGACTGGAGAGCCAAGAAGTTATCAGCAGGACCCGCTCACCCTTCAACAGCCCCATATGGCCAGTGTGGAAGTCAAATGGGGAATGGCGGCTGACAGTAGACTATCGGGGCCTGAGTGAAGTCACACTACCTCTAAGTGCTGCCCAATTAAAAATCTCAACCCAAAGGTTTTACTCCTCTGATTCTGTCCCCAGTCCCACTGAGGCAGATGGCATAAGCACTTGCATGGTACTTGGTTGCTGGCTTGGGATGTATCATGACATGGAAAAATTATTTATTGCTATGAATCTAAGACAGATGAAGGTAATTCCTGAATGCTTGAGAAATTACTGATGAGTTGAAAGAGGTACGTTTCAGATGCAGCTAACCCATATCTAAGTGTTTCACAGTGGTTATCTCAGTCCAGATCCTGATGGGGATGCTGCTTTTCAGGGGTCCCAACTGCATTGACTACCAAGACTTCTGATGATGATGAATAGGAGAGATGGGTATTTAGAAGTTAGGCATCCCAAAGTTCAGCACTTCAGGCTCCTAATTCTTCTGGAGGTTTCAGACTGGAACATTAGTGAAACTGAATTTATTTGCAACTCTACAGACAACAGTGTGTGATAGCAATTACTGTTCAAGATCAGATGGTTAAGTGGTAAAAAGAAATTGTTGGATCATTATGAACATAGTATTGCAGCACAAACCACCTCTGAATGTGAACCCATTTAAACCACTTCTGTGCTTTAAAGTTCTTGAAAGATGATCTTGTTTAGTTTAATTACTTTGCATTCAGCAGCTTACTTCTGCTTGTGGACAGAAGATATTTTGGTCTTTATTTACGCTTTCATTTTTAATAGCAGTCATTTACCAATTTCAGACATGTTTACCTAGAATTGTGCCCAGAGGGAAATATACCCAGCGAATTGCTATCAGTGTTTGCAATGCCTGATTAACTTATAATAATATATTAGGAAGGCCATCATTTAATATTAGAATTGACATAAAGAAAGAAGAGTGGGTGATGTAATTTTAATAAAAGCCTAATTATTTGCAAGTGGAATAGAAGGACAGTATGAGTACTATTTCTTCATTGTATGTCTTCTGCAAGGAGAGACTAAATTCTACTTGATTTTCCAGTGTGTCGTTTCATTCATGTCTGGACTAAAGTAGTCCACAAAGTAGAGCTACTACACTAGTACACATGTACAAATGGCTTGGAAATTTGGTTTGGTATGGGAAATGGAATGACAATATGCCGCGGTGCCTAAGCAATTTTTTTGTATGTTGATTTTAATAAAACATAATTATTCAGCTATTAATAGTTAATAGGGTTATTGTGTTTGTGTACTTGCAGCATGAGGGAATTGTTAAATGTTTTAAATGAACTCAAACTTTCAATGTAGAAATTAGTAAGAAGGATGAAGGAGAAAGATCTACTAGCTAAATGTAATGCAAAGCTACATATTTTAAGTAGAGGCTGTGTGTTTGGTGAGATAATTACAATTTGTATTTTATTTACAATGTTATGCTACAACACTGGGTTTGTTTGTATTGTGGCTTGCTACAGAGGTAAAAAACACCTTTTCCTTACAAAGTGGAAAATTCTGTGTATCGTGACGTAATTCAATTGAATTGTAGGAAAGAAAAATGCATTAGCTTTTAAATAATCAATTCAAAATTTTGTTCTATTTGGGAATAAAAGCTCCTCTAAAAAATCATCTATTACCCTCTGAATACTATGTGTACTGTATGGGTAATGTGATAACTGATTTTATCTTAGTTTCAGTGAGACAGTTTATATTGGAAAGCCAGTCTGGAAAAAGCTTATGAACTGTAGACTAGTATCAATCATTAAGCAGTCTGATAGAAAATATTTTGTATGAACTTATCAGGTGAGATTCTGCAAACTTACAGGTCATTTTTTTTATTAAATTATGTAAAGCCTCACACTTTGTCAAGTCAAAGTAACTTTCCTGGAAATAATGACTTGTATGAAAATAAATCAAGACTTCATTTTCAGCCAGCACAATTTTGCACCCAGATAAATAAATTGAGCACAAATAAACAGTTACTTTTTTCCCCCCTTGATTAATGGGATATCCTGACTGAACACTCCACAAACCATTTCTGCATTCCAAATCAAGGTGGTTTTTTTCAGTGAAATTTTGAAAGATTCAGTATTATAAGTCAGGACTGTGAATATACATCCCTTAATGATATAAATAAGAGTGGCTTATCTGAAGGCACAGGTTCATTGATGTTGTAATATCAGACATGATTTTTCAATTATATCATAGTTTTAACTTGGAAGAATTAAAAAAACCTTTCCCTGATTCTGATATGGTAGAAATTAGATAAATGATCTTTGCAGTGTTTCCTTACTTTGGATGATGTGTTACTTCCATGGAAGAAAGAATTCTTCTGAGCATTGGTAAAATTAGTGTAGTTTTATGACTAGCATGGAAAGAGTTGATAATTCATTCTCTGAATCTCAGAACTGATTCTGCCTTCTGGTACTGCCACAGCTGACAAACTTGCTGGCAGTTTCAGATGGGAAGCCCAGTACTAAATAAAAAGTCAGAGCAAACACTTGTTCCAGCAGATGATTCTTTCACATCTGGCAGGAGAGATATTGGTGAGGAGGAGAGCAGAGGTTGGTAGTACATCTTTTCTGTGTTTAGCAGCAGAGAAAAGGTAATGCTACTTCAGGCTATTACCTTTCTTGGGTTAAATCTGTGGTGACATCTATGCAGACAGGGCTATGTGAAAAAGTGTGGTGGTAATGTGCAGCTCACAGCAAAATATCTCAGCAGACAATTAATGCAATTGATATTTACAGAAGTCACCAAGCATGATGATCAGCTCATAATGAACTTTTAATTATATTAAAGAGTCCACAGCCACTTATTCTATGCCTATCTCACAGTTTGTGAAGAAACAATAGCCAGATGATCTCAGGATGCAAGAATCCCTCAGATGTTTCTACAGTCCTCTTAAAACATCCTTGCATCTGACAAAAGTAGGAAATGTTAATTTCCAGCCCTTTTATATGAACGGGAATTGCCTGCAAAGGGAATTCTGTTGCCCAAGTAAATGCACACTTGAGTGACTCAGGCTAAATTAGTGGTTTATATGGTTCTCTTTGAGTACTTTTTCTATAGTAACATCTAAAAAACCAGCTGTTTGAGTTTGTATGTGAGATAAATCCACTTCTTTACATTTCCAAGACATTTCTGATTCCAGCTTGCTCACATCCTTCTTACATGAAATTTAGAAAGCATGCATTTATTTCTTACCCTTCCTTCAGCCTCTTTTATTCTTTCCTCTCCCTCTACCCAAGCATATAACACTCAAATATGTGCCTTTGGCTCATACTATTTTTTTTCAGTAGTAAATATAATTATTTTGATGAATCGGGCATGAAAAATACCTGTACATTTTGCAATAACTCTATTTGCAAGAAATATTTAAAGGAATTGAACTACAGCTTCTCACGGATTTTCTTCATTTCTGCTAGCTGAGGTTTTCCAGGCTGCTTGCTGTATTAAAAGCATGTGTTTGCAATGCTAGTAGTCTGCACTTTATTCCAAGATAACTAAAAACAAATGTGAGAAAGATGACTTAGCAATCTGTAGCTTCCATGTGGAACAAAATGGTGAATGTTTGTGCGTGAGCATAGTATAAAAGTTAAAGCAAGGAAATAGTTACTGAATATTTTCCATACTAACATAACAGAGTAATAAATGTGCTGTGTTTAATCGACTGGAAATCATTACAAGTGCTTTGTGGCTGGTAGGAAGTTTTATTCTTGATTCAACTGTTCCCCCATGCAGCCTATTGTTAAGGACACAATAACACACTCTAACTCTGTAGTCTGGAGTCACATGCCTAACTCCACTGCTCTCAGAAGTAAAGCAAACAACTTTGGGTATCAGTGGGAGGGCAAATGATGTCTTACACTTTTCTTAGAACTCCTGTCACAAACGTGAAAAGATGAAAGCTGATTTTGATGATTGCAAGCTGGTGGAATGTCTTCACATACAGAATAAATCATGTATTTTTAGTAACAAATCAGGACCAGATTTTCCAGGGAATATATGCAGACTGTGTTCACAAAAAGAATGTATGGGCTCTTTTTCTTTTTTAATGCTTTTTCTTTCTCTAACCCACAGTCATATTTACAACGACTTATAATATTTTGAAAAAAAAAGATGTGCACATGTGGGGAATAGAGAAAAGATTATTTTTGTCAGAAATTGTCAGAAATGAGAATACTCACATTCAAACCAAAACAAAAGCTTTATACTAAAAAAGGTAATGCACATATTTTCTTATATAAGAAGGCAATATTTTTAAACTTTTAATTTTTAAATTTTTTATAGGCCGGTGTAGGTATTACACCCTACACAGACCTTTTGCTTTCCTAAATCACTTTTATATTTAAAAGATAATTTTAAATATAATTGCACAAACTTAAAATTTGGGCCTTCTGATAGCAGTCTATAAACACCACCTTTTCCCTCCATAGTATTTGCATTATTCTCTGTCCCATAGGTTTGTGTTTTAATGATGTTAGAGTATCTATTCTACAGGTATATATCATTTTACATATACTTTAGGAAATAAAAAGTTCTATTGGCTGTAAGGAAAAACACCCCACCTTCTAATTCAGGGTAAGCCCTTAAGTTTCATTTCGAAAACTCCAACCATCAAACAGTGAACTCCTCCCTTCTCCACAGAATACCTCAATAATCCAGCCTGCATCAATGCTTCATCTGTCTCCTATTTTCTTGGTCAGTTTTGTGTAGGCTCAGCTAAGCTGCACTTCCATTTCAGCAGTGATGTGTTTCCCAGAAAGTTCACTTCCTACTCCAGTACACATTATTTTTTCTGCTGACACTGTTGATATCCCTTCACCCAGCCAGACTCATAGCACAATATTTCCTTGGGAGTAAGGGGTGTAGGATCTTCGTTCCTCCATCCGTGCTTCTCAGTTGTAGGTTTACCAGGATGGGAGAGAGTTTACATAATTACAATTGCAACCAAACCAGCAAACCAAGCCTTTATGCTTCCATTAGAAAGGTCTTGGTTAAAGTATGGGAAGTTTGAGTTCTGAACTACCATTTGAATTTGAATTTTTCTTCTACTCTCTGCCTTATATAGTTGGGGAAGTCCTCTGACCTCGAGTCATAAAAAGCCTATCAGAAGTACACACTTACTTTTCTTTCATTACTTTCATCTTCTCAGGGTATCAGGTACCTTGAACAAATGGTTGATTTCACCTGACAACTGACTGGTGAATACTTAGGCAGGTTTCCTATGACAGCTGTGCTGCAGGCTTAAATACACACGGAAACTCTAAGCCCTGAGTTTCATGGTGCTGACAATGCAGTCTGGAATGAGCTCAGCTCTATGCTACAAACAGAATCCATCTGAAAAACATTTTTATTTTGTGAACAACTTGGATAATTTTGTTCATGCAACCTTAAAAAAGCCTGTGTTAGGGGATGTACTTTGAGAAATATACATCAAAATCTTTTCAGACAAAAATGCCCACCAACAGCATGGTTCATATTTGGCTGTTGAGATTCAGTCTTAAAAGATATATTATATGTATTAAGAAATTGTGGCAATCTAGAATTTTACGTTTTATAATAAAATTTAAAAGTATAGGTTGGTAAATTGCAAAGTTACAATTTCCATTTAATATGCAATAAGTGCTTCATTGTTGAATGAAGTGTTCTGATAGGCTTTCACTGATGTTGCAGTGTAAATAACATACGTTCCTGAAAAGTATTTTGTGAGAACAAAATAGTAGTTGACTGGTTTTGTATAGAACTTGCATTTGTGAGCTGACTCACTGCAACATTAATGAAGCATTTCCCTTGCGTGCAGTTCAGTAGATGTGCAAAGTTTTGCCTGTGACCTCTGCCACTGAGAGGCCTGGTTGTAGAAGTCACTGAATAATCAAAGTTTGGTTCAGGAGATCAGAATAAATCTAATCTGAACTAAAAACCTCAAAGAGAATATAGGGTAGATGCTCTGTGCTCATGTGAATCAGAAATTTTGTGATAGATATTGTAAAAGCAAAGGAAAAAGAACTTGGATCACTTTTAGTAAAATAGTCCAAAATATGCAGTATAACTTGACACTGATTTTTCTGGAATTCACAGAGGCTTATAAGAACAGAGGCGCAGCCCAAGAGTCATGAATACAGAATGTAGCTATAATCAGACCACATATATGAAGGCAGGAGGATTAGTTCAAGGCGGAATGGGATGAAGTCACACAGGATGGAAGGATAGCCTTCTTGAGCTGTTCATATCTGAAATTCAAAACAGACTTGAGAGAAAAATGAATAAAGCAGAGATCACTGAACTTAAAGTGAACCGAAACAAATGAGATTCATATGTCTCTAAGAGCTCACTGATGAAATCTTTAAATACATAGATGTTCTTTTAAATGTAAGTGCAGCTGTGACTGTTTAGGAGCATGTGGTTTTGCTAGCTAGCAAGTACTTTGTGCAATGATTGATCTCTACAAATTAATTTGCTAAGAGAAACAAATAATGGAGTAAGTGTTCCCATTTCTCAGGACACAGCCAGTGTCTCCCTGCTGGCTGCTGCCTGAGTCCCTTTCCAATGAATCAGTGCAAGACTAAGGTTAGTGACATAATTAGGTGATTACAATCTTTGGCTATTTAATTAAATATGACTTTGTGAAAATATTTTGTCACCAGGCTGTTGAAACTTGCTAGGTACACATTTTTGAAAGCAGCATGTAAACTTGGGAAATGATAGTCTCTGATCTTTGAGATTTTCTGTTCTTTGAAGATTTTTTTCTAAAGTCAATGCAATACAAGTGTTAATTTAATACAGCAGAGTGGAAAAATAATCTTAAGTCAGAGAGTATTAACATACAAAACCTCCTAGCTTTTCATGTGTCTCTTAAATTTAGTAATCCTCCCTTTTCTAAAAAAAGCTCTCCTAAGAGATGGGCTTTTTTTTCTGAACTATTAGGAATGCCACAGTAAGCATTTTTTTTAAACCTGTGTGCTTTTAGTTTAGTCTCCTTTCATTCTCCATTGTTTTTGACCTCTTAGTCCATTTTGAAAGGTATGTTTTATTCTACACTTCCTCTCTTCCTGAAGTTTCCTCTCTGAGACATCTGTTGCCACCATTCTGGAGCTTCTCACTGTGTTTTCAATGACCATTTTCAGAAATACTGTTAGGAGTCTAGCAAGTATTATTTCCAGTGTGTGAAACACAGAAGCAAGACCTCTAAATGCAGGGTTTCCAAAGTCTCAAATCAGGATCCTCAGAGACATTTCACAGGTTTGTTTTTTTTCTATCTCTCCATGTTTGTTATCTTAAAAGCATTATGCACATACTTGATCTTTCTAGGAGCATTTCTTATCTTCTCTAAATTATATATATGGTAATACCCAAGTTTTTTAACAGTAAAAGTTCCTGGGGTTCCTCTTGAGCATGGAAAGTTTGTTTTCAAGGGATATGTTTATTTAGTCAGGATTTTGAAAGGGCATGTGGACTTGGGAGGAGAGTTTTTCTTTACTACTGTGTAAAGGAAATACTGAGTGTATGCCATAATAAAGTGCTGTTAGGGACAGAAATACTTCTATAGTTATTTTCTCCAATTCAGAAGCTAGAGGTTAATAATTTGTGATGTGGGGAGAAGAGAGTTAAGCAAATGCATTGTTTGAATTGCAGGGAGACACAATATTGACTGTTCCACTTTCAAGGGGATGTGAAAAATATATTTTTCTTCCCATATAATGGTAAATGGGTCTTTCACTATCAAACTATGTCTTGCTGGAACAAAAATCTACTTGCCCATAGCTTAGAACAAATAACTGACTGCTGTCTAATGTGATCCAGCAGGCTGCAGTACCAAAATAGATCCTTGTCTTAGGTTACAATAGTNATCCTCTTACAGCTCTCTGTTGCTGTCTTTCCAGCAATCAAGTCTGTCTTCATGGCACAAGGCATCACACTCCTGTTTCAGGGAAAAATCCACACTGCTGGGGCCAAAAGGATGTGCTTTCCTAGATGTGTTTATCAAACCATATCCAAACAGCTGCATTTTGAAAAATGTGGTCCTCTAGAGCCAGCGGCGGCAACTGTTGACTAGCACTAAGTCTTCTAAATAGGCTGTGATACATTATTTTTTGCTTCAGAATAGTAGTGTCCAAGTTTCTGTGTAAGTATAATAGAGCTAGTACAAACAAGAGAGAAGTTGCCTCTTTTATAGGAAGCTCCCTGTGTTTGTTCACTGAGTTTTCCCTTAAGAAGAGTTTTTTTCAGACGTAGCCAGAATTACTTGAGTTTGCCAAGCTTTACTATATGTTTGTTACATATTTTTTAAAGTTTCCTTCTGCTGCGTGATGGTGAACACTGTTATCACTTTGTCTTGTAAACTGTATTTTCTGTTCTTGCATCAGAATCATTGCAAAACTGAACTCTTTTGTCATCAACAAATACTTGTTTCTTTTCTCTTAAAGAAAACAGACTAATGAATTGACAGACAAAACATTTTGGCAGAAACATTCCTCTAAATCTGATTAAATTGCTGTGTTTTGCCATGCAAAGGTTGCTAAAAGTATTACATTTTCCGAATGAGTGAACCAGTGTTATAAGCTATCTTTATGCACTTTCCACATATTTTCATATGAAATGGTGATAAAATCTGTGCACCTGAAGAAACTGAGGGTTTGGAAATAAAAAGGGATGTAAATAGGGATAGAGAGAGGGAGAAGAATCTTTAATTCACCAATTACTTGTATATTCAGGAACATATTGGGTAGAAATGCATGAAACAACTTTTGGAAAAGGTGTTCTGTTAGCAAGGCTATTCCTTTCCTGAGATGCCTGACTTTCTGCTATACTGAAATGCCATTTTGCATCTGAATTAAGCTTTCCAAATGGAAACTCACTCACAGTTGGACATTTTCAAAAAAGCATTTTATTTTAGACAAAGTAATATGTTTCTGAAGTAGAAAATTGCACAGCTACTACCTGAATAGATTTACTAACTTGGATTTAAAAATTGCTGACCAGGAGCGTTGGCTTTTTTCACCCACTATGGTGTCTGAATATTTACAAGAGAAGATTATGTGGATATTTGATGATCCAGCACGAGATTTTTCAGTCTGCTGGCATTTATTATATATCATTAGGTGAAATTTTATTTATTACTGCTTGGACAATTAGGAAGTAGTGGGATCCTGATAACTTAGTGTTTCTGGTATATGCAGTACCTGCATTAGCTTGGTTGTGGAATGTGGCTAGTAGGACACGACTGATTACAATGCAATTATGTGAGGTAGGCATTTTTTTTTCTTGATTCCCAATTGTCTTTTTTAAGTTGGTGTATAAATAGTCATATGAGATTAACAGTGGGGTCATAACAGTTCATGCATCTAATTTTTCTGTTATTTGCAATGTCTGTATATTTTCTGTTTCATCTACTCTTGCACATTTCACTTTTGCCTGGGGTTAGTGTGGAAATTTCCCCAAAATTCCCTTGCAACTTTGGTAAGTTAGCCACTCTACACAGCATGAAATGCTTCAGAAAGGTTTCATTTTAGCTCATATACTATTTTTGAAATGCTTAATTGACTGAAATACTGATTTTTTAAAGAATTGAATGGATTTGATATAGAAGTCTTTCAACCATGAGAGCCATGACAGGGAAAGGGTGATTCGCTGGGTAAAAATGGTTAACTGAAATTTGTTTCATTACTCTTCAACTCTTTTGCAATGACAGTTTAGTGAAGTTCAAAAGGCTAAGAGTACAGTTTTATTTGTAAACTAATTATCCCTTTACAGTAATCACCATTTCCCCTCTAATATATCTGTTGTGTAAAGAAACAGACAGAGATTATTTGGGAGAAATAGAATAGAGATTGCCTCAAGAAGGGGTTTTCCAGACTTTAGGGTAGGAAGATAAAATGTTCTTCTCTGTGTAAGTAATGCCCTTAAATCACATCATGTGAACATGGTCACTTCTGAAAAACAGATAATCTGACATGCTGAATTCTGATTATTTATTCACTTGTAAGTGCCTACTACCATTTCAGATGTCCAGAGTTTTCTGAGACAACAGTACAGGAATTTTTTCTGGTTGGCATTTGAAGGCTGATAAAATTATAGTTGTGTACCTGAAATGCCACCAAACATATGTGATTGATTTTAAAGGGATCTTCATATCTAAGCTTTTATTTACCTAGTGTCTTGCTCTTTTATTTTAATGTTTTGATTGACAGAAAAGTTAATAGTTAGATGGCAGTAAAATTTTTGGCACCCTTTGTTATTCATCCAGAAGTAGCTCTGTACTTCGGACCTCACTGCAGGAAGAAAAGTGCCTGGATCACGAAAGTGAACCACAAAGTTCCTAGATCCTACCCATATCCAATCTTCTTTTCAAGAGTGACTGGTAGAAATTGTCTGTATGGGGGTAGGTGGGGGTCCTTTGACCTTAATCTCTTTTCAGAATTCTTCCTTTGAATGCTATGTATTAGGAACCCATTTTTCTGTAGTAGAGAAATATTACTGAAATTTGTTTTATCCATTTTTTAGAGTAGTGTATATATATATTGTGGAAATGTGTGCTGATGGAGGCCCAGAGCATCACCTAACGTTAACTGAACAGTAGTTTGCTGCTCAGCAGAGACTGAAAGTCTCCTGGGATCCACAGTAGTTAAAAGTGCTAAGGGTAGGAATAGGTAAAGAAGTGCTAATACAGTGCTAAATTAGATCCACTAAAAGCTCCTACATATCAGCAGGATATTTTAATAATTAGTTTGGGATTGACATCATAAGAATGCAGACATTTAGCTTTTTTTTTCTTCAGGTTGCACCTAGACAGATCAAGGTTGTTTCTGCCCAGCATTCAAGCAAGAACAAGATTGCATTGGTTTGAAAGAGACACTGTAAATGTAACCTTTGCTGGCAATGACAAGGCTTTTTTCTACAAATATTCTTGTTAGGTGTGCTTATCTGAATGTGTTAGTGGTTGACACATGAAGAAATAGTTATTGTTGGCTGCAAAGTAGTTTTCGAAATAGAACATGTAACTCCTAAGGATTTTCTGCCTAAAGGCAAAGGTTGTAAAAAGGTCCGTGAGCCCTGAAATCTCTTTTTACTTTCTCAGAATAGGAAGTCACTGAAATATTGATTTGGATTTGCAGTCAGATTTCACTCTCTACAGAAATGAATTTCATTCCAGGTCAGAATCTCCCTATGGTGTTACAGCATAGCTGTACAAGTAAATTAAGGATTAAAATAATGGATTGTGAGTGTTGCTGACTCTTCAGGTAGGATTAGGTTACCTAACAGTGTAACAGGTTAGAGAAAATCATGAAGGTGCCTTGGAATGGAAAGCTGCATAAACATCCTGATTTATAAGAGACAAAGATGCATCAATAGTCCTTCGTGTGTGGACAGGTATCTTGTATTCATATCTCCAAGAAGCTGCTCTCAGCATAGGCTATAATTTCCTTGCTCTTTCATTCCCTTCTGGATGAATCTTGCATTCTCTGCTGCAAATACTCCAAAGTACTCTTTTCTGGAGTGAATCGGGTTTATAAGAGACTGATTTATGTTTAAGAGGTTATTTACAATTCTCTATCAATCTGTCCCTGCACCTGAGTCCCTAGCCTTTTAAATATCGTGGTAGAATTGAATTCAAGGTAAACTGTGACTCTTGATTATTGAAATATCATCAGAAAGAGTAGAATTCCTCTAAATACTCACGTTTCCCAGCTGAGGTGCATCTTCACCAATGCACATTGTATGGTGTATAGCAAACTACCCATAAAGGAGAAGCTGGAAGCTGTGGTGCAGCAGTAAAGCTATGGTGTAGCTGCCGTCATTGAGACATGATGTGATGACTTCCACAACTGGAGATCTCCAATGGATGGTTATAATCTCTTCAGAAGGGACAGGCAAGGCAGGAGGAATGACTCTGTACATTATGGAGAGTTTTCACTGTATAGGGCATGCAGGTTAGGACAAATTGAATCAAGGTATTGAATGGAAAAAACAGTTTTTGGTTGTGCTGGATTTATGACAAGATGATAAGCCAAAGGTATTTGTTCATATTGTCTGTCATTATTGGGACCTCTGTTGCATTGACCTTCTGTGGACTGCTTAATAAGTAAGGCTCCATAATACAGCATATATTTCAACCAGAAAAATGCTGCCTGAAATGTATTCCCTGAAGACTACAGAGACCAGAACTTCAAGATACAGAAGGACAGCAAAGTGGCATGGCCTTCTCAGATTTTTCTTTTCTTTGGGTTATGTTTTGTTGATTTGTTTTCCCTGTTATTTGGGTATGAAATTAGTTTCGTATGTGAAATAGTTCATGTTTCAGTTTTTCAAGACTTTGCTGTTTCTCACTTGTAAGAATCCTTATGGAAACTGATTTAAATTAGGTTGCTGACTTTAGGTGACTAATAATGAGTTCCATGTCTCGAAATACAGTTCTGTATAATAACTGTAAGTCTATTAATTTGGTTTCCCCAATTTTAGTTGCTATAAATCTAGTCAATAACATAAATAATATATTGCTTTTGATCACTTCTATGTATTGACTCATATGTATACATCTGAATGTCCCTTTTGTCAAAACATAGCATACTAAGTTTATGTTTATCATCTGGCATGCTTATAAATAAAATTGGCTAAAGGTACGTGGTCAAACAGCTCAGCTGAACATAGGCTGTTGTTCAATCAGTGTTCTACCTCCATGAGGAAACTTCATATAAATAACAAGCCTGCATCCCCACTACACGGTGTATAAAACACATCCATACATTATATGTTACTATGTTTCAAGTCCTGACACATTTTTTTGATTGTTCTTACTCTGTGTGCCTACTTCCATGCTATACTCTTTGGGTTGAGTCAGTGAAGGGCACAGCTCTTGCTGCCTTACCTCATTAGCATGCATTTATTGTTTGTTGTTTGTGTAATTACTGTCCCAGAACAGGACAAAATTACATTATATGTTAGAGTTCTAAAAGGTGTCAAGATAAAGATTTATTCTTCCACAGTAGCTGACGTTTTGGTTGCTTGTCACCTGGATCTGCTGGGTAAACTGAGTTATAAGGCTCCTTATGGCAAGGCCAAATGATTTTTCAAGATCCTAAAAAGGAAAGGGATCTTTCCACGTGCTATTTATTTCTCCAATTTGTTTGCCTGGTGCATATAAATTCTGGCTATGTGTGGTTTTGGAGAAATTAATTTCACCTTGGAAATTCTCAAGTTTATGTCTGATTTTTGATAAAGTACAACTTGAATTTGTATTTGAATGTCTACTTTTGGACCAAAGGCAGACATTTGAATCTTAAAAATGTATTGGGAAGTATAGTGTCACAAACATTTGGAAATTGTTTGTATTATTTGAAAAGATCACAAGTTTTGATCTAACTTTTAGGGTGAGATGTGGGTGCAGTCATGTTCTGATATAGCTGCTTTATAGTGTCATAGCTGTACAAGCAGAGTAAAATAATCATAAAAAGCAAGAAGTCTTTTTTGTCAGAAAATTGAAAATTGTGCCCATAGACAATGGAAGGAATATAAATTGTAGTAAGTTATATTTGAAATCACATCTAATCAGGCAGGTAGTGAAGATTTTGGAATAGTTAATTGCTCTAAGCATAAAAATATGTAATAAAAATATATTCAAACATATCAGAAACTGGAAGTCTGCATTTGACTCCATAGGGCTGATAGATGTCTGGCATATATATAAAAATGACCATTTTAGTTAATAGTGATAAAATCTAAATGTTCTCTCTATATTTGTGTCCATTAGTCTTAAATAGGCACATTACTGGAAAAAAATTAGAGCAAAATATGAGAGTAATGAATTTTCAGAGGAAAAGGTTTCACCCAAGGGGTCTAGAGCGAGTCATTACCGACTTTATGATATAAAACCTGTTGCTTGAATCCTGAAGAGACCAAGGAAGCAAATGAGAACAAGTTTTCATAAAGGGCTTCAAAAGGATATCTGGGGATCTACAAGCCATTACATCTTACTTCTATACCAGTCATACTGGCAGAAAGAATAGACGTAGATAGTCAACTGGAAAATAAATGTGGCAAGTCACGTCTTGCATTTCTGCTGGTGTACTTTAAATCACACCATCAAACACAGATGAGGGCAGCTGGCTGGCAGAACACTGGATTTGCAGAAAAATAATGATTAATTACTGAGTTAAAATAAGGAAACCAGTGGTTAGTTTTCACTTTGCATGTATGCTGTCAGTGGTATTAATTGATTGCCTCTACAGGCAACAATTCTATTTGATGCTTATCTTGAGAAAACTTGTAGAAATAGGATGAAGAGTGAGATGGCAAGGCTTCAACATTACAACTCTACTCAAGGCAGGGAAGAGTTGCAGAAGATTGTCAATAAACAAGTGAGCAATGAAGTGCCAACTAATATCTAAAGTCAATAAATATGAAGCAATGCAGATGCCAAGACAATTTTGTCTGTAGATACAATTAATTGTCTTGAGATTAGTGGTGCCCCATTCCTGACTAAATATTTGAAGTAGCTGTGGACACTATTCTGAAACCCTCATCTCATTTCTTCACAGCAGTGAGAAAAGGTACGTGAGGTGTTTACAGCAGAGGGGAAATAGAGAACAAAACATGTGGCATCAGACAGCTAGCCCATAGCCTGCAGACATTTTAGATTGAGCATACTACAAGAAATTCAGTCTTAGAAAGGTTTTAACTGGATTAGGGACAGTAGAGAATGAAATAGAAATGATTAAAAGTAATCAGATATTTACTTTCCAGAGAAAGGAAAACAGTCTAAGTCTTCTCACTACAGAAAATAGACCACTGCAGGTGATTTTGGTAGATGTCCATGTAATCAAAAATTGTATGATCAGAGCAAATAGGGAGTTATTGTTCACTGTTTTTCACTACAACATATATGCAGCCTCCAGTGAAACTACTTTGTGTGCAGTAAAAAATAAACTGAAGTGTTGCTACTGAAGTGTGGAATTAATAGTTAAATAAAAGCCCATAAACAGATTTAAAAAGTCATAAGGAAAAATTGTGAAAGAAAATGTCAATCCAAAGGATTGTAAGCTGTAGCTGATGTTTCAAACAGATGATTGAAATGGAGAGGACGTTGTCGGCATAAGATAAACATCACCTACCTTTCCCCTCAATTTTTTTATGCACCACAATTATTATAAGATTCAAGTGAAATTGCTGTTCTTAATATTTTAAAACCTTGTTTTATTGTTATTATTGTTATTGTTGTTGTCATTAATTATTATTACAAGAAGCTAGCAAGTGGCTTGACACTAAAAAAATTGTCAGAACATTGTTAGCTCAAACTCTATATAATAACTGTACTCTTCACCTCTGTTGAATAGTCAAAAGCACAACTCAAGAGTTGTTGGTGTACCTGTGTGTTGCAGACTTATTACTCTTTAAACATTCACCATGGTCAGGAAGTGTCTGAAACAATTCCATGGAATTTGTTGAATACTGTTCAATATTGTAGCATGGCAAGCCTCCTTTAAGTAGAGGAAGTTGTATTCTTCTTCCATATTCCTGCCAGGAAGCAGATGTATTTTACATTGATGAGAGTTTTTGTGTGACCTGAGATTTGTAGATTTTTGGTTGGGGCCAGCACTATATGTTCAAATCAAACATAAATCCTACCACTCTGGTTTGCTATGTATGACTGGGTTTTTGAACACTGGATAATACATGTTCCAAAATACCCTTGGGATATTGTATGTTCTCAATTAAAATATTTCTAAGTATATCAATTAAAATTTTCAACATCACCAAAGTTAAACTTTATTAAAGTTACTCTAGTGCCACAGTGAAATTTTAAAATAATTTTAATAATGAAAAATTGTACCACATTTTTAGCATCACTACGTACAATATGATTCTTAAAGCAGGTGAAAATATGGGTTTGAAGTGAACATTTTTTTAGTTGAATGAAAGAACTTGTGCCTGCTCTTATGGCAGCCTTATAGAAGAATGTTCTGCCTAAGTACGGGTAAACCAGCTTGAACTCTACCCTATTTGCAATAGTTATCAGCTGGAGAAGTTACCAGATGGAGAATGGTGGGTCATACTGCTTTTGGTGTTGAAGACTATTGAGACCAGCTTGATTATTCAACCCCAAATTTATAGGTTCTGAGGAAGTGAAGAACAAAGTTTCTTGACAGAATGTGGCAGATGTGGTAGATGTGGCAGATGAAGTAACTGATAAAGGAATCATCTAGTGATAGTAACTGATATCTAAAGTGGCTGAGTGAAAGGCTGCTGGGCTGACAGAGCTGGCCTAGAAACCTATGACTCACCATCAATCCCAGCCCTGCTTTTTAAGAGCAGGTGTTGTACAGCTGGCAATAGAAGAAACACGCAGGTTTTAGAGCAGCAGTTGAATCTCCAGGCAGGACCGACCAAAAGGACCCCACCCTTTTTTATTCTCTCATCAAAAGGACCCCGCCCTTTTTTATTCTCTCATTTTTATATGTTACCAAAGACAATCAAGGATTGGTGAGAAGGGTGAACACCTCTGAAAGTTTACAGGACAAAGACATGGTCAATCATCTTTCCTCACCCCAGGGGAAAGGAATGAAAAACAATTCCACAAGTGCAAAACAATCCTGGCCAGTTAAGAAAAACAAGGACCATGTTTACAGAAAAAGCGTGGGAAACTACTGCTACAAAATTATAATCATGGAACCCTGCAAAAGCACTGCGACAGGCAGGGTCTTCTAACACACCCCTTCTAGGGGGGACATGTGGAGATTCCTCCTTGGAGGGGGAACTCAAGGTTACTCCTTGAGCAAGAGCTATTTTCCTATGGTCATTGGTACGGGTGAGTAACATCAATCTCCATTTAATAATGACTTTAATATCATTGTTTCAACATTACTTAAAAAAATGTGCATTCAATTACACCTATACATAAACTTTTAGACATAAAACATTGACGAAGTCCGGCGCTAGGATTAGATCCAGCTGTGCCTAGACTCGTCTCTGAGGAGTGTAGAGAACTCTGGGGTCCTTTCTGCATCTCATGTCTCGAAGGGAGAATGTCCCTTATAAAACTTGTCCGAAATTTCCATTTTGTCTGCAACAAGCACCTTATAGAAAACCATAGATGATAAATGTAGGTAAAGGATACTCTTTTAAATTTATGTGGAAAATACACTAACAACATGAAATTTTCACAGGAAAGTCCCCTGGCTTGTATAAGTGGACTTCTGTGTCTGTTTTGATGATCTGCTCTGTGTTCATTTTCGCATATGCTACAGATTTATGTCATAGAGGCAAGAGGTACCAAATCAGAATTCAGATCTATTGGCATTACAACAGTCTTGTAAACTATCATCAACTTTAAATGCACCTCTCCTCACCAAGGAGCCACCACAGTCAGATACTTGATTCTCTGATGTCTCAGCAAAAAGGCAGTAATTTCATGCAGTGATGAGGCTGCTGCATGAAGCATTGGCAAAGAACAGGATATGGTGAATGTAGGACATCAGCAGGAGTATAAGAACCATTGTTTTAGCAGCACCAAATGGAGCAAAAATTATATATGTAGACTTCTATGTTGTGTGGGTTGGTGCCACACAATGACTCTGTCAGTGGGAATCACTGAACTGAGAAGGAAAGAGATCTCCAGTTTGGAGAAATAAAGCTTGGCAATTGTTACTAAATGTAGCCAGGAAAGCACCAATCAAGATGAGACAGGTGAAAATTCATGGGAAGGACAATAAAACAGGAGCCAAAATGTAAGTTGAACATTATGCTTATTGCTTAAAGTTATTTTATATGCAAATGTCTGGTAAATTATGAAGCAAATGCTCCTTATTCATTATGATGAATTTGCCTATAATTTAACTAATAGTAATATTTTATACTAAGAGCTGTTTGCTCATTTTGGATCTGCAAGTGTGCAAGCATAGTATATAATTAACATTAATTGTCACTTACATGAAACAGTTTATCAAATAATTGGACTCTTACCAATGACCCGCCATGTATTTATGGTGTAGAGGCAAGAGGTAACTATACTACCCCTTGATGAATCAATAAAGTAGATTAACTGTTTTTGTGGGATCATGTGGGAATTATGGGCTTCACTCCTTAATCAAACTCAAAATACTTGGTTAAGGCTCCAAAGGAGGCACAGTCCTGAGTGGCAGCTGGGCAAATGAAGCCTCAAAGAAACCTAAAGAGGAGCACACAGTGATTTTATGAACGTCAATGTATGTGAGAGAGGAACACCAGTCATACAATTAAGGGGCAGTTTTTCCAAGATTCCTTTATAAAAAACAAAGAAATTTGTGGATATAGGGAGTTTTATGCACATCCTTTCTATTGTATGCAATTTGACCATGAGCCAGACACTTTATTCCATAAATAAAATGACCTGCTTTGAACTCTTCTTGCTGGTCAGTGTGGCTGGATGGTTGCTGTCTCCCCCAGAGCTGGGATGCCTCTCAAGGCTGCTTCTCAAGGCAGAGAGACCTTTTGCCAATGACAGATCTTTGGATGAGCCCAGTCTGAGTTCTCCCTAAATTGCAAGTGGACTGCACTCCAGGTAACTCTGCTTGAGCCTCAGAACAAAAAAGATGAGGAAAGGGAAATACATTTCAGGCTGCATCTCACCTCTTGTCACTGGGTGACTGAATAGCACTGGCCTGACGGAGAACAGGCTTCTTCAGTAGTTTTGGGGATTTTTTTCTGCCTGAAAATAATCCCAGATTTTTACAACATGGGCCAGGTAATACCCAATGCAACTGGCTTCTGAAATCGTGGACTCTTAAGCAACTGGGAAATAAGGTAACAAACAAATGAAATATCTTGGAAATAACTCTTAGAACTGAACAGAAGATTGTAATTTCACTTTACAGGTGCACACATGAATGAGAAAACAGTTAATTTATGTCAGTAGCAAGCCAATGATTTTAAGGGCAGTACTCCAAAGAGCAGTCTGTAGGAGTCAGGTATCATGTATTTCAACAAATTACCTAACTTTATGGAATAGGCATATTGGGAAGGTACCTCAAAAGCTCCTACAAGTGAGACATTAGGTTTGCCCTTGTGTTGTAGTCCGCTCCTCAGTGGCTCTTGGCCCCTTTCCCCGCCCCTCTCCCCATTGGCTCACATTAATGTCAATCAGCTTTGTCTCCGCCCCACACGACCCCTACCTGCCCCCGTATAAAACAGGCCTGTTTCCTGTGTGCTGCCAGCATTCAGCTCTGCCTCTGTTTGAGGAGAGCACAGTGAACTCCTTGGAACAGCACGTGGATGGACCCTCCAGTCTCTTTGTCTCCAAGGACGCATCCAGGTGTGTAAGTGGCGCCCTGTTACCACCTACAGGGGTGGCCTTATGTTTTCCGTAGGTGCTGCGTGAAGCACTGCCTGAGGGTCTCCACGAGGGGCCCCGCAGGGACTGGCGGGATATAAGTCCGC
>VZTZ01031730.1:24190-62790 GCA_013400955.1 Drymodes brunneopygia
TGTGCTACGCAAGTTTAACAAGCCCATTTGCTTGTGGCGGGGAGAACATTGCTTTCATCAGATCTCTAAATTTACATTGTGTCAAAGAACTGTCATTAATCTCTGTCATTGGTTCTGAATCATCAAAAGCATACTCTAGGTCTATGTGATCCAAAGGAAATCTAGTTTCAGGTTACTGAGGTCAGCTAAAATTAGCCTTATTCCAATGCTTTGTTAACACCAGGAAATCTCAGTTTATTCCACAATGAAAAGTTATATTTAAATTTTTAGGAAAATCTGACCCATCCCATTTGTTTTCTTTTTTTTTTGTTTTGGTTTGTTTGTTTGTTTTCTTCTTGTTATTTTTTATACTTGTTACAGCAGCCATGTAAGGGAAGTGTCTGTTCTGTGGAAGTNAGATACACAGTATAATTTTTTTAGTCTGTATTAGAGTTTTCTTTTGACTTTCTGATGAATTGGTCAATGGAAGTTAGAAGTCTTTCCCTAACATCTACAATGAGAGGAAGACTCTCTGGAAGTATAGACACAACTGTGATGCAACACATTTTTTTGCTGCCCAGTCAGTGCAGAGAGGTAGTATCTTCAAAAATGAATGTGGTCCATGTGAGGAATTACAGCTGCTCCTGAAATTTCAGTCATGGTGCAGCTTAATATGATGTGAGTGGTGAGACAGAAAATCATGAAAAGGCTGAGGAAAATACAGGTACTTAATGTGACATCTTTCAAGAGGGCTAATAAAAGTCAGTGGCATTCCTGCAGAGCTTAAAATTCAATGTTCCTTAAATCTGATTATCTTCAGGTTGTGAAGAATATAGGAAAAATTGAAATTTCAATTAATATTATCCAACAGTTTGTGGAATTGTCTACAAGCTTAACTTGCATTTCATGTAAAATACTGAGGCAATATTAATGTTTATCCTGCAAACTGGTGCTAAATTAAAATTCATTCTACTGTGTGCTTGGTGCTTCAACAAAAATGGCTGGACATGTCCCAGCAAGTTTACAGAGAAATCAACGGGACAAAAGTGTTGGGGGGAATATTGAGTTTTTACAAGTGTGAAATTATGCCACAAAAAGATAAGACTGTTTTCTTAAGTTTTGGAAATCTCTCTCCCAGAGTTAATTCACACATTCCCAGGTGGGAATTTGCAGTTCTGAACTCCATTATAATGCTTGGAACTCTTTCTCCTTGGCCCATCATATTAAAATTTGGTTGAAGAAACGAAAAAAGTAATTCCTTAAACCAAGATAAATTTCCCTTTGGGACCATTTTACTGTGTGTAATCTACTGGGCTTCATGTTCTTCAGAGAAATTATCTAAATAAAGAAGCCTGGACTTTAGAAAAGTGAAGTATTTTGTCATCCCATGAAACTTACAGAAATCAGAGTCCAAAAATGGTCCTAAAACATTCAGAAAATTATTATGGAATGTAAAATTAGATGAAAAACAGAGGCAAGAGAAAGAAGGATGATGAGGATGTAAGAAGAAAAACTTGTTTGTGATTTTTATGTTAGTACACATACATTGATAGTGCAAGGCCTGTTAGCTTAATGATAGTAGTGAGTTTTTCCCCTAGAATTTCTGAATCCAAAGAAAAATGTATTTGATGGGGATGTTGAAATTTTGCTGCAGACATGGAATGTACAACCACTTTTTACTGGGATAGGTTCTTTGTAATGTTTGTTGAAAGCAAGTTTTAATCTGACTTGTCTCCAGGGTTTTTGCACACAAAGCAGCACTGTGATCACCACTGCCTTTCAGAGAAAGCTCCTCCAAAGCCAAGGTAAATGTTTTGAGAAACAATGTATTACCATGTCATTGTTGGAAAAGATGTTAAATTTCAAAATCTACTAGGGATTTTTTTTTGGGGGGGGGGGGGGGGGTTTGGTTTGGTTTGATTTGGTTTGGTTTTTTGGTTTAGTTCAGTTTGGGTCTTTTTGCTTGGTTTTGCTGGTTTTAATTTTTATTATTTATTTGTTTTTCCTAAATAANAATCTGACCCATCCCATTTGTTTTCTTTTTTTTTTGTTTTGGTTTGTTTGTTTGTTTTCTTCTTGTTATTTTTTATACTTGTTACAGCAGCCATGTAAGGGAAGTGTCTGTTCTGTGGAAGTTTGGATACTGGAAGTGGTTGGTTCAACCCTTCCTTTATACTGTTCCCGTGAGCATAATGGGTTGTCTAGAATGAAAGTCACCCTCATTTTGTTCTCAAGACTTACCCGAGGGCATGCGTCATTCAAAGTGGCAAACATTAAACAGGTTTGTATATTGATTGCTGCACCACTTACTTTTAAATATTCATTAGATTTTAGTTGCGTCTTTAAATCATAACCTCAAGATGTATTTATAAAATATACAATTAGAAGATGTGTAATATACACTTATCATGGACTACATGAATTCTACAATTACTCATAGTTCATATGTTAAAAAATATAATCTTGTCAATCAGAATAGGTTTTAATATGAAGCAAATGTCAGATTTGCGCATTCTGGTGTTTTGACTTACAAAACAGATTATCTCTAACATGAGATCTGTGTAAATTACTTTGACAGAATATTTCTATGGCTGTAATGTTGCTTTTGTGTACTATGTTATTCACTCTAAGCCTCCTAATTGCTAACTTAGAAGCTTTTGTGACAACATCCTTTGCTCTTAAATTGGGGTTCTGATATTTAAAGTAGAATAAGTATAAAACAGATGTTTGCACAACATACAGCTTCCTGAGAAACACCTTTTAGCTATTTTCCATAAAATCAATTCCTGTACAAATGCACCTGTAGAATTTCTGTGCAAAATGTGTCTCTCCAGGTAAAAGGAAATCCCAT
The DNA here is from genome assembly GCA_013400955.1 of Drymodes brunneopygia. Lineage (NCBI taxonomy): Eukaryota > Metazoa > Chordata > Aves > Passeriformes > Petroicidae > Drymodes > Drymodes brunneopygia. The sequence goes on from VZTZ01031730.1 coordinate 27,021, forward strand.
GTTTTCCAGATTTTTTTAAGTGTCTATAAGTGCATCATGATTTGGTGTGATTGCATACTTCAAATACTGAAATTCTCACGGGAAAGGGAATTCTGAGGGGTGACCACTTGGGCATTTATCATTAATGAGTACCTATGAACAGAGAAGCGAAGAATAGATGTAGTGCGGGCTCTGCCAAGCAATTGTTTTCATACCTCATTTACATCAACAGGGTTTTCTTCTTCGGGATCTTTGTGGCACAATAGAGTTGAGGATTTCTTTGCTTCTCAGCTGCCTACAGGAGCTGACCAATGTGCAAGCCTTCAGTAACTTTTTAAAAGTGGTTGTGTCACCTGTGAATATTTTTTAAAATTTCACTTCCAGTTCATTTACTTTGTAAATGGTATTGCATTTGTTGATTGTGGGCAACATCAATGTGATATTTATTTACCCTTCACACCCAATAAGTCTACCACATCATAAAACGTTTATTGCCAAAGTACAGATGCATCAATAATTGAATGCCAGTAAAGGAAAAGGGGGATGTAGTTCCTGTCATTAATATCAGAGTTGAGGGTGTTGTGTAAAAAAGCATCAATTATATATATCTCTCTTATATGTGGCTTGTGACAATCACGGTTCTAAAATTGGAATTTGACCACTTTTATCAATATTGGCATTAAATAACTGAGCATAAAATTGAGTCACTGGTAACTGAAACCATGAAACCTATAATATTTTATGTTCTAGCTGTTTTTCCCTCTGGAATATATCTTGCCTGATTGTGTTTGCTGTAACATAAGATACTTTCTTCCCAAAATGCATATTTAGTGGGATTTATTAATTTAACTTCTTTTTTCAGTTATATGTATTTTGTTACTCTTGTGGTTAAAAATCTCAGCTTTGTTCCAATAAGAACCCTTTTCATTAAATTTTATGGAAGCCATTGAACTTCAGTGTTCTTCAGAATTGCAAATCATACAAGTTTTAAGCGTCTCCTTGCCTGAAGATAGTGTATTAAAATGCATGTGGGTTTTTCCCTGCCCTGTCCCCTCTTCTCTTAAAGAACATCATCTTGCTTTTCATCTTGTGCACTTCAGTGTGAGGAAAGGTTAGTGGACACCTGGCAACCATTACCGGTATCACACATTTTTAACATTTTGTTTCTTCTGCTATGGCATGCAGTTTGCCTGAGTTTTCAGAATTTCTCCAGATGGACTGTTGCCTCACTCAGTCACTTAGAAAAGTTGGTATGATCTGCCTTTCTTAGAAAGGTATGTCTCTTTGTAGCAAAGCCACACTTTTTTGGAAATACATCATCTAAGAAGCAATATGAGTAAGCTTGGATTTACCTTGTCAGTGCCAGTAGAGAATAAAATCAGCTTGACACGATTTGTGTTTATCTGTGTCCCCATGGTATCGCTGAAATTAAACAACATTCAGATGTATACAAGCAGAACATAGTGAGAAACGGGCAAACAGCAAAATGACAGTGTTGTGTTCTATCAAGACTCAATGGTGTACCCAGATGCTACACTCTCTTCACTGTTTACTTTGCTCATTATTTTGTTGCCCTCATACCCTTCAATTTAAACCCCTGATTTCTTCCAAAGGGAAATAACATGTTTTTTTGTTATTAATGGTCTGTGGTTTGAGCTTTTCTGTTCCTCTATTTCATCAAGACCCACAGTAGTCAGGCAAATGCATGCTTGCCCATCACTTTTGTTTCATCATTGGGACCTTGATCTTTCTCTTTGTTTGTCACATACACCTGTCCTCATTACAGCAGATTGGAGTTCATGGTGCTGAAATCTGAATTTTTTTCTGTACCAGCTATCTTATATGCCAAGCTCACATCATAGCATTTGAGATCCCACTGTGCAAACTTGTGGGATAAAACAAACACCTGCATTATCCCAGTTTAAGGTTTCTATAAGCACCTGTAGAGAGATTTTCTTGTACTCCAGTGTACAGGCATTCTGAAGTAACAGACAAAGAAAACACCTCAAATACAATTAAATGCTTATTCACCAGTAAATGACTCATGAAGCTTAGCCATTTGGGGACAAAATGATCATCTGTATAAAACTAATAGAAAATAGCCTATGTGTTCACCTTGAGGTGTTAATTTAATTTTGGTTTGTTTTTGGGGTTTTTTTTTCAATTTCTTATGAAGACCTATTAACAGTCAGTCACTCTTGGTGCCAGACTCTGATAAGCTCTTGTCCACACTACAGTGAATTCAAATGATCACTGGAATAAATTGTAGTTTGATTTTCATTCTCTGAGGAGCTCAGTATTGTGTGGGAAGATTTATAGTGAAATGGTTATATATGAAAACTTAGCAGTCTTGTGAATGCAAGGCTAAGTTCCACAGGGTGATAGTAAATTTGTGGGGTGAGCTGCCAAGGAAACCCTGCTTTTGGGCAAAGAAAGATCAGTTGTTTCAAATTACAACATTGAGAATTTTATTCTAACGATCAGGAATAATGATAGAAAATCTGTAGCTGTGTTTCTTAAAATGCCTTTGGAGATCAGCAGAATATGGTCTCTAAAAAATTGTCCACATCTCTTTTCCTGTTAGTTTGTTTCAGAGTATCTTTGTACATTGACTCTATTCTAACTGAAGGTATCAGCAAAATTCTCTTATGTTCTCTGTGATGAAATAAGGACTGAGATTGAGTACACTTGTTACATACAAAATTACAGATAAAAACCAATTTCCAAATACAAATAGTCATGTGGAGTCATGTCTCTGAGCCTTGTCAAGGATCTTTATAGTACCCATTAAATCATCCTTCTCTTTCAACTATGTTGTAATTATAAATAGGTTCACAATGAATTCTCAATTCTGCACACGTAAATCATGCCACATACCATTATCTGATAGATCTGAGCAAGGCACACATGGCTGCTGAGGTGCTAAAATATCAGGCCACGCAGTCAGCTGTATTTCTTAGCAATAGCTGCTGTGTGTTACAGGCTAACAGGGAGGCAATAAATAAAAAATTCAAAATTTCTACAAAACCTGGAGCAATACCAAAGATGAGTAATAATTTGCTTGAAGTTAAATGCAGACAAGACTGCAAAAAGAAAAAAGAAGTCTCAGTGAAGGGATAAAATATATTTTTGACTGACTGCTATGTTTGCTCCTTCTTTAGATACCTAACTTTGATACTATTTTTTTCCATTACTTCTTTTAAGAAGATGCAGCTTTAAAGGATGAATTAAGTATGTTTTGTCACTAGAGAAGTAGTAGCTGGTGAGATTTACCCTATCTGTGATACAAGTTCCTTGTGCAAGGAGGCATGCTGGGATGGGGGGGAAACCTCCTGTGCCTGGTGACCAATGCAGTTCAGTGCAGTTTGTCCCTCAGAGTCATAACACACATGCTTTCTACCTGCTCATTATCAATATGGACTGTTTTATATTAGACTTCTTTTTTAAATTGAAATGAATCTACTGCTTAATAGAAAAGCTGTGGAGAGGACTTCTTTGGTGCCGTCCTTTTTGTTCGTTATGGGCTGCAAAACAACAAACCTCTTCGATACCCTTCTGTGAGATTACATTTCTTCCCTAACACTCCAAAAATATACGTGTGTAGCAGCTGAATTAATGATCCTTTAATGAGAAGGAAAAGCTAACTGACTGGAGTTTATTGAAAAATAATTTTCATTTCATTTGATTGCTGCTTTTTATGCTTTTTATTGTGTTTTAATTAGCTATGACATGAAGATTTAGTTGGTAAAATTTATTTGGATGAACAGTAGCATACAATGAAAATGGCAGAATTGAGTGTTAACACAATGCTTTCCTGTTTTTCCCCTCCCCCAAATTTCCCCTAAGTATTGTGTTCTTCTATGAAACCAATATTAGGAAGAAAAAAAATGAAGATAGAAGAAGTGAGCGTTTCCATGACGTGAAAAATATTGTAGATTCTGCTGGCAGAGTAATTCACCAGCTCATTTCCATCAGCTTTTATTTCACGGCAATTGTAAAATAAACCACTCGTAGCGCATGCTGTTGATGTCTAGTCCCTGGGGCATAACTGCTGTTACACAGTATGGGTCATGTGCTAGCTAAAGTGTGCATTAAAAAGATAGAAATTAATAGTAGATCTGATTCCAAGGTAAATGGTATTCAATGGCAAGGTAATTCCCTTAATGGCCACCACCAATAGATTGTCATGCATGTTTCTTTTTTTATTCCTGTTTTTCTCCATTTACAGAGGAAAAAGCAAAAGCATCCAGTATCACAGCAAAGTCTAAAAAAAATTCATTCAGGACAAAGCCTCTGTGCTTACTGTGATACTCATCTGTCCTAAGTTTCCTTCTTCCCCGGCTCATCTTGTGCAACTGCAAAAATTTACCACTAGTGTTAATATGTCAGTATTATATTTCCTGTGGGATTAGTTACATCACCTAGCTTCTTTTACCAGTCTCAAAAACTTTGGCATTAGATTGCATGTCTATTCAGTGGCTCCCTAATAAAATATTTTGCAAGAAAGAATATCAGGGTTTTTTCTTTCTATAAAATTGTCCACCTATAAAATAAGCATTGAAGCAGTTTCAAAACATACAGATTACAGAAACTTTTATACTACTGAATTCTTATTCCATTTTTTTACAGGAATCCTCTAATTTTAAGGAACAATGAAACCCTTGACAAGAGAAAAACTGCAAAGCAGGAAACAGACAGAAAAATATGTCCACAAAGCTGCTTTTCTCATTGCACATGTATAAATAAATTAAAACTCATATCTGGATTTGGAGCACAATGAGAGTCTCAGTAGCACTTTGCATATCTTTGAGAATATTGTGGTCTCAGGGATTTGTGTTTTGTTATGAGAATATATTCAAACTTCCTTTCCCAAAGCATAAAACATCCAGTCTAGTTCTTAGTGAAGCGAGTAGAAAAACAGGCATTGATTTCCATGTGGAAGAGGGAAGATTGGTCCCCAAATGAATTTACCACTTAATGCTAGCTTTATATATTGTAATACAGGATAAAATGTTCTGAATACAATAACTCTCCCCTTCTTGCCTACTGCACACCTCATGGTACTGCTGAGTTGGCATGTAAGGAAGGAGCGATAAAGAGGAATAATCAACTACTAGCCTACATTTACATTGACAAAGGCAGACTGTTTCCCTCCTGAGGCAAAGGAGGCAGCAAGGAAAAATGTGTAGTTCTTAACTAGACTATTTCAGCAGCTGCTCTCTCTCTCTGGGAGGAAGATTAAGTCATCATGAAACCTTACCTTCTATAAGGAGTGATTGTTAAAGAACAGTAGAGAATTTCAGATGGAAAACTCCCCAAAAAACAACCACTAAACCCTGAATTTAAAATCACTTTTTTTTTTGGCCTGGTCTGTAATATAGTTTCATTGCCATGCCTTTCTACCAATTATTAGTTTATTCTTGTTGCCTCCTTGATAAATAGATACGTTATGTGTAGTATTGTGCATTTGGGTTTTATTTTGTCTCATTCTGCACCAAAAATAAGGTACCTGGAAGGAAATAATGCTGATGTACTATATATTCTTCAATATTAGAAATACATTGTCCTCTCTCCTTTCTCTAGTGAATTATAATTGTTACAGAACTGCTTTTAAAAAAAATTAAAATAATGGAAATTTATCATCCTATATGTTATCATCATAGCAGTATTCTTCTTGTTATTTCTTAAATCCTACAGGAAAAATATCTGGAATATTATTATTACATTAATCTACTGCTATTAAACACTTGTATAAAGAATAAATAGATTGAGACAAAAGGGGTACTTTATATTCAACAGAAGACTGTATTAGTTAAAATTTCTTGAAGTGTTGAGTGTTTTCAGATCGTTGAAGAAGATCTGTAATTTTATTGTATATGTGTTTGACATCTTGCTGTCGTTTTTTAGTTGACCTGTTTTACTTAAACAGGACTCACACAACTCAACAGCTATGTTTTATAAATACAAAATGTTTGATTTCTCATAAGAAAACACTTTTGCCCTCTACATCTATTTTGAGTAGTTTTTTTCTTTAATATTCAGGCTCTGTTTCTGTGTGACTGGAGAAATATCAATGTTTCTTGACCTGAAAGAAGCCTTCTAAAACAATTTGTCCTTTTAAGGCAATTGTGTAACTAAGATTTCACACAGCTGTTTTTGCAGGACTGTGTCAGACCAAGGTTATAGAAACTTGCTTGTGTTTGGATATTGCACATATAAGTCTTTAAAAACCTTGATTATCATGAGTTTGCAGGTCAAACTGTGGTACTTCACTCCATTGTGCTGGTCTTTTCAAGTCAGTGCACAAGTAAAGAACCACAGTATGTGGGAAGCTTGCTGGATGAGCTATGTAAATGAAATACATCTGCTTTCCCACCACTAGTCTTTGTCTTGGCTTAAATGCTGAGTTGTATGAACAGCTGTAACCTCTTGCTAGTTGGATTGAATTTATTGTGAGTTCTAGGTGTTTGACTTTTCATAGGAGTTAGAACTTTTAAAACAAGTATTTTTTTAGTGAAGTTGATTATGTGGAGGACAGAAGAAAGCAAGGGTACTAAAATGTCACTTGGAGACGTTTACTGTTGAAATCAAATACTTGAAATATGTTTCTTCAACACTGCAGATACGCTTTACCTAAAAAGTCCCTTGGTACAAGGGCTCAGTATCAAGTTACTCACACGATGAGCCTGAGGAGTCAACTGGCACCAATCCACAGGCAAAACATTCACCTAGGAAAAGTTCAAAAGGCCAGTTCTGCCTTCCTCCTGTGGTATGATGCTTTCTTTCTAAGGTATCTCTCTACTTTAAGACAGAGTGGTTGCAAGATCAAAACAGTAGCGGAAGAGATTAAAAGATACTTTCTGTCCTAATTGTATTCTGTGTTTCTAGCAACAACATGCTTGAAATATTGAGATACCTCATGTAAGTGTTATTTGTTTAAAGAATCTGAGCTGCCAGACCAGCCAATACGGTCCCACAGTCCATGCTGATGGGGAATACAGAAAGTGGAGAAAAATACAACTATTATGTATTCGGCATCCAGAAATTTATGGTATACTTTTTGTACTGTGCATGTTCTGTTACTCCTTGATGATTACATTTAGCTCAATATAGAGTTTTGAATAAGAACTGGTTTCTCCACAGGTATTCTCGAAGAATAACAAAATGTGACTTCCATATGAATTACATATTTGACAATTAAGATCCTCAGTGTTATACTTTCCAATTACAATACTTTTACGTGAATGCTTTATTTTGTGCAAGGTCTACTCAAATATTTGACAGATTAGTAGTGGCTATTTATGTCAAGTATATTTCAGTGTAAATTTTCCCATATTCTTTGTATTTGTTTGGTTTTATTTTTTTTTTTCAAAAGAAACCTCTTCATTTATGTTTTTAATACTGTGGTTGATTTTTCTGATTTCTTGTGATACGTGTATTTCAAAATACAATATTTTATTTTCTTGGCAAATATGTAGTTTCTGCGTGGAAGATGGAAAGGTACTCTTAGGATGTTTCCAGCATCACTTAGAAGAAAACTGGAAATCATAGCATAAACAGTCTGCTCTGTGATATGAAGAACACGGTGGAGATGTATTAAAGAATAGAGATGTAAAATGCTGATGGAGAGTAAAGAATGAGACAAATCTTTTAAACTTTTTATTCTTACTGGATTCTTGAATGTTCCTAAATCCTTCTCACCATTAATATACAATAGGCTTCGTCCAATTTCTTTATTAGGTTTGTAATTGCTTTTCTAATAAAAAAAAATGTAATTTATGGCTAAGAAGTAATGAGTCTCAGGTTGATAAAGACTAATTCGGAATCTGCTTTGGACTCTTACTCTGTGTAACTGAACGTCATTTTCAAGTACCATCTGTGTATCATTATTTTTCCTAGATGAAAGAAGTGCTCCTCAAAAACAAAGCAAAAAAAAAAAAAGGAAAAAAAACCAAAATCCTTCATTTTCTTGCTTGTGCACATCATTTGTCCATCAAGCTGCTGTTAACTTTTTAGTGCTGAAAACAGTCCATTATAAAATGAGCTCAACTGACTACAAGGTTCAGACCCTAGAAGAATTGTTTTTGCTAAACCCTATTAAACTCAATAATAATGATAATAATGATAATAATAATAATAATAATAATAATAGTCATGATCTCGGATACAAATAATGCATATTGTACAAGCTTCAGGGCCAGCATCACTCTGAGTTGACATGTCAGTCGAACACATCTGACACAGTTTTTTAAAATGTTTTTAGAGGACGTGACTTATGTTATTAATCCTTTATCTTTTTCTGCCAACTCCCTTAACAAAAAACTGCTGTTTCCAAGTATGTTTGAAATTGCTAGCATCACATGCTTACACAAGTGGTGCCTAAGAACATCAGATGGTAAATCCAAGCATATTAATTACATCATTAAACTAACATTTGGTATACCACTGAGATACATTGTAATAACAATAACCTTCATGTGTAATAAGATGCACAGCCAGCATGTAATGTGAGAGCTATGTACAACTGAGAGATTCTATTCTATACTTGCATGGGGTAATTGAATTGACTGAGAAATAAGAAAGAATATACTGCCTTAATTACCACTGTCCTGCTTTTTATATAAGTCTCTATGTATATAAGAGGGTGTGTGCATTCATGTCTGAAAATTGTCACACTCTGAAAGCCAGATAAACTATTTCAGAGAAGTCAGAGTTGCTTGGTTGCATCTGTTGAAAACAGTCTGTGCTGTGTATGAGAGCTCATTTCAGTACAGTAATTACCATAGCTGAGATAAAGCCTGTGCTAAATGCCATTTTCAGCTGACAAACACGTGAAACCAAGCACCACTAAATGATTCAGTTGTTCTGAGAGTGCTTAGCTCTGTGTCTGGGATAAAATCATTTGTCCTGACTGCAAAATAAATAAACAAATGCAAAACCAGAACAGAATGAAAAAGCTGAGAGCAGAGGGTGGAAAAAAGTCAGTTAATGTACCTAATCAAGTGGAGAGAGAAGTTTGAGAATGATCTAGTAACAACTCCTAACAATTATATTAAACACTTTTGCTACAAATTCTTTAAAGGTCATCAGAATGCAAATTTCCACCATGTTAGCAAGTAGCCAGAAGAATGTTGTTCCTAAATTGATGGTAATCTCAATATACTAAAAGCAACATTTTTTAGCAGATTCCTAAAGGATGAGGCATGCACTTATCACAAAGAGTGGGGTGTTGAGAAGTTACACATCATTGCAAAAATATTCCTTAGTAGGGAAAAGCAAAGAAGGCAGTAGTTTTCCAAAGTCCTTTGCATTAAAAAACACCAGTTTTTAAAGATACAAGGAAAAAAAAAGGTTTGTGGGGGAGTCAGGTGTCTTTCCTCACAACAAGGAACTGTTTAACTGCAAGCAACATTTTCTCACTGGAAAAAAGTTGGACAATTCTCTTTGAGCTAGAAAAAGGTTTATTGACTTCAAAAAGTTACTGATGCCAGTTGACATTTACTAAATATTTTATGCTGGAGGAGAGGAATATGGCATAGCGCTGCTGAAGTACAGTCACAAGCTGAGAAGTTACTCTAGCTCATGACACAGTGTGATACAGTACAGAGAACTGAGCTTGGCTTCTGAAAACAGAGTAAAGGGACTAATAAGATGTCATGTTAAAGGTAAAATGTCCTTCCTCCCCACTGTTTGTGCTCTGTTCTTCATCTAGATGTGATCCACAGTGATTAAAGCTGGCAAAGGTGCTGTGTGTATTGCCCGTAGGATTTCCTGCACTGTACTTCCAGACCCAGCTGCAGAGTTCTTGTTGGCTGAAAGCCTGGCAGGACTGGAGGTGTTCTCCCTCTCTGAAGACTTTACAGTCTATTTCTTTCAAACACCTGGCCATTTGCAGTCCCTGAGTACTGACTGTCATGTAAACAATATATAATACCGTGTTGTTACACCAGGAAGGATAGTGGACCTGAATGCTGTGCTATTAGTACCAGGAGAACTTCAATAAGGAGGGAATGTGGGGAAAGAGACATGCAGTGAAGGCAAAGACAAGAAATACTAGCACCTGAGATAGAAATTAGTCAAAACCCCTCTCTAAATGTCTCTGTCCTTCTAAACATTTTATGTTGATGAATGAAGAATGAACGAACTGCAACTTGTGTCACTCATCTTTTCTATCAGTGAACATATGTATAAATAATCTATAGTAAATGTGTGATATGATGATTAACTGAATTAAAAATTGACCTCAAATTTTACCTGTATGCAAATCAAACCTGGAAAGGAGCACATCAGGAACACAAAACACAAAATGCACAAAAGATTACAGGATGATATTTTAAAGCAGTTTTTTAAAAGCAGCTTGCAGTAACAAGTATTTGTTCATAGACAAGACTGCATTACTATTTTTTAGACCATGTTGCTTTTGTCAAGCATATCAAATATGAATAATCGAAAATAGTAAATTTGCTAATTTTCTTTGCATTGTAGAAAATCTCTCATTGCTCAATTAAAATAGATTACTCTTCTTGATTAAATTTTAAAAATTACATTTTTAGAGAAAGGGAGAACTCTCAGGTAATAATGGATTAAGATGTTGAGAAAAAATGTTGATTTTTTTCTTTATCAAGTATTTTAATGAAATTTTATGTAGATAGGGATCTTATTTTTCAGTGGTCTGTGGCCAGCTGTTTCAGATGAGAGAGTATATGGAGAGAAGTTGGTATCTGAGAGGTCTGTGCCCATGGCCAGAGTATCTAATATTACTCTGTACTATTTTCAGGCAGCAGCCTATGCAGATGCACCAGCAAATTTGTCTCACTGCTGGGTATGTCCATTATAGAATTTTTTTCTTCAGTACATCATGGGTTTTCTTAGGGAACTCGTTCTAAAGCAAGCAGCTGTTCTGGTGTCTGAAGTGTGCAAGCTCTGGGTGAAGTGTGCAAGATCTTCACAGAATCATAGAATGCCTTGTTTTGGGGCACCCCTTCCAGTTTGTCTAGTTTAAACCCTCACACTGTGGGGACACCTTCCACTAGAGAAGGTTGCTCAGAGCCCAATTCAGCCAGACCTTGAATACTTCTAGAGTGCCCACAGCTTCTCTGGGCAACCTGTTCCAGTGCCTCACCACCCTAACAGTAAAGAACTTCCCAATATCTAATCTAAACTTACCCTCTTTCAGTTTGAATCCATTCCCCTTTGTTCTGTCACTACATGCTCTTGTACATACTCTCTTTCCAAATTTCTTGTAAAGTCCCTTCAGGTATTGGAAGGCCTCAATTAGGTTCAAAGCCTTCTCTTTTCCAGGCTGAACAATCTCAATTGTCTCATCCTTTCCTCATAGGAGAGGTGCTCCATCCCTCTAATCATCTTCATGCCCTGCCCGTGGACTTGCTCCAAAAGGTCGATGCCCATCCTGTGCTGCAGACCCCAGAACACTACTCCAGCTGGGTCTCATGAGAATGAAGCTCTTCCCCTGATACTCTAGGGACAGCTTTCTGTAGGCATGAAAGCAGAATTTCAGATTATATTGCTAGATAGGATGATGATGGTGTAGCACTGTTCCTGTCATGAGGAGACGAGGCTTGTAAGCATGCCATTGTCTTATGACAGCTTTGCAGGTCATCAGGTGCACTGCTGGCAAGCTTTTGCTGAAATTTGAAGAGAAGCAAAAGCATCTGCCCTGCCAGTAGCATCAGGACTGGGAGTGAAAAGAGGAAAATCTAGATTGACATTTCCTTGGATCAGATTTGTACTCTGAAAAGCCGTTTGTGGGGCTTCTGCAGTACATGCTGACTAATGAGAAAAGATTGAGTTAGAGGGTTTTGCTGACCAGTACTGGCTGCAAAAAATCTGTGATTGCAAGTGACACTTTTCTGGGATGTCTGTGGAGCTTGGCTTCTGAGACAGCATTTTGACAGCAGAGGGATTTTTCTTCTTGCTTAGTTTTTTTACCAGATGATTAATTGTAGGTAGGCTCTGCTATTAAAATAATGTTTCTTGGCCTAAAAGTGGTGAGAGTTAGCCATAGATTTGCATGTGGAATGAGACTTTGAGAAACTTTTTCAGTCCTTCTGCAGTGTGCCTTATGTTGAATGGGTGGAAAGAAATATTTCANCTCATTTAAGAAGCATGTTTTCATAAAGCTACACTTTTCTTTAATTGTTTCTTAAATAATTAAATAATATTTAAAAATTAGTTTTACTTTTTAAATAAGAGGGGAAATTATATCAAGTTCTGCTAAAGTGTGATGGTTGAATTAGCAACAAGAAAAGTGCAGAAACAGAGCTCAATACACTAAAGTAATGCTGTGAGTCCAGTCACCAAAAAGTCGTGATTGCCCAACTCTTTTCTAACAGGGCAGTGTGCTCTGTTAGAAAAGTGAGGATTTAATGTTTTTGACTATTAATCTAAAATTGTGTGTAAATTCAGTCTGTCAGACTTGCCTATTGCCTTACTGCAAACTGTAAAGTAGTTTCTTATGCTCAAGCTCTTTAGAGGTACGAACAACTGTACTCCAGCACATTTTCAAGTAGAAAAATTTACCCTTTCATGAGCTTTGCATTTTCTGGTTCTTGAATTTTTTTTATTTGCAGTGAAGTGCTGTCCTTCCCCTTGCCAGTCCAGGAAATCTCTTTTTTTGTGAAGATTGCTCAGAGTTTTCTGAAGGTAACTTCTCTCCTTCTTTTTTTTTTTCCTTTCCCCTCTTCTGTTGCATTTGCCAGGCACCAAGAGATAGATAAAGCTCCAATCCTTGAAAGCAAGTCAGGCCAGTTGCTTTGAATCTGGGAGGTGAGGAGAGGAGCAGGCAATTACTGGGTTTTGTTCAGTTGCCATGGTACCAAATGGAAAATGTTTTCAATTTCAGTTTTGAGATCCTGTCATTTGAGACTCTTCTCAGTGCTGGCAAGTGATAGCCCATGCCTTGGAGACCCTTCTCTTTTATTTTTTGTAGTTCTGGGAGGATTTGCTTATTATGAGTGTACAGTGGTATGTGANTAGTTTAAACCCTCACACTGTGGGGACACCTTCCACTAGAGAAGGTTGCTCAGAGCCCAATTCAGCCAGACCTTGAATACTTCTAGAGTGCCCACAGCTTCTCTGGGCAACCTGTTCCAGTGCCTCACCACCCTAACAGTAAAGAACTTCCCAATATCTAATCTAAACTTACCCTCTTTCAGTTTGAATCCATTCCCCTTTGTTCTGTCACTACATGCTCTTGTACATACTCTCTTTCCAAATTTCTTGTAAAGTCCCTTCAGGTATTGGAAGGCCTCAATTAGGTTCAAAGCCTTCTCTTTTCCAGGCTGAACAATCTCAATTGTCTCATCCTTTCCTCATAGGAGAGGTGCTCCATCCCTCTAATCATCTTCATGCCCTGCCCGTGGACTTGCTCCAAAAGGTCGATGCCCATCCTGTGCTGCAGACCCCAGAACACTACTCCAGCTGGGTCTCATGAGAATGAAGCTCTTCCCCTGATACTCTAGGGACAGCTTTCTGTAGGCATGAAAGCAGAATTTCAGATTATATTGCTAGATAGGATGATGATGGTGTAGCACTGTTCCTGTCATGAGGAGACGAGGCTTGTAAGCATGCCATTGTCTTATGACAGCTTTGCAGGTCATCAGGTGCACTGCTGGCAAGCTTTTGCTGAAATTTGAAGAGAAGCAAAAGCATCTGCCCTGCCAGTAGCATCAGGACTGGGAGTGAAAAGAGGAAAATCTAGATTGACATTTCCTTGGATCAGATTTGTACTCTGAAAAGCCGTTTGTGGGGCTTCTGCAGTACATGCTGACTAATGAGAAAAGATTGAGTTAGAGGGTTTTGCTGACCAGTACTGGCTGCAAAAAATCTGTGATTGCAAGTGACACTTTTCTGGGATGTCTGTGGAGCTTGGCTTCTGAGACAGCATTTTGACAGCAGAGGGATTTTTCTTCTTGCTTAGTTTTTTTACCAGATGATTAATTGTAGGTAGGCTCTGCTATTAAAATAATGTTTCTTGGCCTAAAAGTGGTGAGAGTTAGCCATAGATTTGCATGTGGAATGAGACTTTGAGAAACTTTTTCAGTCCTTCTGCAGTGTGCCTTATGTTGAATGGGTGGAAAGAAATATTTCAGTGCAATGTTTCAATGTTGACAGGTCTATCATTTTCGAGACAAAAGATAAAAAAAGATGTGTAATACCTGGGGAAGCTGAGAATTTTAAATCTATTTAAATACTGGACAGTTTAAGAGAGACTTACATCAGCAATGAACATGAGTTCCAGCAGGACTGGAATTTCTTCTTTTTATATGGGCCCTTGTTTATCCTATGTAGCTATCTTTGGGCTCAGAATGATGATTTTGCCTTATGATAAGGTTAGGGACTCTTTTATTTTACAAATGCACAGTGTTTGCACATTTCCTAAAGTAACCTGAGATTATAAATGTACTGGCATTTTGTGCTGGTAAAACAGCACAGGCAAAAAATGTGTTCTGCTGACATGTGGCCAGGTTATTTTTTTTTGTTTTTATTTCAAGATTGAAAGCTTCTATGCTAAAACTAAAATCAGTTTAATTTCATGAAGATTGTATATCATGTTATGTACAGGAATTCAGAAGTATGAAAATATTTTGTGAAATTACCTGAAATATAAATGGAATTTAATAATTTATTCATGCTCATATAATTCTCCTGCAATATTTCATACAACATTGAGAAAACTCATGAAATCCTACTGCCCCTTATGAAATATTTATGGAATTGCAGTATTTCTGGAAACTGTCCTTCCTCATTTAAGAAGCATGGTTTTCATAAAGCTACACTTTTCTTTAATTGTTTCTTAAATAATTAAATAATANCAACTGTACTCCAGCACATTTTCAAGTAGAAAAATTTACCCTTTCATGAGCTTTGCATTTTCTGGTTCTTGAATTTTTTTTATTTGCAGTGAAGTGCTGTCCTTCCCCTTGCCAGTCCAGGAAATCTCTTTTTTTGTGAAGATTGCTCAGAGTTTTCTGAAGGTAACTTCTCTCCTTCTTTTTTTTTTTCCTTTCCCCTCTTCTGTTGCATTTGCCAGGCACCAAGAGATAGATAAAGCTCCAATCCTTGAAAGCAAGTCAGGCCAGTTGCATTGAATCTGGGAGGTGAGGAGAGGAGCAGGCAATTACTGGGTTTTGTTCAGTTGCCATGGTACCAAATGGAAAATGTTTTCAATTTCAGTTTTGAGATCCTGTCATTTGAGACTCTTCTCAGTGCTGGCAAGTGATAGCCCATGCCTTGGAGACCCTTCTCTTTTATTTTTTGTAGTTCTGGGAGGATTTGCTTATTATGAGTGTACAGTGGTATGTGATTGCTTTGCAAGTCTGAGGATCAAGATGTTGTATGTGGCTTTGAGAGAACACAGGAGTCAGTGGAGAGTGGAGGGAGAGGGATAAAGAGGACCAGGGAGAACTACTCATGGAGGACAGAAACAGGTTAGCACTAATGGTACTTGTTACACTGGAGCATGTATCACTCCTTTACTTGTATGGAAAATAAATGTGTCCATTTGTGAAAGCAGAGACCAGCCTGGAGAGCCTGGAAGCACATTAATAACATTATTTCAGATGAGACAATAACCAGAACAGTCCCCTCTGAAACGTGGCAGAACTGAAGGAAAATAGTTCCCTGTGCAGGAATGAGACAGGGCACTCTGGCCTTCAAATATTAGAGCTCAAATAGAACATTTTTTCAATTGTAAAGTTTGCTTTATATCCATTGTAAATGTATAAAAAGCTCACTGTGAATATTTTGCAAGGATTATATGGAATTTTCAGCAACATTCTGAGTTTATCATCTCACTGGTGTCATATTATCCCTATGAAGCTTCATGTGATATGCCTGTTTATCCTGAGAAACTATTTCCTCAGAAGAATTATATTCTCTTCTGCTACACTTCTGTCCAAAAGCAACTTCAATAAAATAATAAAAGTATTAAAATTTCTTCCAGTATTTTAAGACGTAGCTTAACTCTCCCTTGTCCCAAAACACAGCTAAACAAATACAAATCTAGTGCTTCAAAATTTTGGCTTTTTACAGTGATTTTGCTCAGACACTGAGATACACTAATGTAGATATTGTAGAGCTTACACAGTATTCAATAAACATATAAAAATAATATGTTTTCTACTCGGTATTGCTCTGACAAACAGCAGTATGGGATAAACAACATAAATACTTTGAGTGTGTGTCATGGAATTTTTCAAATTTCACTCGTAGATTTGGACTAGTAATGATCAAACGACAGTGAGAGTAGGTGGTAGCCTGCCTGGCAGTGGAGTTCATACACACTTTCAAAGAAACCATGTACTTTATAATTTTTCTTCCCACTTTCTAGTTCTCAGTTATAATGAGGGTGTGAAATAAAAAATTAGGGAAAGATACCTCAGTCTGGTAAATTACTGAGAGCAAAATAAATAGCCCATATTGATTAATGAACACTAATTATTAAAATTATTTAGTCACAGTGAAAGTTTAGGCTGTGGATTTTCTTCAGGGTTTTCAGATGATGCATGCATGCAAGCATGTGGACCATTCACAGCTTTTATAATTGGTAGAGAACTGATTTACAGAACAGTCCTTTACACATGAGTTCTTTTCACAGTTTTGCTCCTGGTTCTCTGAGCTGTGATAAATACCAGAGATCTAAAGCAAGATTCTCCTGTCATGCTTTGAGTCTGCATAGCCAAGAAATAGCACAGCTAAGAAATATCTTATTTTACTTTCCTTCAAGGCTTATTCCAGTGCCTTCCTGGTTATTAAGTCCATCCAGGTGTGATCTGTTTTTACCCTTTATTTGGAGTTTGGTTCACCACGTGGTTTATTCTGGTTGTTCATCACAGGGGCTTCTTGCACATTCACTTGGTGGGGCACAAACTTATATCAGATAACAACTGTTAAGTCAGTTTGTGACTGCAGAGTAGTAGGAGGGATGCAGCAAGGATGGCAGGATACAGAGCTATGCAGATTCATGGTCAACAAGTGCAGTGTGAAGCAGAAGACCTTCTGCATAAACTTTTCTCCCCAGAATTTAATGCACATTACACTTTGCTGGTTATCAAAGCATGCATGTCAGAGAACTGTCAAACCAATATGTTTATCCAATGACTAGGTTGTGGTTCACCTCAGAATACACGACAAGCTTTAAGAGTTACTGAAAGAGGACACATCTTAAGTGAAAAAATTTTGTAGACTCCGGTTTACATTGGTTAGTCTTCAAAACTGAGCCTTTGTCACTTAAACCCAATGCTGTGGAGTTGAATCCAGAAAAGAGGCACATTGAACTCTTATGTTTTCAGACTGTATGTTAGCAGACATCTAAACCAAGACATCATGCATAAGCTTAAAAATGCAGCAAGCTCAGCTGTTTTCTGAGACAATGCTTTAGGAATTGTCTCAGAATTAGGAATGATTACAAAAAAAGAGTTGTTTGCCAAGTTACTGAAGCTGTTTGGAATTTTGTGCAAGATTTTTGATCTCCCTTCCATGGTGAATGTTTGATGACAGTTAAAGGATTTAATTTTGGGAGAGTGAGCAGGAAAAAAAAAGCTGATGCGAAGGCAAGGCACAAACAGGCAAAGACGATACAGTTACAGAGTTGGTGGTTGGTAATACTCCGCAGGTTTATTCTACAAACCCAGAGATTTCTTTGTAAAACTCATTTTCAGAAGGATCTTTTACCTGCTACATGACATCCTCATGGTGTATAGGATTAATGGCTACTACTGTTAACATTTCATATTTGTTTTGCCAATAGTAATCCATTAGTTCTAAGTTCATCTCTTTTTTAAAACTATTTAATTATAAATTAAATAGCAATTTTTTTTTCTTAATATAAAATGAAATAAAATACTGCAGTGAGTGTAACCAAAATGTGAATGCCAAAAATGCAAGAAAGAGATAGAAATTAAAATAAACCTAACAGATGCTTGGTGCCTAGGTTTCAGACCCCATTTATCAAATTCAGGGAAAGCTCTTTTCAGTCATACCTCTGAATTAGTCACCTGAGGTAGAGCTAGCTCTTTCTACCTCAGCAAAATAACTGCTTGACAGGATAAAAGACTTTGAGTTATCCCTGAAAATGGGACATTGATAGGTTTTGATAAAGTTTGTGTTGCTGAATATTAAAATACTCTGCCATGTTGTGATTCTTAATCTTTTGTCTAAGTCATGCAAACTAAGTCATACAAAAGCTAAGTCATGCAAACTCTGGCATGAATCTCTTTTCATGTTAGTCACAAAAACCCCAAGTGTGCTGAGGTCTCAGTAGTCAAAATCAAAGCCTGGGAGTGAAACATCTATAACTGAATGACCTAATTAATCTGTCAAAAATCTACACTGAGCTGCCCCTGCCAATGTTGGTGTCTTGTCGTTTTGGTGGGTTTTTTTGTTTGTTTGTTTTTTTGGTGTTTTTTTGGTTTTGTTGTTTTGGGGTCTTTTGTTTGTTTTGTTTTTGTTTCATTTTGTTTGGTTTTGTTATTGTTTTTTCATTTTTGATGAAACTTGGTGTTCTGGGGTTTTCTCTTTTTAAATGTACTGTATTCCACTTTAAAAAAAATTCACACAAGTGTAAACTGTTCCCATCTTTATCAGTTCTAAACATTATTTGTATGTGAAAACAGGTGCACATCCTGTGGCTGTAGTGGAGCACAAAGATTGCTCAAGTATAACACACTCAGAGACACAGATTCCATCCTTGTCAGGGGATTGGCAGAAATTCAATAAGAAGACAATTTAGGAAGAATCCTGATGTTCTTGGGTTAGGAGGTACTGGTTAAAAATTGAAGATGATATGCTTGGCCGACAAGAAAGATGACCAGAAAACTTCTTGGACGAGACCCCATACAGAACCTCCCCATCTGGTTTATACATAGAATAACAGCAGGGACAGAGCAGTAGGACTTAGTGGGTAATTTCAATATTATGTGAAAATATTACTGATATCAAAAGAATTTTTAGGAAGCAGTTACACAAAAAGAATGACAGACGATCTTGATCACAAAATATTTCTGTAAGAAATAGATGAGTAAACTCTTTTTTTTAAGGAGTAAAAAACAGTCACAAACAGGGTGTTCTTAAAATAGCAAAAAATGCTGAAGATCTCTCTCTGATCTTTTCTCTCTGAGGAGAAAACAAACCAAAGAATGTAAAACAGCTATTTCATGATGCATTTTTCAAGTTTCAAAGCCAGGCAGGTATATTTTGCTATTGTACCTTGCAGTGTTGTCATGATGTAACTTTAGTCGAAAACTCCTGGCACAGAAAAAAAGGAGGTGGAGCTGGAAATGAGGTATCCAAAAGGAGGTATTACGGTTTCTGCCTCCAGAACTCATAAAACCAGGAGAACACCTGGAGAAGCCCTCTTTTAGACTGCCGGTGGACTGAGAGGAGACCTTGCTTTCTTCCCCTCCAGACCGTCTGGTGAGGTCCCCTCAGACCACATGGCCTGGGGCTGCTGGCCAGAATGGCGTGGAGGGGAAGGGGGAACCCGAGCTGGCCTTTTTGTCCATTATGGCAGCTGTGGACGAGGAAAGCCAGGTGAACTTCGCTCAGCTCCGCCTGAGCCAAGAGGGGCTTTGTTCTCTTGCCCCAGGCTGAGGTGACTCAGCTCGGCCAGCCCACGTCGGCTCCCTGCAGTGCAGCCCGGCATGGGAGAGAGAGCTTGGACTGGGCCCCTCCTGCAGCTTGGGTGCGGCCCCCACCCCGGCTGGCCCTGCACTCGGTCCGGCACGGGAGGAGGTTTAGGCCAATCCCCCTGCAGCCCGGACAAGGCCCCCACCGGGCCCCCTTGGATGGAGAACGCAGCTTGGATGGAGAACGGCGCAAACGAACTCTCCTCCCTCAGCTCAAACGCTGAACATACTACACTTGAATAATGCGGGTGGAGGTCATGTGACCATCACCTAGCCAAAAGACAAATTAACTGTTTTTTTTCAGTACCAGGATAGGACTTAAAAACATCTGTTTCTCTCCCCACGCAGAGGAAAAAAAAGAATGAAGACACAACAGGTACAACATAAAGACTCTAAGTTAATGAATGTAGCCGAGCCTATATTCAGAGCAGGAAGAGATGAGGAGTGCCTTGAGGCTGAAAAGTCTCTTGTAAAAACATGTTGATAAACTCGGCTATAATATACCCTGTAATATTTGAACAATGGTCTAAAAGGGGTGACAAAAGGGGGATGTAATGTTCTAGGTAGAAGCAGTGAACTAAGACTCTTGTATTGGGATTCCTTGCCCCGGGAATAATAGAAGAAGACTTGTTTTGCCGATAATGAAGAAAGGAGATTTCATTGTCACTGTAATAGAAATGTTAATCCTTAAAAAAGTATCTCAGCGACCATCATATGTCCATTTGTGGTAGCCTTGGGAAAGCTACTGAAATGGGAAGAGTTCCCAGACAAGTGAATATTTTCCTCAGGGTGGTTGCTTACTGGGAGGCTGACAACCATAGGAACTGCATTTCCTATGGAGAATCAACATAATAGAACAAGAGAGAACTTCTCTCCCTACATGAACTAAAAAAAAGAACTATTCCAGAGGTGGTAATTTAGCTACAGGTCGAAGTGTTGCCTTTTGTATGGTCAGACGGAAAGAATGAAGGGGTGGAGGGAAGCGGGGAAGGGGTGTTCTAAAGGTTTTGTTCTGATGCCTGATTATTATTACTCCTGTTTTAAGTCTGTTAATAAATTCTCTTTATATTCCTTAAAGTATAAATCTACTTTGCCTACAATTAATCCTTATCTCACAACAAAATTCAAGTAATTTTGGTAAGTGTGCTTGCGTTTAGCCAAAAACCAAATAGGCGAACCAAAACCACTACAATTGGTGTTTCTGCCCGGTTGATTCCCCAAACTTTTAAATTGCAACAAGTGTTTTCTCCGTTTTCTCCATTTTTAGGTTATTAAGAAAGTTTTGAATGGAAAAGATAACAAATCCTAGAGAAGATATGATTTCCTCTTCTCTGTCTCTTCTCCCGCCTGTGAGCCTTCAGGTCAAGGTTGGGTGCATTTGTGAGAAAATTATATAGCTGGACTCAGGTTACTGAGTTTACTCAGGAGTAATTTTTAAAATCTGGAGATGGTGATATCAGATAACCTATTACCACAATTTCATTGGTGCCCTAACACATTTTGCTGGCCTCTTTGTCACACTTTTGTTGATTGACAACAAACTGCTTTAGGTGATCCTGCCTTGGCAGGGAGTTGGAAAAGATGATTTCCAAAGGTCCCTTTCAACCCTAACAATTCTGCGATTCTGTAATGCTTTTTACTAAAGAACAGTTGCCAGGACTCATAATTCCTAGACCTTGATGTTTAAATGCCAAATTATGATTTCATATACTCACTGTCAAAAAGCTGTAATTTTAAAAAGTGAGAAAATACATAGTTAGGTATCTTAAGCATACTCTTCCCAGCTGCCCTAATTGCAAAAACTCCTTCTTTCATGTGTTTTTTAAAACAAAATAACAGTTTTCATGATTGTAAGTGCCCTGACAAATGCTTAGGTCTACCTCCAGAGCCTACATACTAGCAGGACTGAGCAATGAATAACTTGCCTGATCATACATCTCATCACAGCCTGATTATGGCTGAGCCTGTCATAGGGCTTGACCTGATAAGAGTGTCACTCTGCAGGTGACATCATCAATAAATCATAAATGTGTTACCAGAGACAATGGCTCTCCCTTCTGTAGTCTCTAGTGATAGAGAAGTGCATTCCCCAAAAAAGGAAAGACATAACCCTGTCCCATGCATTTTCAGGGAGCTCAACTCTTCTCCTCATCTAGGTGTAGTTTAGAGGTATCATGCCACACAGTAATTTTTCTTATCCATCTTTGAGCTGATCTTTTCTACAAGGCACATTTAGAGCAAGGTGAAGAGGGCAGTCCCTCTGCTCATGTGTCACTTGGTCACTGTCCAGTCTTTACATGGATAAACTGCTGCCTTGACACCCCCTATACAGGAACACAGAGTAATACAAGGAAATACAACAGCAGCTCACAAAGACAGTCCTAGCTTTGCAACAAGGACTCCGGGTCCCACCTGGAAACCCTCTGACAGGTAGAAAATGAATACAGAACAACTGCCTCACTGGCACATCTCTAACCCTGTGTCTGAGGAACTGTTTCCCAAAAGATGAGAATTTTCTCTCGTCTTGCCTCCTGGGACAGTGAAACAGCAATTCCTGCTTAATTCTTTGAAAGTGAGATGATGGCCCACACAGTCGTGGAGGCGTTTTGGAGCAATTTTTCCTTCACCTGAAGAGGGACACTTGCAGTGCAAGGGTTCAAGACTTTGTTCTAGGTCTCTGTTGACAAAGCCGAAGGCAATACCACTTCAGGAAGAAGCTATTCTGGAACCATTTTTGAGGAAATAAACTCTTTGACTGTATTGAATAGTGCACTTTTTTCAGGCAACTAGAAACCATTCATAAGTAGGTAATAATAAGTTCATTTTGGCAGCATGGGGCTGGGCTCATTGTGAAATTAATAGGGTGTAAGGGGTTCCAGAAGATGTATGATCTGCCCTAATATACCAAGAGGAATACTCTTTCTAGGCACATCACCTGCAACTGGAAAATACTCAGTAATATTTTTCTTTCTGTTCAATTTTTTTGTGTTCTTCAGTTTAGAGAAAAAAGTATGAAGATGGGAAGAATAAGGATGAGGGAAAAAACATTGCTATTAAAAACCTGATTAGTTCTCTTCTCTGCCCAGGAAGCATGAAGGAGACAAGTCCTCCTGCAAAACAGTCAGCTCTGAGCCCTGCTGGAGGGGGAGCAGGTGCTGTCTGATGCATGCAATGAGCAACAATAAATGTAAAGGTAACTGGAAACGCTTGACAAACTGCTTCTGAGAAAAGAGACTAAATAAACAGAAACAAATCTGAAGAAATTTGAAAAAAATAAATAAGGAAAAATGACAATATCGTGCTCTTTATCTTTCATTAGCTTACAGAGATCCTTCCTCATGGAGCTGGGGAAGAAAACAGAATATGTCCCCTGGCGTGAGTGTTGAATAGCAACACCTTATTAGGGAATTACACTCAAATATGCTTTGTTAGTGAAATCGTGTTACAAGGATGTGTAAACACAGGTTTTTTTGACACTCCAGGAGACAACAACACAGAACTTAAATATTTTTTGAGTCAGAAAACAAGTTTTTGAAACAGTTGATTCCAGAGCTTGTTTCCTGCAGTACTATATGTTTCACTTCTCATGTTTTGTTTGATTTCTGTAAAATTTCTGGGGACCACTACAGCTTTAAGTAAAAGACCCTAAACTGAGCCTAAATCTGAATTCAGTTGATGGAATTTCTATTAGACTGCCACAATATAGGAGTACCGGTTTTTTTCTTGTCTATGGCAAAATTTAATGGCCTGTTGTAGTTTTGCATCTTTCTCTAATAAAGTAAAAAAGGCGTAGCCTTCCACACCTGTCAGTCTACAAGTCATATATATTTTTATGTATTTATTTGTATATTAGCTTTAGATATATTGCAAGTGGTAACTGGTTTGAATATAAGTGGAAATCTCAGAGCTGCTGCAAATTAACAGTTTCAGGTCGAAATCCAATGCCTTATGACTGTTTGCAATACAAGTAATACACAGGTACTTTAGCAGACTATAGTATTGGCTGTATCTAGCAGTTTCAGATTCTATGCTTTACTCACCTTAAATTTTAGGTGAAAAAGTGAAAAATTTTTTTACTATTTCTGAATATTTTCACTCAAATTATGAAGTAGTTTCTAGGCAAGCTGGTATTTTCATCATACAGCTTGCTGTCACATTTTGAAATAAATTCTGTTGTGTGCTTAGTCTCTATTGGTAACATTGTCTTTCTGTCTATCTTCTGAGCATTTATGCAGTGCATTTTTGTAAGGCTGGGTGACAGTAAAATAATATTTTCAACTTCAAATATATAACTGTAAAAATTGAAAATCCATCTCTCTTCAGTGTGGTAGTTAGCATTGTGTGTCTAATGATGCAAATGTCCACTACAGCATGAATTTAGAAAATAGGGCTTTTGCTAGCCAGCTCAAAATACAGAGGAATAGGTAAAAATAGCCTGATATTACAATAAAGTGGCTGGTACTACAAAGGACAGTGATTTACTATAATAAAGAAAGAGAGATCAGTTCTTATTCCATATACATTAATTTTTTATTGAGATGACTTGTAAAAACAGGAGACCTATGGTTATTTCCTGATTCAGTTATCAATTTACTAAGTAGGTCCATCATGTATTCATTCATTTAGTTATTCATTCATTCATTCATTCATTCATTCAGACACTGTCAAGATATTCCAGGGGCAACAGGTAATATAATCGTGAATGCCAAACCAAATTTCTATCTACATATTCAGTTCTACTCATCTATGTATAAATCATAATGCTTGAGATTTTACTGTGGACAAAGATGTGTTTGTGAGTGCAGCTCCTTGGATAGTGAGTGCAGGCCCTTGTATAGCCCCAGGTACAACTGTGAGTATTCTGCAATATCCTTAGCGCTTCTGAAAGAGAGACTGGTCTCACAGGAAAACAAGTATCTTCCCAACACCTGAACTTCAGAGCTAATTGCTAATTGATTAAATAATTCTCAAATGTTTGGATGTAACTGTAGGGCTCTGCGCTGTATGAAGAATTTCAGCAAGAGTTGCTGTTTGATGGTATGAAGATGAATGTAAAAGGAATTTTTGGGGACACTGGAAGTGTTTGGTCATGAGAATCCGTTGCATACAACAATTGGAAATATCCGAATCTAGGAACTTTATGATGCTGCACATCACTGATTACTACACGCACTTCTTTTTTCACATTTCCAGTGGCAATGAGGCTATTGTTTTCTATGATGTATGTGTTAGTCCTCATTGCACACACACACACAGCTACACTGCACACATAATTCAAGGCATGGTAAGCCTTGCCAGAATATTTATGTTTAGTTAGGCAATGAAATCAGTCTAGTTTCAGGTCACCCTGCTCCTGGTTTTGTGTCAAAGATTTTTGTATCCACAGTGGTTTTGTTTCAACAAAGTCCTGTATATCAGCAAAAAGGTTCTCTATGGTTGCAATTCTCCTCAAAATGTGAGTTTTAGAGCTGAGGTGAGCAACAATTACATGACTATGTCAGCCCAAGCAATAGTATAGGACCGTGTTAGCCTAAAAAGAACCATTGGCAAGTTTGTGGCTGAGTTGTTGGGGATTCCAGCAACAATTATGGATATATTTGGGGATTTTAGATGTGACAGGGTCTATACTAGACTTCAGGTAGCCAAGGAGTAGCAAAGAAATTGAAAGGACTCAACAGTTCATGAATCTCTTGCTGCCAGGTGAATATGTTCTCTGTTATCCACTCCCCACCAAAAGACAGGATTACCTTTTTTCATTGTTTGCAAAGAAAAACTTCATATTTAAGACTGTTTGGCACCCAACAGTTTGTGTTGCTTAGTCATGGCAGGACTGACTTCACTACCGATTTGCCTTTCATATTTATATGAGTTCAATAAATATTTTCTGATATTAATGTGTTCCTTTGTGCTGTTTATTCTGAAACTCATATCCTAGGTTCTTCTGCAGAGGAGGAAGAATAATGTATGTATTTTAAGCATGCACAAAAGAGTGGTGAAACTGGGAGAAATTAGTTTGGTACTGTTCTGAAATCAAGCTAAGAAAGAAACCTAGACTTCTATTTTGTCCTCATATTTTCTTGAGGAAGTGGTCCATTCTGAAAAGGTCAGAGGGGGAGAGGAGAGGACCTTGGGACTATCTCATCTTTAATCTCTCATTCCTGTGTTCTTGGTTTGTTTCTCAATGACTCATAGAAGGAAAAAAGATTCACCAGCTCTTTCACCAAAAGTAGCATTTAAGTCACAATATTGTCTGAGCAACTTTGAGATACTCAGACAGCTATGCAGCAGCTGACAACTAGTTTTATTTAATCAGGAAATAATAATTTTTGCATGAATTACAGAAAACTTAAAAATCTCATGTGACCCTTTTGAATTTTTTTGTCAACTTTTAATTCAGTGCTAATAGTTTAAAAACCTGATTCCAGTTGCCATCAAATGCCTTACTACTGTTTCTCTATTCCAACATTTTGTCAAACTGCCCTTCTAAACAAAGCAGGTTTTCATTTAGCATGATTATATTGAAAACTTGAGATAACAAAACAAAAAAGTACTGAGCTAAATTCTCAACGGGGCTATTTTGGTATGACACATTTTTCTTTACAAACCAGACTTTCAGTGCAGTCATTGGTCAGAGAAGATGTAACAGCTCAGGATTTCATGCAATTAGATCCTGTCTCAACATAATTAAATTACTCAGCATTGCAGGTCTTTAGAAAGAGTGTAGAAAAATATTCCTTTTCCTGGAAAGGGCTCATCAGCTTAAGCAATTTTGGAAACTAGACAAGGTTCTTTATCTACAGAGTTTCCTGCTGTTTGCTCTGAAATTGCCTACTGTTTGCACTGAAATTAGACTGGGGAGGAGGGTGTTGCATTATCATCCCACTTCTGAGATCCGTATATGTCACTGAACAGCTTTCAAGTAAAATGACGGAAGGCCATCACCTTAAGCTGTCTAATTAAACTGGGAAAATTAAAGGAAAAATTTGTGTGGATTTATGCTGGGAAGTATATTGTATTAATATTGTATTTTAAATATTTTTTTCTGCACAAAGCTCCTATGACAGATTTGTTGCTTTAGAGAATATTTGGGGAAATGAATACTTTTTCAAAAAATGATTTTTTTACATTCTGTTGGAGAAGGTGTTTCTTGGGCAAAATTTAGTAAGTATTATTTGAGGTATTTATAAAATGTTTCAATAGAAGAACAAAGCAGCTTAAATTTATGGCATATTCAGTATCTGCAGTACAAAAATGAGAGCAAGGCTAATTCCAGCAGTCCAAGTCACTGGCTTTGCCAGACAGAGTGGCCTTAACAATATATTTACAGTATCTGGCTCTAAGTAATCATGTAGCTGGAAGTAAATGCCAGAAAAATAGAATTTACTTGCATCTAATGTTACCCCTATACAGGTTAACTTATTGTGATATATATCAAAAAGGTCAGTTTACTTACTTTTTTTAAAATTTACTGCTACACAATTGGCTCTAACCTGGTATGATTTATACCAGCTCACGGGAGTATACCTGCCATTGAAATCATAGCATTACCATGTGCTGGTTGCTGCCTTTTCTATTACATGCATTACATTATACAATTTACCTACTGGTCCTTTGCCACAGTCCTTCAGATTTTCTAATGGGTTTGCTGCAAGTCTACTCTTTTTTTTTTTTTTTNTTGGGATTTTTATTTATTTATTTATTTGTTCATTTAAATTAATATTCCCTATCATTATCGCACCTTGAAATCCTGTGTGCAACATCTGAATCACTCAGACTAATGTATGCCTTGGTTTATTTTGTAATTTATTCTACTGCATTAAATGGTAGACTTTAACTATCTGCTCAAGTGATAAGGTTGCTGGAGTGCTACCAGTAATGACTTGCTTGACGTCCTAACAATGGTTATTTATTCTTGTAACCTAGCTGTGGAGACTTGCCTGTAAAACATAAAGAAACTAATTTTTAATGGTGTGTCTGCTGGAGCAAAACATTTAACTCGAAAACTTTCAACCTTATTCAGAATTGGCAGTCAATTTTTGGAGGAACTACACCACATCAGTATCCAAAGAGCAAAGTTTCTTTTTCAGAAGGGCCATTCATAATCAATTTACCAGGTTTTAGTGTTATTTACCAGTGGGAATGAGCATCTTCTTGAAGAGTGATGAAGCAGAAAGCTGAGCAGAAGAATAGAAAGTAAGTTTATTTCCTGTGACCGTGTCTGACAGTGTGTCCCAATGCTATAGATGAATGAGCTATGCTCAACACATAGCTGTGCACAAGATATAGCTCAGTGGGTAGTATCCATGGCAGTCTAGAAAGCAGAAGATGTCAGTAACAGAAGATAAAAATAATTTGAGGAAAGGATAGGGTTCATAATGCTGCATGCCTAGGACACTGTCAAGACACCAGGTCTCAGTGTAGCAATATAAAATGGAATAGACTAGCTTATGGTGGAAAGAAGCTGTTCCCCTTCTTTAAAGGTAAAGCACTTTAAATCATATGAATTACATTAAATATAGCAGCTTATGTTCAGAAGGTCCTTTGGACGTGAGGTTAGTGGAGATGTTCTGATGAACTTAATGCATTTTCAACTTCTTTTCTAGAAATAAGGGATATTGGACCAAGACCACAGAAATGCAGGTAAGCGCTTTTGTCAAGATCCTTACCTGGCTGCAAGGGAGACAGAACAGGGTAATTGCATAGTCTGTTTCTCCCAGAGTGGTGGCTGAAGCCACTGGATGGGAAATCATTACTACTGAGCAGTGGATGTCTGTCTATCATGGCAAGGGGCTGAGCATGCTAACTGCTATATCAACATCTGAGTTTTTCCTCGGTCTGGCAGACAATGGTGAATTCCAAAGGCAAAGGGTGAATACAGTAATAAATACAATGAAGCTCATTTGACATCTCTAGTAAGAAGTGATTATGACTACACTGTCCAGATTAAAAAAAGGGATAATTCTACTTACCTGTAAAATACCACCATAGGAGGGATATATCTCTCTTCAATATCCAAATTTGAAATCATTGCACTTAGGTTATCCTGGGTTAACATTGTTGACATAATAATTCGGGAATAGATGAAGCTTTGCAGGAAACCTAATATGAGTGAGATGAAATCAGTAAAATTCTCTCAAATAAACAAAGAGTTCTGAGGAACTAAGCACTTTGAAGGAGGATTGATGATCATAGTACTTGCAACAATTACACCCTTTAATTCCAACTTCTGATTTTAGACAGAATCATCAACTATTCCAAACACTTTTTCAGTTTCTTGTGCAAAGCTCTGTAAAAGATCTGAAGAGGATAACCCAAGAGAATATCAGATGATGGTATTCAAAATAACCAGATGCAGCTGACACAATAGAAAGAAAGGAATCCATCCAGAGGGGAGTGGGCCTATGGGAATCTCATTAAATTCCACAAGTCCAAGTGCAAGGTGCTGGACTTGGATTAGGGCAATCCCCTAAGTACAGATACAGATCGAGAGAAGTCATCACAGGGAAGAGCCCTGTGGATAAAGACCCAGAGGTTCTGGTGGGTGACAGTAGGTTGTGAGCCAATTCACAACCTAGAAAGCCAACTGTGTCCTAGGCTGCATCAAAGCAGTGTGTCCAGGAGGCCAATGGAGGGGGATTCTGCCCCTCTGCTCCACTGTGGTGAGACCACACCAGGAGTGTTGCATCCAGCTCTGGAATCCGTAACATAAATAGGGATGTAAAAATGTTAGATTGTTGTAGGATGTAGAACTATTAGAGGACCATGAAGAGGATCAGAAGGCTGGAAAATCTCTCCTATGAAGACAGGCTGAGACAGATGGGATTGTTCAGCCTGTGAAAGAAAGAATCCAGGGAAAGTTTACAGCACCTTCCAATATGAAAAGGAAGCTTATAAAAAATGGGAATATTACTTTTTACTCAGGTATATAGTGATAGGACAAGCGGAAATGGTTTTAAACTAAAAGAGGAGAGATCTAGATTAGATATGAGGAATAAATTCTTCCCAGTGAGAGTGGTGAGGCACTGGAATGGGTTGCCCAGAGAAGTTGTGGATGCCCCATCCCTGGAACTGCTTGAGGCCAGGTTGGTGGGACCCTGAGAAACCTGATCTAGAGGGTGGCATCCATGCCCATGGAGGGGATTGGAATGAGATGATATTCAAGATCGCTTCCAACCCAAACCATTCCATGGTTCAATGTTCAGTTGATGTTTCTTGCTTTCAACAAAGATGTACAGAACCAGCTTGAATGTGTTCTTTTGGAAGATTTTTAAAAGGAGTGTTTATCTATTTATTCAATTAACCTTAATCAGGTGCAAAATAGGTCTGAACTGAGCTATTGACAGTAACTGCCAGAATTCATAAACTTTAAGAGTTATTTAGACTTTTCTGCACTGCAACAAACTCAGGGGTGTGATCAATGAGAACACATACAAAGTACCAAGACAATAACCACTTTTATATAATTTCTTTCTTTGCAGAGCGTATCTGCTTATGACTGCCAGTGTGTAAATGCTTGAG
Source organism: Drymodes brunneopygia (assembly GCA_013400955.1). NCBI lineage: Eukaryota > Metazoa > Chordata > Aves > Passeriformes > Petroicidae > Drymodes > Drymodes brunneopygia. The sequence goes on from VZTZ01031730.1 coordinate 57,164, forward strand.
AAAACACCTATGCCTCATTAACACTTAGTGCCTAAATAAGTGTAATCTCAGAGCTAAAGAAGTCTGTACCACTATTTTGGTCTGTTTTTAAAAGACAGCCTGTACCAGAGAGTGATTGTGATATGTTAGGATTATATCCCTTGTGCTCTGAGGAATAAAATGCATCTGGGAGTTGTTTCTCCCATTTGATGGAAAGGAAATATTAATGAGCAGGTCAGAGTCTCTGACAAATTGATTCCATTTAGCTGGCCTAACACAGATAGCACTTTAGCAAAGTGTTACATTAATAATCTATCCTTTTAGCTTTCCTTTTTTCTTGTGGAGACAGGTGCCACTGTTTTCCTATTACTTCAAACAAATGTAATTAAGCAATGGTTCAGTGATTCGGCTTTGTGAGCCAGACTTTGATGTTTTTTTCTGAGCTGAATCTACTAAGTTGCTGAGCTTTTTTTGTCTCTTAAGATCAAGATCTAACTTCATGTGTCTCAACCTTGATGAAACTGCTCAGTGATGAAAGCAGAGAATTGCTATTTGTTTCCAGATGACTCTTCAGTAAAAAGCTACCTAATAACTTGACAGTTTTGATTATCTAGGCATCTATATGAGTTAATGAACATCTCTTGCAAATCACACATTTGACTTGTCAGGAAATACATGAAGACTTGTAGCTGGACTGTAATAGAGAAGGCTATTCATGGATCCACAGTATTATTGCAAATCATTCTACTGCCTTTTTCCAGCAGTAAAATATAGAAATTTAAATGTATAAGTATTTATTTAATATATTTAATACATATTTAAATAGATACCTAGAAAAGCACACATACTGTGGTAGAAGAGAGGCCATTGAATACCATTCCAGCTACAGAAAGAGTGATATTGGGCAGCATGCCTGAACTGCATGGTAATCCCAGTAGTCATACCTGTCCAGGTACCTTGACTCTCCTGAGAGTAAAGATGTTGTCATGTTTCACCAGCCTCAGCAAGATGTTTTGTTCTCCATCCAGTTTACGGTATAAGCAAAACTCCAAAGTTTCAGAGCTTTGTTGGGATCCTTCTGGGATCATTTCTTCTTGTTACTTAGAAAGCAACAGTTTCATTGGTCTGTGGGGACCACTAGAATTGGTGTAAGGGGCAGGTTGTCAGAAGAAAGTATAAGGAAGTAATACAAAATTTCATAGCAGCCAGGACAGTCAAAAGGAAGTGCTAGAGCTATGGAGAGAAACAGGGTAGGGGGACTGCAACAGAGGAAAAGAGTGTTGCTGCAGCCAAGTGACTGGATGCTTTTCTGCTCTTGGCTCTAGATCCAGACTTTTTACTTAGTCTGGTGGTAGAAACAACTACAAAACTCAGTGGCAGTCCCTTCTGTCCCTCCTTTGCTAAGTGATTTAACAGTGAAAGAATCTCCCTCTGAGGCAGTTATGTCATTAGTTCAGAAACTGTCTGCTCATCTACTGGAATTAGCACTTGAAGCAGCCTGAAGCTCTGTGTGGATTTATATATGGAAAATTTAAATTTAGGAGAAAGGGAGAAAATTATAAATGCTATTAGGGATGAAAAGACAAACTCTTCAAAGCTAAGAATTACCACTATTTGAGGCAATAGCAAGTAAGCATGTAGTAGGTAATCATGAAGATTGTATCAAAATACATATGCACAAGGGAGTCAATTAAGTTTGCTTAAGCAACTTTGCACACTGTAGCCTTTCCCTGAGTAGAGCACTGGGTTTTGAAACCTGAAGGATCTTTAAATATTGGTAATCATAACCAATATTACAGTAATGCCTAATCTTGGCATCCTGCTAGGATGCTAATTCCTAGTGATATGTTGTACCAATGATTTCTGCAGATGGAGTTTTGTTAAAGGATTGTTTTCTTATATCAGTCTAAAATTTTCCGCCTTTCACAGTCTTCTTTACCTCTTTATTCTTATGAAGAATTCCATGTAGGAGCTGCTTGATGTATGTTTTTCTGTTACAAATATGCTTTTATATACATCTATCTTATTTTGAATCTATACAGCTCCAACCTTTTCAGTTTCTCATGTGGTTTTATGAGCTGACATCCCTAGCAGGTAAATAGAGCTATTTGCAGTCTCTATGCCTTTCCAGAAATCTTAAAATTGTGTTCAACATTGAAAATTGATGAACTGGTCAGAATGTTACAGAAAAAAACCAAAATCATGATAGATGTAGGAAAAAGAAAAAGAAGAATAGGCAGGGCAATTTTCTCTCTTTCTGAAAACGAGGGGGGAAAGGCATGGTTTACAATGGCAAAATATAATAGACAGTGACAGGAAATGTTAAATATTTAACCAGATAAATGTCTCAGAGTTCTCATTGCATGTTCACATGCTTCTGTTCTTCTACCTGCCTTTTCCACTATATCATACAGATAATTTATAACTGGAAGACAGTCACCTTTACTGTATCAGTCCATGCTGGCACAATATTGAATGACATTCAAACTCATAAGTCCTGAGTGGCTTCAGCCATTGTGGGCTTTGGTGTGCAGAATTATTATCAAAATTGCAGCCAGCAGGTTGAGTGAGATGATTACTACTGTGTGTTCAGTCCTCATGAAACCACATCTGGAGTGCTGTGGAAGGAATGGAGATCCTCCAGAAGGGGTGAAGACTGGAGCATGTGGTACCTTGGGAAAGGCTGGGGGATCTGTGTTTGTTCAGGCTCAGAAAGGAGATTGAGGTGAGACCATATTGCAATTTAAGACTATCAAACAGGAGGAAATAGGGAAGAGGTAGTCAGACTTGGAGGTGCAGAGTGGCAGGAAAAAGAGTCAGAAACTGGAAACCAGGAAATTCTGACTATATCAGAGGAAAATATTCACCATGGGGAAAACTAAAATTGGAACAGATTGACTGGTAAGGTGGTGGGATCTGTGTCCTGGGGGAGATTAAAATCCTAACTTAATGAAGTACTGAGCAACCTGACTTAATTGACTTTAAGCAGGGTTTGAACTACTCATATCCTCTTCAAATTCAACTACTCCACAGATTTGTGTGGGACCAATTAGATAGACTCTAGCAGTCAAGAAAAAAATTATTTCATAAGATTTACACTGAAATATCTAAACAGTTCATGCACTAAGTTATTGATATCCACTTATAATAGAATTGAATGGAAAATGTGGAATCAAAAAAAAAATATTTTATCATATCAAAATCTTTTGCAGGAACAACCAACATTTGCTTATAACATATTTTAAGATTCTTTTGTCAGCATGCTTTCCTGTTATGACATCTTTTTGTACCATCTAAAGATGCAATTCTTGATTTTTTTCTCTTGTCCATTTCCATTTTGAGGGCACATTAATCCCTATTAATACCAAATGTAGCAAATAAATAATTTTGATAGTATACTGACTAAGACATTTTGTATGTTAACTACTTTTTGTGTGAGCAGTCTTGTATGTCTGGTGATTTATTTCTCTGGAATCACACAGTATGTTCCCCAAGTACACCATAAAAATAACATAATCATGATGTTATCTGTTCTGTTACAAAGTGTTGTGTACAAAATATTCTGTTACAATATTGTGTTTATTGTTAAATACAGGCTCAAGGACCTCATAAGAGTGCCAAACAAGTAAGTTGTTTTCAATTAAGGACATCGTCTCAGTGCTCAGTAAACACAGAAGATTATTTATGTATGAGCTTGATGTTAGAAAATGTATAGCAGAAACAGCCAGTTCAGGTTTTTTTTGGATGTAACTGAAAGCAACAAAGACCAAGCACAACTGTAAAAAAAATTATGCCTGTTATAAACGTAGGTCATAGATGGTTAGTTCATTTAGTATTGTTCATAATGTATGGGTACTCCTAATAATTCCATTAGCGTTCAAATAACAGAATTCAGCACAAATATATTCCTACTGAGCAGTAGAAACACAATTTCTCTGGAACTGCAGCTGCTGTAGTTGAAGATTAGTCTCTTACTATCCCTTAGGGAGATGACTGTCTCTGCCAGCTGACTTAGTTTTTATACTGCCAGCGATTTATTAGATTGCTTTGCTCTTAAGTGTGATAATAGGCCTTATGCTTAGCAAGGTTTAGAGACTTCCAGTGCATTAATATTTTATGGCAATGACAGTCAAGACACATTTTGTTTACCTAACAAGACAAGCCAAGCTACAGATGATGTGTACTGGAGATTAGATTTAACTGGTAGGAGCTCTGCCATTTATGTCTTTAATACTTCACAATGATTTTTATAATTGTAATCTAATAATTTACGTATTTGATGCATCAGCATTTTGTTGCACTACATTTTGTGTGACTCAAGTGCTATAGAAACCTTTTGTCTGTAGCCATTTTACTCAGTTCTTTGGTATCGATATATTTTCTTTTGATAGTTTATTCACTCAGATATGACAATATTTGGAGGATGAGAAAAGTGCCACCTAAGATCCCATATAAACCTGCTTGGGGGATTCAGTTTACAATGAAATTGATTGAATGTTTCAATCTTGTGAACATAAACCCCAGTTACTGTACTTATTCTGTATAATGGTCAAAATAGTACCCTGGTTTGCTGTCACTCAGTTTCAGTGACAGTGATAGCTTTTGCTGCCCAAATAAATATTTCACATGAAGGAGTCCTGTTCTGATTGCTTTTTGCTTCTTCTCAACAAAGCAGATTTATCAGCTATTAGTGGTGGAAGACAGAGAGTGAAGATCAGTGGATCAGGTGTCTGGCATTGATTCACTGTTATCTTCAAAAACCTCCTGTGACAGAATTGAACATATTTACCAAGCAATTGCATATTGAAGGGTTTGATGCCTCAATTACTTAGGCTCACGTATATCAGAAGATATTAGAGGTAAGTTCAACAAATACTGATATTAGCAGTTGTATGGTTTCAGTTGCAAATATGGTGCTTACGGCATGGGGTAGAAAAAAGGGAGGCAAAATTCAGCTTTTGTTATGAAATGTTCTGATCCATGGTTTTAAACATTTAACTTCTCTTTGCATCAGGTTTTAAATGGACTTTGTAAGATTTGAGTTCATACAGTTTTCCAAAACCATCTAAAAAATCCCAAAACTTCTCTGTAGAAGCTCAAGGTAACCCACAGGTTAATAATACATTTATTTTTCTCCAATATATCCATAAAAATTGTAAAATAGAGCAAGAAGTTGCATTAGCTCTATATTGTTTCGATGGATAATTTTAAATTGAGTGATAGTGTGTGTTGGGTTTTTTTGTTTGTTTTTTGTTTGTTTTGTTGTGTTTTTTTTTTTTTTATTACACCTATATTTAATATAACCATTTTTTATTTTAGTGGTCCAGAAACTGAGACCTGATCCTGGATTATATATACTCATAATAATGTGGAGGACAAATGAGACTTCCGGTCTGCAGTCCAGTGATGGCTGGTGAGCTGAACACTGCAGTTTCTCAACTGTAATGATNGCCTCTTACCAGGTACCCTTGTAGGTGAAGCTGTAGTAAGCTGTGATCTTAACCCCGAAAAGTCCCAGTGGAGTTGTCTGTGCACTGGTCATGAGAAAATTGATCACACACAAACAGGCACACATCTGACACAGTAATAATAAGGGTAGGTACGTGCACATGGAGGCATAAGACAAATTTCAGAAAAAGAACAAATAA